>CM053785.1:758346456-758868956 GCA_028749045.1 Cupressus sempervirens | reverse complement strand
ACAAAAGTACCATTTATTATCTTTAATGTTATTACCACCCCAAGTTTTAATTTAATTATCATTTATATAAAACTTCCTCTGCCAACCAGGAAGTAGTCACCAGGTTACAGGATAGAAGCCCCCTCCATATGCTACCCTACCCTACCCATGCTCATCCAACGATGAGTGCTCGAAGGCATGCAAACTCCCAACCCAACCCCAATGATCACAACTTTTGAAAGTACCACGGAAGATCGAGCCCCGTAGGTCACCCGACAATATATGTGTGTGTGGCACACCACCATCACAGAGATCATACACAAGGACAGGATGAGAATGCAAACCAAAGTCAATCGATCAAAAACATAATTGGGATGACGGATGCTACACGCATCCCAATGCAACAAAAGATGCAAAAGTGTTCTGACTAGTATCCAAATGGATCATCCAGTTCCACGAACCACAATGTGCCAAGAAAGCCCGAGAAAACACGGTGGCACGCAAAACGAGGTAAAAACCCCAAATTTTGGAAAATTTTCAAAATTAAAACCCATTTGGCCTTTGGGTTCAAAAACCCCAAAAATCCAAAAATAATCGAAAACGGAGACCGTATGCAAAAACGGCCAGCATAACGGCCCAAAAACCCAAACCCCCATTTCAAAAACAGGTAAAACATTCATACCTGACCAACTAGGTAGAACTAGCAAACAGAAACGGAGGGGAACACTAGTTCTCAGACTCCTAACATATTGCTACAAGAAACGGAAGCTGAAACGGAGCGAAAACTAAAAAACAGGAAGGCCCTACCTGAAGCAAAAAGAGGCAGAAACTGAAACCCGCACAATAAAATAAACCACCTGCCAAAACAGTTGAAAATGATGGCAAAGCATAAAATCCTCGAGCCGAATCCAACGAGACCAACCTCGCGCAGATCCCATGCTCACAACTCCCAGAACGAGCAAAACAAGAATCCTTCAGAAGAGGATTTCCAAATTTGCTCTACAATTCTATTTCCAAATTGTGAAAAGTGATTTATGAAATCACTTTTCCAATACTTATTCACTTCTTTTGGGTGAATAGTCAATTCTGGAAAATAGCTAGCTGGAGTAGTTAAACTCCAAAATGACCCAAACGAAAATAGGTTATTATCCGCAACGGGATTTCACCTAAGGCAAAGCTAGCAGAAATTAAATCCAAAAGATTAAAAACCCGAAAACCCAAAATTACAGAAAAAAACTTAACACTTTTGCGACAAATGTGAACTTCTAAATGCACAGACATGTTCACTGGTCTAATCACATAATGCAATTGAGTTCAGATTTACTAATCACTGAAAGGTTTTAATATAAAACAAGTAAATAAGGATACATCGACCATATAGAAGCGACATTGGCAAAATATGAACAACTGGATCACTAACGCCATAGGCCACTGCCAGGGATATAATTTCTGCACACTAAAACACATGATCAAGTGCAATGGCAAATAATAGCATAGCCGAAGTAACATGTATTAAAATACCTATTTAATCTATTTACATCACTCACATTCGCAGAAAGCGTAAAAGACGAGAATGAAGTAAATAACCATAGTATAGAATCCATCTCATAGCATAGTCAACAAATAGGTCCAATGCATCATATCACCAGATAATCAGTTATCATAGATCTACTATCATCTCAAAATAACATCAACATGCAAATATGATAAACTGAATAGCATAGTAACAAAGCATCTATGGTACGGAAATCAAAATATAACATTCGACCCTCAGGTCGTCTCAAGGTACAAATATCAAAAGAGTATCAAGTATCTCTCGAATAAAAAATAGACAAGGTACACACTGCAAACACGAGAGGCAAAAATATACAATGTAGATAGATTATCTATACATGCAAAAAAATCTTATTATAGGTATTAAATGGTACACTTTAAAGTACATATAATTATTTGATTAAATTTTAATTTATTCATGTATAATAATAAAATACTTTATAAATTTATTTATTCACTATTGAATAAGCATTTTTATGTTTTTTTAAAAAGAAAATTTGGTTTTACAAGGATTAGAAACTCCTTTACCTTTACATCTATGTCTTGTAAGAAGCCTAAGTAAAGTTCTCTTGTTTATCTTCTTACTGGCTGTATTTACTTCCCCAATAGACCATGAATCCTTGTGACAAGAAATCCTGATCAACTTGATACTAATTGAAGGTGAAGAAGGGGAACCTTGAATCAAGGTTTGTAGGGCCTCCATCTACTTTTTAAATTTCATTAGTCCTTTAATATACTTGTCTATTATATTCTTACTCATAACTTCCAATTCTTTACTACTTTCTTAGATGATGTTCAAGGAATCCTCAAGTATGTTGATACACTTCTCATTGTCCCCCTTTTGATCATTGATACAGTTGACAAGTGTTTGGGACTAAACATAATGTTATCCAACTTCACACTAGAAGGGGAGTCTGTGTGCTTTAAATAATTGATTTCATCCATAATCCATGATAAAATAACATTAAATTATATGATGATGGATATCACACGATTACATCAAAAACATCTACTCACAAGTACTTGAAGAAAGACATGTCATAACTACCATCAAATTTTTTGAACTCCTCCTCTCTTTTATCTAGAAAGAAAATGCATCCATAATATCATTAGCACTCTTCTTATCCTAGATTAACTTTCTCCTTTCAACCAAGATGCTTGATACCTTAGGAATCATTGCTTAATGATTTTCCAACTCTTTTCTATAAACTCTAAGATTTCCATTCATCCCATCCTTCAAAAAAATATTTAATAGTTTAGATATCCACCCAATTGAAATTTAATAAATAGAATTCTAGATAAGACATTGGATCCAATCACTTCCATTTTATTTTATTTATATCATATACAATGGATTCAATATAATCCAAATTTTCCCCAATCTACCCTAAAAAAAAATTCTTCAAAACACAAAAAAAATAGGGCATTAATAATGAAGTCCATACTTAAACTGACACATGCATCAACCAAATCAACTTTAATACTTGTACTCAATCATATTGCATACAAGCATGCAAGGAATTGTACATTCATGAATGACATTGACTATGCTACAACATATTTACACTAGCTGAAAGTTATTGCCTCCATATACATAGTCATGGCCATCACAATGTATCTACATCTATCTAATCACATTTGTACCTTGCAGTCATTGTTTAAAAAAAAAATGTTGTCTATACAAAGTGCAAGGTAAATATTATTTTTAGAATTAACATACTTTAACATGTACTTTATTTGTTTTATTTTTTTTACAAACATTGTGTTAAACTTTAAAGTAATTTTAGTTAAGTTACTTTTTAAGAGAATAATTAGTGAGTTGGTAAGGAAAACTAAAATATTATAAATATATCATTTATATTTTACTTTATATTTATATAATTTCTAAGTTAAAATCACAACATGTAATAGATTGTAAATGAAATAATTTTTCTTATATTTTTAAGTTTATTTATGTTACCTTAATAATTACCTAAGGGCTTAAAACAAAATTGAATTTCTAAGTGAGAAAAAAGTTTGAGATGAGAAAATTCTCTCTACATACTTAAACCCCTCTCTCACTATGTACTCAAACCTTGAGCTCTCACTACGTACTAAATCTCATACCCTCTCTCTATGTACTTGAGTTTTCCTCTCTCTACGTATTCAAAACACTCTCTTTCCATGTACTAAAACCTTTCTCTCTCCTCGAACCTTAACTTTTCAAAAGTTTGAATTGAGATTTAAATTTAGTTTCCACTCTAAGTTTATTCCCTAATCTTAAACAAAACCCAAATCCTAATGTTATAAGTTTGTTGGGTATCATTCTTGATTGCTCAAAAATCTTCCTTGTGGCTGCTTGAGTACAGTGACAGCTTGTGCATGCATTCTTTTTCTCGTATGGTTACTCTGACATTCAAGATACTCTTGTGGGAAGTTTGTATTAATTTACAATAGAGACACAAAGTCATTGAAGTTATTGATGCCAATGTGAAGACTATACAAAATCACAAAGGTATATCATTTCAGGGAATGTAGAAGACAAACCAACACATTTTTTCATCACATTTCATGCAGTAGATAATATTCCAAAGTATGTGATAGTAGGATTCAAAATCTCCAATGCTAGATAACTTTGAATCTTATCTCCGGCCAATGATATGTGATTTCTTGATGACTTAGAGATCATGTGACGAAAGAGAATGTTTATTTGTCCATTAAATGAGGACAAAGCTGCATATTGTGTGTTTCTTTTGATATCTGTGTGTGGATTGAATCTTTGAGGCCTTGTATGAAATATCACAATTCTTCTCCAAGAATATTGGGAATTATTGATCACTCTTGTTTGCATTGAATTTGGTGTCCCAAACATTTGGAACTTGTTCTTGAGCTTTTGATATAAAAAAGGTTATGATGCATGATAAGTGTTTGAAAAAATCCTCCAACTCCTAGTCTACAAAATTTACATTTCAAGATTGATGAAGCCCAAAATATCATTGTGACAAGATTCGAGTACTCAAGCCACTATGTAAATAATGGCCTTTCCCAACCGTCCTATTTCACTTTTCAAAATATCTTAGAACTACCATGTCCAACAAAAAGAATCACCTTCACCAAATTTATGGAGCAGTTTGAAACCTTGCATTACTGATAGATCAATTCATACATATCATTCTTCCCTTTTTGTTAAGTGCAGAAGGAACTTCCTTGTTCGAGTAGTGAATAGGTTGATAGAGAAATGTCTGCACTGACTATTTGTCAAAATGCCTCAACTCTCAACACAAGGCATGATAATATACAATGATGAATGCTAGCATTCATAATGGAAGGCACACTAACTGTTTGTCAAAATACCCCAGTGAGAAGTGACTTCTAGACTATTAGAATGATGTGATATGTAAATGTTTGAAGAGATATTGAGACCTCTCAGATGCAACTACACAAGTAGGGACATAGCTCAAAGAACTCAAGCTAGATGCCACTTTAGTCGTGGATCATGGTGAAGACAAGACTTGGCAAGACCAGACATTTTGCTAACAGAGCCACCTTAAGGAAGGTCGTCGAGAAACATATATTGAGTTAATAGCATTAGTATGTCAGTGGTAATGGCATTAGTATGTCAGCGGTCAAATATAATATCTGACTTTGAAGAGCCAATGAGATGGAAGTAAATTGGTACTGTCATCTTTATGTAATAGAAGATGATGGAGATAGAAAATGCTAGATAGCCATCTTACCAACCCCTTGACAAAATGTCCATATAACTGTGGCCACCAATTCTTGAAGGATTGGGCAATATACTTTGAAAGTTAAGTAGATATGTAAACTTTGAAATAATGTGCCAACTCAATATATAGAAAGCCCGAATACATGGACACACAAAATTGGTGGAATCATAAATCAAGTAGGTCTATTAAATGGCAAGATGATTAGCCTCATGTTCATATTATAATTCCCAACCCAATTGAGTGGTAGAATACAATGCTAGCACGAGCTAAATGTGACGATTTCTTTGGTAGGTCTGTGGCCATGAAGTGATCAACCAGGAGAGGTGGCGAGTGTGAAGCTAACTTATTATCTTGCCATAGTATGTGATGCCTTGAGTTGAAATAACACAAGGACAAGTGTTTAGATTCCAGATGCAGTGACTATAAATTTGACAAGGGACATGTATGGACGGAGAGTTGATGGTGGGATGATTATACAAGCATGAAAAAAGCATGTGAAGATAGAAGGCTACGTCTACAAAACCAATCAAATGAAAATCTTTTAAATTGCATATTTTAGGTTTTGGACATGTAATTTGTTATGATTCATAAGTAAAAATTTTAATCTGGGATTTGTAGAAATGTTAGAGTTGGTTGTAATATAGATTTCAAATATCTAAACTATAACTTTTGAGGTAGTTATGACTCGGAAAGTTGGTTATGCTAGAATAGTTATAAATTCCCAAATCTTATTGTAATAAGGAACAATTTGGAATTTGGAATTAGGGAACACTTATGTTTTGGTGATAAGACAATTTTTTGAAAGTGCGCATAGAGGTTGTCTTTGTAATCAAAGTTTTTGTTTATGTTCTTGGTGTGAGGAAATAAAGGAACGTGTATTTTGGGTTCTTTAGACACACTTCTAAATGGTTTAAGTGTTGATTCTTTGTGATGACTATTTTCATGGTATTGTGTAAATATTCATGAATTATTGAATGAGCATTGTGTTAATGATTGCTTTCAAGCGTAGTTCTTAGTATTTTTCATTAAAAATTTGTCTGGTGCATTCATCGTCAATAGCTTTCGTTTGCTCTTCTAAGTTTGAATACATTTTCATTGACAATCTACAAATACCCATATCTTATGAGGGAGCTGCCCCTCTCAAACACACAAGAAGACTGTAATTTGATAGTGATCAGTCGTGATCTCTCCAACTGTTGACACACTTGTCATTGTTTACAGAATGAACATGATCATTTTAAGAAATTACTTCATAGTGACAAATATGTTTACCAACAATTTGTAAATCAAATAATCAAAAGAATAAAATATATATATATATATAAACAAGTTTTTTAAATAATACTTTTATATAACAAAATGTAATAGTATTTTTATTTTATATATTAAAATTAAAAAAATTATAATACTTATTTTATTTGATGATTTTATTTTTTATTATTTGTATTTCTCTAAACTTTTTAAACTTTAAACTTCCATACGGGGCAGGGTATAGACGGTTCTCACAATATTTAGATCTTAAAAAACGCATTAGGTGTACATTACGGTACAAATGTGATTATTAAATGGATACGATATACGTTGATGCGTACTGCCCATTTGGATCCATGCTGACAAAGCTGACATAAATTGATTGGAACATCTTGACACCGTTCAATAATGGTGTCTCAATTAACAGGACTCCTGGCCGTAATGGGGTCTACTATTTGGGTGAAACTATATATATTTAAGTTGGGGGTTTTGATGGAGCCGCCTGTAAAGTGGTTTCATCAGAGAAGACCTGAGATGGATCACAGGGCTGCGTCGGCTCTTTATCTTCAGGCAAAAGTAGAGACATCTGAACCCTCTCCTCAAACGAAATTTCCTTGATGACTGCACAAGAGGTCGGCGTCGTAAGCTCTACCTGCTGCCTCAGCAGTGAAGTATGAGCCCAACGATATGCGAGATTTCCTTCCTGACCGAATCTCTGCCACATATTTCCCCCATTTCCTCTTTCTCACGCCTTTATCTTATTTCTACTCCAGCATTAGTCATATTGCAACAAGTCTAGGGTTTATGAATACTTTATTAGTACAAAGTATTCGTAACAGGGATATTTAGACTTTTGTTAGGTCTAAAGCGGCGAAACAGAAGATTGAAAAGTTGAGAGTTTTACAGATCTATAACAGAATAGACCATCAATTGAGAATTTCGCAGAGTATTTGATAAAAGAGAAATAGAAAACATGCACAAATATTGTGAATGGAGAGAAGAGGAGCCTCTAAATCAAATTGAACCATGGGGAGACTGTTGCATGCGTTTCTGGTTCCAGCTGAGGATGTACTGTAATGGTAATGGCGATGGCGATGACAAGTGAGCTTCCCAGAGTTGGAGGATGCACACTTGTATTTCATTTTTGTTGGTAAAGAGATTTGTCACAATAGAATTTGCCCAACGGAGTGTATGGCAAACCGTTCACAATAGTTGGAGAGGCCCTTGGTATGCGGCCTTCCTCTGCGTTTAGAGGGGCAGCTCCCTCGTATGATATAATTTTTAAAGCATTTTCAAATAAAGAATTTAAAACTCCAAAGTTCAAGAGAAAGTCATCCAAGACGAATGCACCACACACCCTCACGACCTTCTTCGGTAAACAAGATTGATAACAAGGGTGATCAAGGACTACGCTTGAAAGCAACTAGTATTATCAAGAACATTCATTATCATCATAAACACTCGCATAGTACCATGAGAATGTCTATTACAACGCATAACAATTTTGATTTCAGTATAAGGAACCCAAAGCACATCTCATTTCATTTCCTTGCACCAAAAAGACAAAAGAGATTTTCAATTTCAGAGATAAAAAGTGTACATACTTTCCAAAATTTATCTCTCAATCAAAATTGCAGCATAGTGTTCTCTTCTTTTTAAAACCAAAAAGTCCCTTTACAAAGCCAATAGGTGTCCTTATATAGACATAGAGGTTAATAACTACCTCTTCGTGGTTAATAACCATCTCCAAAATATGTAATTTTGGAAGGTTAATTAACCTCAAGAAAATTAACCTATACAAGGAAACTTGCAAAAAACAAAACTTTAGCTAGAGTTCCTAAAGATGTTTACATATACAATCACTAATTCTTCTAGCTACTAACTCTGTCTATCTAGACATAATTGATCTATCTTGAAAAGCCTTGTAAGCATCTAGGATGATCATCATTGATTCATAGTTCAGAATGAACACATTTTCCATCTTGAGTTTGGCTGTGAAGTATCTATCTTGAATTTCTTCTGACTCTTGTCAATACGCTGAAATGTTACAATCTCCCAGAGTGACTGCAACCAGGCTGAGCTTCATCATAGTTTCAATATCTGATACACGGTTCTCTAATTCTAAATGAATCTGAACACTGAAGGAATCAAGGAGAAATTGACAATCAACATGCTGAAGGTCACTTACTGGCGCCCCACCTGTGATAGTAGAGATTAATTCATCTGTACCTTTTATTTTCAGCTGCTCCAAAGAAGCTATTAGCTTTTCGAACTCAGTGATCCCTTTGTTGATGTTTATCACCTTCCAACCAACACTTTTACTCCAGATACGTGTTTGGTTGTCAGTTGGATCAGCAATAATTTTCTCAAGAAGTAGGGTGCTCATATCTAACTTGGCCATTTCTTTTAATTCATCAGCTACTTTTTGCTAGGTGGATTTCTGTTCCTTGCTATTTTCTAGCTCTTTAGAAATTTCCTGTATCTGTGTGATGGCTTTTCCATATATCTCCTTCACTCTAGTTATAAGTTTTGAAGCATCCTCTATCATCATGTTTATCCGAGCTTCGATCATTATACTACGTGACTTGTGTTTGTCAATTCTTTCAACAATAGCATGATCTAAAATACCATCAGGGCCTGCTAAAACTGGCGAAGTGACCATGGCTTGGGCATTAGAAGGATTGTTGATTGAATTAATATAAGATACTAGCATCTGAACTTGTTCCTTGAGTTGCTCCTTGGCTCTTTTCTCTTCCTTTTCCCTTTACAACATCTGAGCAGTAATCACTTCAAAATTTTGAAACTCTCTTTTTGCATTAAAAGGACCAAGATCAACCTTTTCTAGAATAAAATCTGATTTAGATGCTTCATCAGCACTCTTTTCAATTATAGGCTTGGCTAATTCCACACACAAGTTGCCTGAAGTTATCCTGCTCAATAAAGTTACCATGTTTGCCACGTCTTCTTTTAGTAACAATCTGTGAATGGATTTGCCTAATTGAGATTTTCCTCTTCTTGGTTGTAAGAACCATGACCTCACCATAGTATTTAAACATTGGGTTTGATTTGTAGTAAAATATTCCTTGGCAGTTCTTAGATTGATGCTGGCATATTGCGTCCTAGTAGGCAATCAGAAAATAATAGCAATAGAGGCAGGGTCTACATGGTATTTGGTCTATGAATTATTATTATTATTAATTTATGTTTCCTTTCTCTTTCTGTCATGTTTAATGAGAGTTGGATGAAATGATAGCTACCTTTCATAAGTGGTTTTTGAAATGTCATTATGTATTTATTTTGTTTTGACAAAAGGTTAAAACGAAAGAAGTTATTTATAGAGACACAATGCGTCGTAGTTCTTGCGTAATTCATTGCTTCATCCTTCTCCCTTTGCAACATCTGAGCAGTAATCACTTCAAAATTTTGAAACTCTCTTCCTGCATTAAAAGGACCAAGATCAACCTTTTCTAGAATGAAATCTGATTCAAATGCTTCATCAACACTCTTTTCAATTATAGGCTTGGCTAATTCCACACACAAGTTGCCTGAAGTTTCATCAATAGCTAACCTGGACATCACCTTGGTCTTTTTCACCTTAGGAGGCTTCTAAAGAATACTAGAGATCACATCAAATGGAGGCATGATCATTTGAACAACTTTCTTGCTCTTCTGAAAGCTATTCTGGAACCATGAACGCATAATTTTTGAAGCTTGTACATCACTTGTTACATTTTCAGCAATCACCATTAAGTCTTCTGAATGAGATAACGGGTTATCTAATTGCTTGATGTCTATTAATGGCATATCAGGAGGAGAGAGACTCAAGTGAGGAATCACTACATCATGAGGGGATGTAACAGGGACATGTGATTCAGAAATTTGAGGAGTTCTTTGATCTTTTTCATTGGATTCATTCCCTTCCAGATTCATTCCCTTCCTTTTTCTTTTGACTGTAAACTTATCTGGCTGATTTAGATCTTCATCTCGATCTTGAGCACCTGTATCCAGTTGTTGTATCTTCTCACTAGAAGTTGCTTCTATTGCCATCTGAGATGATTCCCCTATATTATTTCTCCTTTCTTTATTTTGAAATTCACCAATTGCTTTTTTGGCTATGACTTTACTGATCCAATTTCTTGTCCTTTTAAGAACATAGGCAGACCTCTCCTTCAAGCTTTTTAACTTGAGAATTGACCAATCAATAGGAGGGAGCTCTACCAATTTAGTTTTCTTATAATAGTAAGGATTAACCAAAGAAACCTCATCATCATTGACACCTATCACATCAATGTCCAACTTGAAGTCTATCACCTGTCATATTCTAAGTCACATCCAATCTCTCTTCCTAACTTCGAAATCATTTTCACGGTCCTCCCAAAAGTCTTCTAGAGCCAAGAAGTGACCAAGACTAGGATTTAACTTTAATTCATTCACTGCATAGCCCTTACAGTCATAAGGGAAACACATCGTGTAAGGATGAAAATTTATTGTGGCAATAGATCTTTCAATGTTCCTGGCATCTGATGTAGTATCACAACTATAATATCTGATGTCGATAGGAAAAGGTATTTCATCTATCCTCTTGTTCGTGCAAAGTTTATTGATTTGACTAATCTGCTTGCACATCTCGATCAAGACCAATTTATCATCAATAAATCTAGGTAGCATCAGTGGACACCCATCATAGGAAGCTAACCTAATATAAGTAAACTTCAGAAGTTGTATGAAAACACTTCCATATTTTTGTACTTTCATCGCTGCTTCTGGTGAAATTCTGAGTCCAGTATTCCCTTGAATCTCCTTAACAGTTAGCATTGTGAATGCATCATTCACTCTTCTAAAATGGTGCAGGCTATTATCATATTGAATTTGAGAAAGATGATTATAAATGATGGTCATATCATCATAAACACCCTGCTGGTTAAGTCCTGGCCAAATTTTGGTACTTGGAATAGCATAGAAAAGATATAAAGTCATATAAAAGTAGTCATTTTCTTGAAGTCCCATGAGCTGTCTATGTAGTGAGTCGCTGATAATTTCAGCCCAATCAACATATTGTTTTCCTTCATAGACCATATTGATAAATAGGAACATCCAACCTTCAAACTCATGTGAATCTCGAAGACCAACGATCTTGCTCAATAGAGTTACCATGTTTTCCACGTCTTCTTTTAGTAACAATCTATGAATGGATTTTCCTAATTGAGATTTTCCTCTTCTTGGTTGCAAGAACCATGACCTCGCCATAGTATTTAAACATTGGGTTTGATTTGCAGTAAAATATTCCTTGGCAGTTCTTAGATTGATGCTGGCATATTGCGTCATGGTAGGAAATCAAAAAATAATAGCAATAGAGGTAGGGTCTAGATGGACAATTACTTCATTGTTCAGTGAAATAAATTCTCTAGTGTTGGGATGATAAGCCTTCATGCACTCCAATACTACATCTGGACACTGTACTAAAATGGGATGTCCACTTGCTTGAGCCAAGCCACTTTCTAATATCTTTCCAACTAATGGAGTCCTTTCTTCATTCACAAGGGAAGACCAGAAGTCTTGAAGGCAGACACTTCCTAAAATGGTATCACCAATATCTAGAAGCATACTTCTCAAAACAGGAGCATAATCCAGCCTCTGATACTTGTACTTCATGGTTTGATTTCCAAACCCTTTCTCAAATATGCCAAATTCCAAAGAAAATGAGGATGCTGATCTGAATTTGGGTGACTTCACGAGTGAAGCTTCCAAAGCTATAGGTCAGGAAAAAGTATTTCATTTTTTCAAACATTTTGCTAACACTCTATATGTTTGGTTCATGTTCACCACCCTTTTATTTTGGCATTGTGTCAAACAAGTTAGGAGCAAATCTCAAAAATTGCGAACATCTTCCATAACTTGTCCATGAACTTGACAATGAACTATTATAATTCCCTTTGATTCAAGGCTCTTATTATCTTGAAGCCATAGTGTTTCCATGTCCTTCTCACTATTTTTTATTGTACACCACTCTCATGTATTTACAAGAGTAAGTTGTTTCTGCTGAACTTCTAGATTTTGAATTAGTATGCCAATATCATACTAGCTATAGTGACCAAATCGTGTTCCATTTCTGCAACCCACATTTTACCAAACATTATCATCACTTCATTCATATTCAAGCATTTTAGAAGGGGTGATGTTCATTATATTTCATGAGCCAAATGTCTTACGGGTAGTCTGTCAAACATGTGCCTTGCACCAACCGTAATCAATAAATGCAAGCATTTTTCCATGAGAACTCTTAAGAGACCTTCTCTATCAGCTCCCTCAAGCCTAAGATTTGGCAATTGATCAAACCTTTGGAAAACACGTCCTCTCAATAGGGAATGTCCTCCTTATGTTGAATGCACAAGCATGCAACCTGTGGTCATCTAGTGATTAAAGCAGAGCCCAGACTCATTTGTTACAAAAATTGTGACTTTTCCAATATCTTGCCTCTTATGTATGTGTGCTAATTAAACGTATCTACATCAATTTAAATGCATGGCATGAAATTGGTAAGAGCCCATAGGCCTATTCACCTCGGTATCTTCATGTTAGTGGGAATGGTGCAAATGAATGACTTCCATAAGATGCAACTTCATGCGAATTACAAGGAAAAGTCGCAGGTTAAAAGTGATTTTAACATGACTTCCAATTCAAACCGATCCACCTCTTCTTAATCTTTCACAATACAAGGACACTGCAATTAAATTCACAACATTTATTTGGGTATCGCATAGCTTAATTTCAGCAGCCTATCGGATGGACATTTCAAAGCACATGAGGCTCTCCATAATTGTGGGTCTCAGTTTGCTTCATGTCCAACCGGCACAAATTGTTATGGCTCCCTTGTGTTTGATTGTACTGGTGACATGCCCCAAAGTTTTTGGGCATTTGTTTCTGTCACAAAGGTGAAGGTATTGAATTACAATGATGTTGTAAAGGTTTTTGCTAAGCTGTGTCAACTTTTCAAACCCCTAGCATGAGGTTGGTCCATAAACTACACTTTGATTGCTTCTTTAAAAATGTTCTTTTCCTGCACTTGGTGAAGAGGGCGGTTTGCACATGATCGGGTTATTTTATGTTCCAATCCAATTCCTTCATAAACTCAAGCTGCCATTTAGATATCTGACTTCTCATGGAAGAATTTTAAACAAGTTAATAACTGCCTCATAGAGGTTAAAAAAAACATGTTTTTGGACATTATCATTAACCTTTTGAGAGGTTAAGAAGAACGTGTTTTTGGATGCTATCATTAACATTTTGAGAGGTTAAGAAAAATGTGTTTTTGAAAGCTATCATTAACCTTTTGAGAGGTTAATGGTTAATGATAGACTTGAAAACATGTATTTTGAGTCTCTCAATTAACCTGTGATAAGTTGGAGCTCAAAAGCTAGATTTTAAAATTTTCAAGTGTTCTGTGGAGCTAAGAATGAGCCGAAGACATAAAGATTTAAAAACTCACAAAGATTTAGGGATAAAATCACCAATTTAAAGCTTAAAACTAGGCAATTTTCAAAAAGTTAACCATGGCTTATAAAATTGAAACAATTTTATAACTGAGCAACAATTTTACACTGCATTTGGTTGGCATAAGGACCTTACTGATTGTTTTTCCTGATCAGAAGTGTTGGAAATATGGAAAGCATTTTTAAGCCTTTCAAATTTTATAACAATGGTACATCCCTAACTTCAATCTATAGTTAATCGAAATTTTCAATCACTTTCTCATTATAAAATCTTGCCCCACACTGAGAAAAGCAAAGTAAATTGCAATGATCTTTATGCCACATCACTTTTTCTAGTGAACACTTATGTCTATGGTATTTGGTCTATGAATTATTATTATTATTAATTTATGTTTCCTTTCTCTTTCTATCGTGTTTAATGAGAGTTGGCTAAAAGGATAGCCACCTTTTGTAAGTGGTTTTTCAAATGTCATTATGTATTTATTTTGTTTTGACAAAAGGTGAAAACGAAAGAAGCTATTTATAGAGACACAATGCGTCGTAGTCCCTGCCTAATGCATAATGGTTGTAGAGGTGTAGGTGAGTGAGAATAAGATTATAGTTCTAAATTAATATTGTGAGTGCATTAATTTTTGCCTAGAAAGGAACTTGTGATCTAATAGGATGGCTCATAGTTTATCATAAAATAAAGTAATTTTTAATTATGAAATAATATCTATATAATTTAATATGTACATTTGTAAATAGTAAATAGATGTAATGCATTTAAATCTAATGTTAATGAACAAATATAATGTAATAAATAAGAAATAGAATATAAATGTTTAATTTTAGTACATAGTTTATAAAAACTTAATAATAATTTATATATCTTTTAGAATTGAACTATTTTTTATTGTGGTTATTTCCTTTAGTATGTTTTTTTGATATAAAATATAATTATTAATTTAATATTAAAATATATATTTAAGCTTTAAATATGTTTAAACCAAATGATAAATTGTTTAAATAAAATAATAATAATAAATGATATAATTTTTTTAATTGTAACACTTATCAATTATAAATATTAAAAACACTATTATAAAATGTAATTAACAAATGATATTGTTTAATTTTATTTTTTTAAAGTAAAATAATAGTAATAATTTAAGTACTTTGATTAAAAAATCAAAGTTTTTAAAAAATTAGAAATTCAAATACAAAGATATAACATTTAACTTTATATTTGATTAAAATATCTATATTTGAACTTGGTAAGAAAAATATATAGTGATAATTAATATTGATTAGACATTCATTTGTGAGGTGGAAGATAAAAATGATTGTTTTTAAAAAAGTTAATCCACTTTAATGCATTGATAAAGTTGTTATAAATCAATGTATTTGCAAAGTGTTTGAAAATTCTATATTTATATGCAATGAAAATTAATTTTACTCCTTACTATTTTTACTCCCAACCAATCACAATAAAGATTATTAGCTTTTTTCATATTTTAAAATCATAGATAAGTGTGTGAACATTACAAATTTTTATATAAGGAAAAATAATGTTTGCAAACTATTGGTGAGATGAAAAAGTTATTTGCATCTAACTAATGCATTAGTATCCTACCATCAGCAAGAACAAAAAAGAATTACTATTTTTCTTTGCTTGGTTGTCACATTCTACATTTATCCCATTTAAAAAAATTGCAGAAGTAAGTCGGCAATTTGGGAAATAATCAAATTTTGACATCATATGCATTTTTTACTTAATTAATGAAAGTATCTATAGTGTACTTTCATGTAGGTATAGATAGGTATGTTGACAAGAAACTTTTTCTGGTTGATAATTGGATCAATTATTTATTTATTTTTTAATTTAAAAAGGTTGGAAGAGGGTTCTCCCATATAACAACATAAACTAAAGCAGCTAAGCAAGAGAGAAGTAAACTCTGACCCCATTGGTCAAACTCCCATCTAGAACTTATAAAATCACAAAATAATCAAAACACACCATGTTCTTCAAATAGTTTAAAAAAATGAAATCTAAAGCTAACATAAGTCTAAACTATAAACTACTAAACTTACTAGCCAAAACAAAGGTCTTGCTACCCCAACATTAGTGGGGGATAATATAGATAATAGTAATGAGAGACCAGCTCAAAAAAATTGAGAACATAAAAAATGAAGTTTAAAAACCATAAAAAAAACCTATAACCATCAAAGAACTAAAAGGTATCAAACACATAAATGGGCGACTACACCCGATTGATGTGCTCCTAGCCTTCATTGAGGTACTTGATCTCCTCCATCCAGTTCTTGATTCATGTGGCACTCTTAATCTTGTCACATTTTTCCTCTTTGGTTTGGCTTTCCTTTCTCAATTTACTCTTCCCATTTATCACCCCAAACACAACCTTTCTCATCATTTCCTTTTGTGCCTTGTCAATTGCAGAAACCACCACAACTAACTTAAGTCCAATGATGGCTATATTGAACTTATTCTTTAGCACATCAATCTTCTAATTAATTCCAGTGAAATGTTTTTTGTAGTTATTTGTGAAGTCTTTGAACTATGTCTAGATGAATGTAGGGGAGATATCTTGTTTCCCTATCTCAATTTTATCAAAGTACTTGAAGTCTTCTTCACTAGGAATTGCAAGATCCACCAATAGTTTTTTTTCTTTGGGAGACTAGGTTTTTTTTATCATATTCCTCTACTTTCGCTTCAAAATCTACATCTTCAAAGGAGCATCCCCCATCTTTCTCCAAATTTTCCTCCACTTTTGTCTCTTTTGTCTTATCCTCTATTTTAGAATTGTGAGTGTCCTCCTTGCTTTCTTCCTTCTAGCTCTCTCCTTTACCATTTTTGAGTCTTGTAGATTTTTCTCTAGAAGTATTATTACACTTTTGATACCTGGATTCCATGGCTCTATCTTCTGCCTCAAAATCAGAAAATTCCTCCCCTTTATTATTATTGATGTCAATAATGTCATACGTCATTCTCTTTTTTTTTAGGGGTATTTGTAGGGTTGGAATTAGGAGAAGCATTCTTACATTTTTTTAGATGCTTCAAGAAAAAGGGGTTGTTCCATTGAAACGGTAGGGTTCTTGGGCTTGGAAGATTGAGAGATTTCTACTATTTGGGGTGATTCCAAAGGGGTTTTTTCCAAACTTATTTCTTTAATAACCACCAAGGACTTAGGCCCTTTAGGAGAAACATGTTTAACAAGGGGTGGGAGATATCTACCACACCCTAGATGGTTAGCACATACATGATGATAGAGGACAAAAATGAGCCCTTGGTGGATGGGTGGAGTTTCATTGAGGACAATGCTATTTACTAGAGAGGAATATAGGAAGAATGAGACCTTCACATATTCCCCATGACTCAACATGTTAAACAAGATGAAATGGTAGCCATGGTAGGTCATATACTGACTTTCAAGAGTGACATGCTTAATTAACTAACAACAAATGAATCCAAAGGGACAAGGAAGGGAAAGCCTATCATATTTGTTTCTAGAACCAACTCTAACATGTTCTTATGTTCCTTCAAATAATTTATGCCTAATTTTTTTATAATCCAATGTACCTTTTCTTTAAATTTGCACACCAACACAATCTATGCCCATCACTTCACCAATTATCTTCGGGGTCACCATGAAATTGATACTCCCTATCTCCACTTGACATTTGTTCCACGAGTTAGAAACTTAGTCGAGAGGGTGATATTATGGCCCTTCATAGGTAGGATATAAAGATGTAATCCCTCCTAGACAAAGTAACCTCATATATCCTTATTCTACTCCAATATTTTCCTATTTTTATGTTCTACACATTTTGGTGGACCATCCATGATGTTTTCCTTTTCATACAATTGGTTATCTTTCTCGAGGCCAAAGATAAGCTTTACTATGCCTTTGTCTGCAACCCTCCTCATCATGGATGCTATCTTCACAACCTAAGGTCTAAGGTTGTTATTAAGAGACTTATAATGTAGATTGACATTTTCCATTTCCAAGTAAGGGTGATGAAAATAATGATACTTAGGAGTTCAAAAGATCTTGTCAAAAATCTTTCCCTCATTGCCAGCTCTAAACTTTCTTTCACATCTAGCGCTTTTCCTATCATTGATGAGATCAATGTGGTAAATCAAGTTGACATGTGGCATGGACAACTGAGGTTGAGAGAAGTACTTTTCAACTTAGAACCTTAAATATGTGACATGGAAATAATTAACTTTCTTGGGGAATAAAAATGATAGATATGGGTTAAGATTCAGATGATGTAAGTTTATTATTAAAATGATAAGAAACATCCTTTTCGGTTTCATGAGGGTTAACTCCTCATTAATGTGATCATTAAATATTACATTCAAACACATTATAATAGTATTGTTACCTTTAATGATCATGTGGCTAGGACTTGGCTGACTAGGCTTCTTGGTCATCCATTTGGTATTTCTAAAGCTTCTACCACATACCATTATATTTTTGTAATCATTTAAAACAATTTTATTTAACTCTTGTGTCCTCTCCATCCTAGTCACCATTTTCCATTCTTCATGGTTTAAACCCCATGTAGCCATGTAGTCTATGCTTTTCTTACCTTCTCTAAGGGTGTGTTTGATTATAACATTGGTAAAAGATGAGAGTCTTCTTTTGTAATATTCTATTATAGCGGATAAACTCCATGGAAACTTGAATTTATCTAAACTAAAATTAATAATGAGCTTCAAGTCACCATCAAGCTCAACTTTGACCTCTCCTAGGTCTTGTAGAGTCTTAATACCCAAACACATAGCTATAGCCTTGACATAGTTATTGGATCTTATACCTAGTTGCTTGTTGAAGCCAAGGATAATATCACCTTTCCATTCTATGATAATTCCTCCTACTCTAATTTTATGCTCATTTCCTTTAGAGTAGGCATCCACATTAAATTTTAGCCATCCCTTGTCAGATGAGATCTAGTACATTTTTTTCTTTTCCATATTTTCTGCTACTTGATATCAATCAAGTTTTATTTTATACTCCAATTTTTTTTAGCCTTAGGTCAAGGAGGTTGGGGAATGCAATTCTTTTGGAGAAACAAGCACAATTTATACTATCTCTAATAATATTTTTGGATGATATGGAAGATGGAACCAACTTCCCTCTTTTTGCCTCTAAATATTATGTTATTTGTTTCTTTCTAGACACACCAACTAACCATAGGAAGAATATTTTCCCAAGTATTATCTAAGATAGATGAGAGAATAAAGTACAAGTCAAGAAAGATACAAACCCTACACCATTTGAGTTATGATATGGACATGAACCTAATGTGAAGTATTTCAAAGTTTTTGGAAACAAATTTTAAAAATTGAAAGACAATAGATATGAAAAACTTGATGCTAAAAGTGAGAAGGTATATTCTTAGGTTATTCCAGTAAGAGAAAATCATATAAGTGTTTGAACTCTAACACTAAAAAAATAGTTGAAAGTATAAATGTGAAAGTTTACGAACATGCAAAAAAGAATGAGGGTTAATGTACCAAAGAACTTGGACATTACAAGAGTTTCACATACATTGATGAAGGTAATCCCAACACCTTACTTGAACTTGGGAAGAAAGTTTCCAAGAAGCAACAAGAATTACAGGCCAAGTTACAACAATAATGTCCCAAGCATTAGGCAATTGGTGTCGAGCATCAGGAATTGAAACTCAAGTGTTAGAAAGTTCATGTTGAGCAATGAAAAATGATTATCAAATAGCTAGAAAAGAAAGAGGAAATACATCAATTTCTACCTAAAAAAATCTACAAGATGAACCTAAAGTAGAAGAAAGAAGTAGAAAACCTACATTAGTAAAGTATGTGAAGAGACATGTTGAACTTGATCAAATCATTGGAGATAAATACTTTAAAATTGTGGCAAAGAAAAGACTAAGGAGTGACACATGTTTACTATGTAAATTGAAGCCCAAATCAATAAAAGATACTTTGGATAATGAACATTAGATCTAAAATATGAATGAGGAGATTGAGCAAGTAGAGAAAAACAAATCTTAGTCACTAGAACCTAAACCAAAGGATAAGAATGTTGCTGGTACAAAATGGGTATTTAGAAATAAGTTGAATGACAAAGGTGAAGGCATATGACACAAAGCAATGCTAGTTTGTACACTAGTAAATTTGAACTCAATTTTTGATGAATTTTGGTCAAAATTTTGACCAACTTGCAGGTTGGTCAAAATTTCAATGAATACATTCGAAAAAAAGTTTTCATCTTTGCTAATTTTTATTTGTTATTTTTGGTCAAAATTTTAACCAAATAGTGGTAAAAAAATGTCAAGAAATGGTCAAAAATTTGACCAATTCTTGGTGCAAAACTTTCAAGAATTGGTCAGAATTTCCACCAATGTTTGGTCGAAAGCCTTCAAGAATTGGTGGAAATTCTTGGTAGAAAACAATCAAGAATTGATTGAAAACTTTCAAGAATTGTTGGAAATTTCAACCAATTCTTGGTAGAAAACTATCAAAAATTGGTTGAAAACTTTCAAGAGATGGTTGAAATTTTGATCAAACTAAGTTGTTTTAGAAAAAATTGAGTGGGTGAATCTCCCAATGAATGCCTAGTCATGGGCTCTCTCTTAGATCATCTTCTTGATTATAGTTTTATAGACTAGTACACAGACATGAATATCTTCCAACCTAGACTGAATTTGTAAAATTATTCTAGTGTGTTTGTTGATGATTACGATCACAAAAATATATTCAAAATTTGAAAAGAATCCAATGGCGCAATTTGAAGTTATGACCTTAGTGATGAACCTCAATTTTACTGTCATTAAAAAATAAAGAAACTTGCATGTCCAGTCTGCCTAGGGCAAACATCTTTGTCCTAGAATATAAAACCTTTTGGTCTCAAACCAAATTCACATGAAAGTAAATCCGCAATACTAACCAAATCAAAAAAACCATTAATTTTCAGCAGTTAGAAACAAATATATGCACAAAACTTTCACACCAACTCTATCCATGAGGGTTTTATGACAATTTTGAAAGAATCCATTCAAACATTCTCCATTCTAATAACACGTCTATTTTATCCTTGTGGCTTATCTTAAACAATGTATGTCTTTTCACAAATTTCAATTTTGGTTAAACAATCCGCATGTTTGGATTTTAATTTTAGTTTTTGCATATATGTCTTGGAGAATAATTATTATTGTGCTATTATTACCTTTCACACAAGTCCGCTCTTCATTTCAATGCTCTTGTTGTGTCATTTGCCACTATGATTTTTACTGTGGTGATATGATTGAATCAGATATTATCTATTAAGTTTATTTTGATGAATCAGTTCTGGAATGTGTTTAACATTACGAATCACAATAATTTAATAAAGATCTAAACTTTAGTAGATTCAAGTACAATATTTTCAGAGTTTACAAGCTCAAAATATCAAATTCAATTCAAAAAGATAGGATGTTCATTAATTGAATTAAAGAAATAGATACACAATAAATACAAAACTAAATGTAAAAGAAACACAAAAAAATCAAGTAGTAGACAAGTCTTGATATCATATTTAGTTGTACTTTTAGATGTATCATTGATAACAAAATTTCATGGTTTTAAATAGAAAAATGATCCTACACATTATAATTCATATCTCAAGGTTGAAAGGAAAAATAGTTATATTTTGCACAATCACATAAAAATATAGTGAATAAGCTTCACCATAATATTTCACATGTACAGAGGTAGATTTAATGGTGCAAATGGCATACACATTAAATTTAAGTACTATGAAAAATTAACTAATGCTCAAAGAATTGTAATTACAATTTATGCATCCAAGATAAAACAAATGAGTTGTTGCTGAAAATAAATGAATTGCACATGTAAATGAAGCTGAAAAACAACAATTCAACATAGACAAACATTAGCAGAGGAAAAAAAGGTTATAATATTTCTAGTGGTCAACGGCAAAGAAAGCATATGCAGTTGGACTTAAACTTGGCTACAAGGAATAGTGACCTTGAAGAATGTCATAAGCATCAAAAGACTAATCTTTTTTTACAAAGATGTCTATGCTTGAAGCCTAAACTGAATATGAAACTATTTTTGACCATGCTTTCGAAGATGGAAAAATGTAAAAGCTTGAAACATAAGGCAACTTCAAAAGGTGGCAAATATATGCAAAGGTGGCAAAGGTAAGTTTAAATAAAAATTGGAAACACGCAGAAACATGAAGCAAGGCAAAACAGGAAATACGTGGCAAAGGTAAATAAAATAAGTTTGTAGTGTGACAAGACTAAGTTACTTATGCATAATAAAGAAGACTTTAAAAGTCTTAACATGATCAGTACCTGGTAATTTATGGAGGCCTGCATGTTACGCTAGGTGTAAGGTTTCTATGGCAGAATCAAAAGGAAATTAAAGCACAATTTTGCTTGTGGGCATTTGATATATCATTTTTACTCTTTGAATATCATTGTGGAAGGTTTCCTTGCCTTCTTTGTGAGTTAGTGAAATTACAGATGCTTTCCTTGCTTCTCTATGTCAATTTTTTTGAAATGGCCTTCTGTGAATTCAAAATGGTCATTGACCTGCAAAGATATAAATTTGTTTTTGCTTTGCAAATTTTGGGGTTACTGTGCCAAATGGTTTGGAAAAGAACTATTTGTTGGGTAAGGTATCAAGCTTCAACAAGTCTTTGCTCAATTTTTTCTATATATAAATACTTACCTTTTTGTCTTCTCCTATGCATGCATGAATGGCTAAGGTGGAATAAAGGAGTCTTCTTCTAAAAATAGAGAAAGGTGTTTACTATAAAAAAAGGTTTCAAAAATAGAGAACAATGGCATTGAAAGGTAAAATAGTTTTAGGTACGACTATTTCAATATTCTTTTGAAAAGATTGATTTTATTTTTTAATTAGTTGAACTTCTTTGAGAAAGAAATAAAAAAGGAATAAGGGTTTTGGATGGTCTTCAAAGGAAAATATTTTTTCTATTTGTCTTCCTATGAATAATACAAAAGTTTTTTTCTTCAAACCCTAATGGTTTCAGCTTTAAAATGAAGTTTCAAAATAATAAGGGTCTTTGGTTTGAACCCTAAATTGATAGTTTTTCTTGAAGATCTTTCATTTATTTGAAAGGCAATTTTGAGGGTTTTTTCATAGCATTGTTTTTGAAAAGTTTTTGAAAAGTTTGAGATCTTACTGGCATAGTTTTTTGTTTATAAGGCTAGTATTTCAAAAGGCATGAAGAATACCAAGGCATAACTAATAATAGTTTTTTTTTTAAATAGTGTTTCATAAGGGCATTTTTTGAATGTCCCTAACTAGTTTAGTTCATTTGCATAACTAATTCTATTCAAACCTCATCTCTATTTAAAGAGATTATTAGAAAAATTTGAAAGTATGAGAGATATACAATGATATAAAGGCAGAGACAGAAAATATTCTTGAAGTTGTAAAAAGCTAAAATGATTGATTATAAACTTATTAGCATGCATATTATTATAGTGCTTTTTGATACAGTTATATGTGCATGTAAGGTTGTAATTCAATTAAAAAAAAAATAGGGTTGAATCCTTGAGCAGTTTTTGCTACTGATTGTAAAGAGTTGAAGCTCAATAAAGATTATTAGTTCATGGAGTGGTTTTTTCACCCTATGATGAATCCTTTTTGAGGAATTTTGAGGGCTTTCCAATCAGAAAAATATGTGTCTCTATCTTCTGTGAGTTCATATTTTTCATATTCATGCATGGTGAATGATATTTATTTGAGTAAGATTTGAATACATTCAGTTTATGAATCGTTAAAATTGGATTTTGAAAATTGATTAAGTAAAATTAGTGTATTCTGATTCACCCCCTGCCCCCCAAAACTCTAATACTTTCAACAAGTGGTATCAGAGAATAGGATTCCTTTTAGGAATTGTGTCAGGGATTTTTATTGGAAGTTATGGCACAGGTTGAAGGAGCTTCCCTTAATCAAGCTCCACTATTTGATGGTAATGACTATGTTTTTTGGAAAGTTATGATGGAGGCATTTATACATTCTTTAGATGTTAGAATGTGGGATGTTGTTATTACGAAGTATACTATCCTACCAACAATACCTACTGATGCTAATGATAAACTGACGTATGAACTAGATAAAAAGGAAAGATATGCTCTTCTGTGTGGTCTCACCAAAGATCTAGTTACTAACGTAGTCTACTATAAATCAGTAAATGATGTTTGGGAAAATTTGGAAACTATTTATCAAGGAAATGAAAAGGTTAAAAAGTCAAAATTGTTAACTCTCAAAACATAGTTTGATAATTTGAAAATGAATGAAGATGAAAATATTTTAGCATATTTCTTAAGAATTGATGAAATAGTCAATGCTAGAAAAGATCTAGGTGAAAAAACTAAAGAACATGATGTAGTTTCAAAATTCATTAGATCAGTTTGCCTAAATTTGAAACTAAAATTTCTATTTTAGAAGAAAATTTCTTCTAAAATGACTCCGCATAAATTACAAGGAACCCTAACTGCATATGAAATAAGATTTAGCAATCAAACTAGTTCTATATAAAAAGAGATAGCCTTTAAGGCTAAAGAGATTGATTTAGACTTAACAGATGCTCTAGAAACATTATTAGTCAAGAAACTGAATACAATAATCAGAATAGGATCAAAGAAAGGTCTATCCTATCTAATCTCCACAAAATCATTAGCAGGGAAGAGTACTTTTGTTAGCAAAGATCTAGAGTCAATTGGCTCAAAGAGGGGGATCAAAATACTAGGTTCTTCCATCTCTCTACTTTAAAACACCATGCACATAATAGGATTTTGAGTATAAAGAGTGGGTTGGTCACTTTGACAAAGGAAAATGAGATCACAAATGAACTAGTGCATTGCTTTTCTTCACTTCTTTCTAAGGACCCCTCACTTTTGCTAAAAGATCAAAAGGATATTTTGACTTCAATCCCCAATCTATTAAAGGAACATCATATTTCAATGTTGAAGGCTATTCCCTCTTTACATGAAATTTATCAATCTTTGCTATCTCTCCCTACTAACAAAGCTCCAGGGCCAAATGGCTTGCCGACATTCTTTTTCCAAAAATATTGGGAGGTAGTCAAAGGGGATCTGCTGAAGATAGTGCAAGAGTTTTTTGGGGCCGAGAACCTTCTGAAAGAACTTAATGTTACATTTTTGGTGTTAATCCCAAAAACACTAGGGTTTGACTTGATGGATAAATTCAAACCCATAAGTCTATACAATTCTTTCTATAAAATAATTTCAAAAGTTTTGACCACTTGGATTCTAGTATTCTCCTTTTGATTATTTCTCCACAGCAAACTAGCTTTTTCCTAGGAAGACAAAGGCTACTCAATAATGATGGTTCATGAGGTGATTCACTCTTTAGAAGCTAGGAAGAGGGAACAATGTTTGCTCAAGTTGGACCTTTCAAAAGCCTATGATAGGGTGGACTAGGACTTCTTGAAGGTAGTTCTCCAAGCTTTTGGATTGAATGTACAAGTTTGTATGCTTATTCTTCAGCTTGTCTCCACCCCCTCTCTAGCTATTTTAATCAATGGAGCTCTCTCGAATACCTTTTTCCCCTTGAGAGGGCTTAGATAGGGTAATCCCTTATCCCCTATTCTTTTCATTATTATGGCTAAGTGCATTGCGAGATTAATCCTTAAGAAAAGACCAAATCGAAGTCTACATGGTCTTAAGCCATCATCCAAATAGATTACATTCACCCATCAGCAATTTGTGGATAACAAAATTTTGGGTGGGGAAGCCACAGTTCAAGAGGCTAAGGTGTTAAAATGTTTGCTAGATACCTACACCAAGGGTTCAGGATAGGCTATAAACTGGGAAAAAAGCTCGGTCTTCTTTGTAAGCATCCGAATTGAGTGACCAAAAAGGATAGCTCACATCTTGGGATGTGGTGAGGGGTCTCTTCCAGCTAGTTATCTTGGAATGCCACTGGGGTCTAAACCACCAGAATCTTTCTGGAATGATATTATTGATAAATTTAACAAAAAGCTGGTAGGATGGAAAGAAGCTACCCTTAATCAAGCAAGAAAATGTACCTTGGTGAAATCTACTCTTCAAAACATCCCGACTTATGCCCTTAGCTTTTTTGGGATCTAAGTTAAATAGGCTGATAAAATGGAGAAAATCTAGAGGGATTTTTTGTGGACAAGGGTTGAATAAAATAAAATATATCATTTAGTGGCATGGGACAATGTTTTCTTGCCTTAAAGCAATGGTAGTCTAGGCATCAAAAAAATTAGATACCTCAATAATGCTCTATTAGCGAAGCAGATATGGTACATTTTTCAAAGTTTTGGAGAATGGTGGGATATCATGGAGGAAAAGTATTTGAGAAGGCAGTCTCTTAGCTTCATATTTAGTGAAGTAGATCTTCCACATGGATACTTTATCTAGAATGGGATCCTTAAGGAAACATCATTGGCTAAATCAAAGGCAAAATGGAAAGTCAGCAATGGGGAAAGTATCTTATTCTGGCAAGATAGTTGGTTAAGCCAGGGGCCCCTCATAGATCATCCTAACTATGAGAGATGGGCTAATTTATGTGTAAGAAGATTTGGCCAAAAAGTTAATGACTATAGAGCTGATCAGGGATGGAAAGACCTATCCTTAGTTTCCTAGGATCTTAAACCTCTAATGACTATCCTAAATGCCAAGATCCTTAATAATAAGAGGGATGAAATTATATGGGGAGACAATTCCAATGGGTTATATGCAGTTGCTTTAGGTTACTTCTCATTGTGGAATAGGATGGAGAAACCCATCTAGACAAAGGCTTGGATGACTGGCCTCACCCTAAAAATCAACATATTCTTATGGCTACTTCTTCAAGAAAAAATTCTTGCTCTGGATAACTTGGCTAAGAGGGGTTAGATTATCCTAAGTAGGTGCAGCCTTTGTAAGCATGATTTAGAGACAATTAACCACCTTTTTATCCATTATCCCTACTCCTCGAAGGTATGGGATCTCATGACTAGGGGCTATGAAGTTAGTTGTGTAAACCGACCAACATCTAGGATTTCTTTAGACATTGGACTAGTATGCATAAAGGAATGAAGACATAGATGATATGTTCCTGGCCTCTTCCACATTTCTGCTAGGGAATATGGGAAGAGACAAATAATTGTATCTTCAAAGATAGGGAAGCCCCTGCTTTTATTATTGCAGATAAAATTGGTAACAGTATGAACTATTCCTAAACATTCATTTTTCTCTAAAACAATTAAAATAGATGGAACAATATGACCTGTACAAAGATATAAGGTGCCTACTTCCAAAACTTTTGCTACTACTAGGGAACCTTTTGAAACCTTCCAATTTTTATCATTAAAAGTAACTAGGCAACCCTCATCACTGAGTTGCCCTCCTGAAATTCAATTCCTACTTAGCCTCGAAACATGTCTTACCTCATGTAGTAGGCAATTATTTCCATTCTACAACTTAATCTTAACTTTTCCCTTTCTAAAAATTTGGTAGGGTTCATTATCCCCCAAATAAAAAAGTCCAAAATCCCCTTCGACATAATCAATGAAATAACCTCTATGAGGTGTAGTATTAAATGAAGCACCAGAATCTAAATTCCATGAATCATCAACACTTTCTAAAGACAGAAGCAAATCATCGTCTTTTGATTTCTTACTTACCACATTTGCCTCCTTGTTTCAATTTGATTTATCTCCTTCATTTTTCTTTTGATTCCAACAATCTTTCTTTTTGTGCCCTAGTTTCCCACAGTACTAGTAATCATTTGGTCCTCTTGATTGAGACCTCCTCCCCTTTAACTTTCATCTTGATTTCCCACAATTTCTGGAATTACTTCCTCTCTCAGTCATTCTGCCCCTACTTTGTGCATTCAAAGCACTTCTTGATGCAGATTCACATGAGATTTTCCTATTTTTTTCCTTCACTCAAAACAACACTGATCACATCATCATGTTTTAGGGTACTAGATCTAGGAATAGAATTACTCACAACCATTACGAGGCTATTCCAACTTTCAGGAAAAGCACACAAAATCAAGAGAGCCCTAATTTCTTCATCAAAATTGATACCCACAAAACATAACTAACTAGTAATAGTATTAAACTCATTTAAATGATTTTTAATAGATCTACCTTTTTCCATTTTCATATTAAATAAACGCTTCATGAGAAATACCTTGTTTGAAGTAGAGGGCTTTTCATATAGTTTCACTAGGGTTAGCATCAATTCTTTTGTTGTCTTCACTTTTGTAATATTAAATGTTACTAATGGTGCCAAGCATAATCGAATGCTTCTAACTTCCTTTTTTTCCAATAGATCCCATTCATCATTTGACATAGATCGCCAATTCTTGGCTTTGCCTTCCAATGGCTTCAATTAATCCTTCTGATAAAGGTAATCTTCCATTTGCATCTTCCATAACTGGAAGTTCTGCCCATTAAACTTATCAACCCTCAACTTAACCTTATCTACCATTGCTCCCACTCAACCATGAGACTTTCTTGCATAGGATAACTAGAAAAAACATTGCTCTAATACCACTTGTTAGGATTAAACCACAGATAGATATAACAATTACATGCAAATATAGCCAATATCAGAAAATAATAGATCACATAGAAAAGAACACAAGACACCAAGATTTAACATGGTTCACCCAATCCCTGGGCTATGTCCACCAAACAACAAGCTTGATATTGTTAGTATCCAATAATTACAACCCAATTACAATCTATAATCCCTTATAGCTCAATACCACTGCAAGAACCAATTTTTGCATCACAACTATGAAACAATCCCTAACCCTAAGCTCTTTTATACAAGTATTTTTAGTCCTTTAGGGTTATAATTAATAATTACATGTTGGCACAAAATCCTAATAAAATAGGGCCCAAATTATTTTTTCAGGATGATGCCCTTAGCCCCAAAGAATTTATGAAGTATGTACAATACTTTCCTAATCAATCACCACACTCTAACACACTACTTAAAAAGAAACAATAATATTTTATTCACTTGGAAAGTGTCCCCATCAATTCTTATTTGATTTATTTGGTGGGAAAAAATACAAATGAAAAGCTCCATGATAATTCACATGTTACAAAGGAGTATATCATCAGTTTTATATTATGCATTAGAACATGTGCACATTATGGGACATACACATCTTCCTAAATCCTATTATACTTGGGTTGTAAATTATTCCTCATTTAAACATATTTAGCCTTGTAGATAAATGTTTTAAAATACTTCTAAATTTAATTTGAGACTATCCTTCTACTATATAGAAAAACTATTAATGGAGCCCTATATGAGAAGATTTATAGGACAATATCATTTCATTATAATTACTTCAGTGCACATAAACATTAATTCAATTAAGTTTAATTATGAATTGAATATTAGAAGAAACTGTATAATATTTTATTGATCATGAATATGTAAATTTTATTATATCATTGAATGGTCACTTATACCTTTTTACGTAATGTATGTTCTAATTATGTGACATTTACTCTTTATAATATTTATATTTCTTTTCATTTAAGTTAAGTAAAGAAAGGCCCAACCCTTAATGTTTCCAAATTCAAAACTCCACTAATCAATTTGGAGTTTATAAGAAATTTACAATAGTATAAGGAAAAATTATTGAAGTTCTAAAGAAAAAAATAGAACAAAACCAGACACAAAGGTAGAAAAATGATGCATCAAAGGACAATAAAAACATAGCCCCATTTATCCACGTAGCCCAATGATATCTTTTAGCTCCTTGTCCTAATGAAAAGATCACCACTGGTCACATTTTGTCCTTCACTACTTAATCAAAAGATTTTCCCTTTTACATTTTTATATTTCCAATGACAATCACAACCAATATAATGTACATGTACATCACACTTTACTAATTCTAATCAAATTCTTAGTTTCACCCTATAGTTTTTTAGTCAATTTCATTTCCTATTGATAACCTAGGTAATTTTTTAGGGATTCTACTCTCACTAGTAATGGGACTAACTAATGGAAGGATAGTCATCCAATTTATTCTTCTCAATTGTAATATTTTAGGTTATAATCTTCAAAATCTTCACTAAAATTTTTATTTCGTATTTAAAAATTAGGTTAAAGGTTTCACATTTAATCTCTTTCCAACTTTCAAGGTTAAATCGAGTAAAGATTGGGTCTTTTAAATACTCCTCAAGTATATTCATTTGAGGGTCCATCTCAATGACCTTGACAATATTAGCCACAATAGATGATTGTGAAAAATATTCCTTCCCAAAGCATTGTTGTAGAATTTTGCGATATCTCAAAAGTTGAGTTGTCCTTAGATTAGGATGTGGAGAACCACTTAGTTATTCTTCAAAGACTTACTCAGTATACCATATATATACTAGTTATTTTAGAAAAAAAAATATGATTAACAACATTAAGCACCATTTGAGTTCTATACAAAGGTGCAAGATTCAAGAGAAGAGGATTAGAACAAGGGTGAATTGGATTAATGAAGAGGATTAAGGTTTGAGGTACTTTTTTAACATTATTAAAGCTAAGAACAAAAGAGAGTTGATTAGTGATATTTTTGTAGGGGATATAATTTCAAGTGACCCTGAGGAGATTCAAAATGCTTTCTATAGTTTTTATGGTAACTTATTCTCTTTAGAGATGACTCTAGATAGCAAAATAGTGATGGAAGAATGCTTTAAACTCATTCCTCTCAAAGTTTCTGAGAAGGAGCAGAATAATCTTAGTAAGGATATCTAGGTGGGGGAAATTGAAGCTGTTATTGATACTTTTCCTAATGGAAAGTCTCCTTGTTTGGATGGATTTCCAGCTAAGTTCTATAAGAAAAATAAAAGTTGGATCTGCCTTGAGCTATTGGTTGTTTATGAAGAAGCTTTTAAGAAGGGGTCATTAGGGGGTTCCATTAATAATGGATTTCTTAAGCTACTAGCCAAAGTGAGGAATAAGTCTTTAGTTAAGAACTAGATACCTATTACTTTATTAACCCCGTCCTATAAAATACTTGCTAAAGTGCTTGCAAGAAGAATTGCTTTGTTGCTAAATAAGTTTTTTTATCAGACACAAATAGGTTTTATCCAAGGGAGGTATATCTTGGAGAATCTTATCACTAGATGGGAGGCCATGAATTGGGCTAAAGATGATGGGCAAAATGTAGCTATGATTTTGTTAGATTTTGAGAAAGCCTATGATAGGATTGAGTGGGGATTGTTATTGGTATGCTTAAAGCATTTGGTTTTCTAGAAACATATTGCAATTAGATAAATTTTTTATTCCAGGATGCCAGTACTGTCATTGATGTGAATGGATGCATGTTAGAACTTATTGTGCTAGAAAGTTCGATTAGGCAAGGTTGCCCGATTGCCCCTTTGTTGTTTTTCATTGTAGTGGATGCTTTGTTTTACATTCTAAGGGAAAAGGAGTTGGGACCACCCTTGAAAGGTATTTCCTTCCCTAATGGGGAGGTTTTTCTTAATGCTCAATTTGCAGATGATACTTCTTCATTCTTAGGGCTTTTAAAGGAGAATTTTGAGAATGCTTATAAAAGGATTAATTTCTTTTGTATGGCCTCTGGGTCCAAGATTTCACCTTCAAAGTCTAATGTGTTGGGTTGGTCTATTGATCCACTGGATTGGTTCGTTAGTAAGGGTTAGCACTAGTCTAGCCCTAAGCATATTGTTAGATACTTGGGTATCCCCTTCTTAGTTGATCCAAATCTCAATAAGATGTGGGAATGGGTGTATGAAAAAATTAGTAATAAACACTTGAAATGGAAGACCCATTCCTTGTCTTTCGCTGGTAGATTGCAAGTTGTAGAAAAAGTTCTTTCCTCTCATTATATTTTTATACCTCGGCTTGGATGTTTCTTAACTCCCATGTGAATATGTTAGAAAGAATTTTGTGAGATTTTATTTGGTCAGATGGAAAAAGGAGTAAGAAGAGACATTGTATTAATTGGGAATGGTGTTGTCAAGTAAGAAGTCAGGGAGGTTTGGGTTTGAAGGATCTTAAAGCCTAAGGAATGGCTCTAGCATCCAAATGGGTGTTAAAAACCCTATGGGGAAATGAAGCATGGAAAATCCATACTAGAAATAACCTTTTGAAATTAGTCACTAAGAAATGCAAGAATTGGAAGGATATTCCAGTGATTGATATTGTTTTAGGGGATATCAAGATGAGATTGTTTGGGTCAAATTTTTTTTAGACCTATTGGAAGGCTTGGATCGAGGTGAGGAAGTTTATCTAGGAAAGAGAAGCAGCAAGAGCACCTCCTTATTTCTTGTGAAGGATATATCCATTTGGTGGGGGCTTTTGTATAATAATAAAGCTTTGGCCCTTACTTGTTTTTGTTTAGCCAAAGCTTGCAACTTGAAGGGGACTTCATTGATTTAGGATATCTTGATGGGTGGGTAGTTAGGTTAGTGGGAGGAGTTAAAAGGCAGATTTAATATTCCTGATTCTCAAAAAAAGACTTACACTTTCATTAAGGAAGTGATTAGGTTCAATAGCCCCTGTGATATTATAGATTCAAAGGTCTTTCTTGATAAAGCTATATAAATTGATGATGTTATGTTGAAGGATACCACAACTAAAGGGTTATGTCTATGCATGAAGAATGATTCTTCTCTCATTGCTAGAGTGATCTAGTGGTGGAGGCAAATTAATCCATTCTTTGATTGGTCTTTCTTTTTTCATTTTTTTTGGAAAGGTAAAGTTGAGCCTAAAAAGATTTGTTTTAAATGGTTTTTGTTGTTAAAAAAGTTAGCTGTTGGTCAAATTCTTTCTTCTATTGGTCTATCCCCTATGCCTTGCAGTTTGTGTAATGTGGCTAAGTCTTTTGAACATTTATTTTTTGAATGTGTTTATGCCTGTAAGTTGTGGTCTATTTTTCTTTGCTCCTCTTGTCTATGGAGCTATGAAGGTAGTATCACGTGGATTGAAATTCTTGTTGGTTATGTAGAGAAATTTGATTCTAAACTTAACACTTTTTGGTTTGCTCTTTCAACTAAGATTTTATGGACTCTTTGGAAGGACAAGAACAAAGAAATATTTTAGGAGGAGAGAAGGGTACTTATTGAGTTTAATTTCAAAACAACCCATTTTCACATTATGTCTGAGGTTGCTTTAGTGTTACATATCTCCAGGAGTGATTTCATGATCCTTATGCGAGAAGGTAGCCTATTGATCAATAAAAATAATGTGCATTCAAAAAATTATATTGTTGAGTACCAGAGTTTATTAACTCCTTCAGAGGCAACAAATTTGATCAATGTAAGTAATGTGTTTCAAGGATACATCAGCTAGTCGGGAGGAGGCAACTGCTGATGCGACTTAGAACTTTAATGAAGTTATAGGGACTCAACCTAATCATGACAGCCAAAATGATGCTTGGAGCTAGTTTGTTTCTTTAGTTTAATTTTTTTAATGATAAATATGTAAAAAGTTGTAATCAGTGAATGTAAATGTAAAATGTGATAGTGCTCTAATCTTTTAATTTTTAATATCACCCCCCAAAATTTTTGTAACTATATATGTAATTGGGGGTGTGATCTGTTGTTTTATCTAAAACTCTTCGATATACTTGTAAATGTTTAAACTATCTTAATAGAAGAAAAAAATTTAATATGATTAAAGTACATTAAAAATATCATATACTATAAGATACAATTTTAACTTTTATATTATGAGATGTCTAATATTAACTTGTAGTAGAACGAATCATAACATGTAATTATTTATTATTATTTTTTTATAATAAGATTACATCTTCAATAAGATTTAAAATTCTAGACCTATTGGAAATGACATACCTATTATTTGATAACTTTTTATTTATTTTAGCTATTTTCATTTCAAAATATACAAATTATCTAAAAATTTACTAAATAAAAATATATAATTATTCAATGTTAAACATAAAAGGGAGATTCATAGTTGTATGATTTAATTTTTAAATTATTTGATAGTTATATGAGATTGTGTAATATCTTTATTTTTTTAAAAATCTAATAATGTTATAATTTATAAGTAATATATTCTAATATAAAATTCATTCATTAATAAATATAATACTTTTAATTTTTTTTTAAAGTGAGATGGCATAACTATCAAGAAAAGTATTCCACATATCAAATCTAAGTATCTTATTAGTTTCTTAGGCAAAAAACTATAGGATATTCAATGTAGTGCAACATTTTAATTTGTTTGTCCAAATTAAAGAGTTTATTATTCAACTACTTTTTGTAGCTATAAAGTGTGAATATTTATTGTATTTGAAATAATTCAACACAATATATTTATTGACAATTGAATTTGTTATTTTGTGCTACATAGGGAGTGGTGAATTTTTGAGTTATTTCTTCAATTATAATAATTTATTATTAAATACTTTTTCAACTATAAGTTAATATATATTATATTTGAAGTTATTCACAAAAATATATTTATTGACAATTTAACTCATTGTTTTGTGTTACAAGAGGGCTTTTGGTTTTATGTACACAAAATGAAACAACTTATTTTAGAGACTTTCTACATGTTACTATTCTTATTTTCTACCGATACAACTAGGCATCCTTGTTTTATTGATGTGGACAAATAGTGTCTCAATTAATGTCATCCTTAATATAGAATGATATAAGTTGAAGATACTTTATGTTATTGTCCTTAATATTAGATTGACATAAATAAGGGATTACATCACATAGGGTATGACATGAAATATTCATTTTGTTAACAAAATTTTCTTCTTTCAATTAAAAAAACAATACATAGGCATGACATGAAAAAGTTGAGTACAAGACTTTAGCTTAGGTACAGGCTAATCTCCACACAAAATGGAGTAAAGACATAACAAAGTGAATTTTTTAATTTTCAGATTCAATGTAATATTTTTCTTCCAAATTTTTTGTTGTATACAGATCATGAATATCAAAAGCTGAAATTTTTAAGGAAAAACCAAATCCATGATGTTTTCAAATTTGTTTCCTGAAAATTGACTAGGGACCTTAACTGTATATCTTGTAATGATATAAATCTTACAAATAATTAAATAGCGGAGTCCCTTAACTTATATCTTGTGATGAGGTAAAACTTATAAATAATTAAATTTTGGCTGCCGGACGATTAATTTGCTAAGGTACTCATTCTACTGTATTGCGTACAAGTCTGCAAGGTATTGCACGGTCGTCAACTGCCCTTCTCCATTCATGCTGACAAAGCTGACGTGAATTGATTGTCACATGTTGACAACGTTGAGTAATGGAGTTCCACGGAACATGACTCCTGGCCGTAATGGGGTCTATGGGGGGTTTGCAGGAGTCGTGTGGAAAGTGGTTTCATCCAGTGTCTCTAAATCAGAGAAGATATCAGATGAATCGTAGGGCTGCGTTGTCTCCTTATCTCATGCAAAAGTAGAGACATCTGAACCCCCTCCTCAAATGCTATTTCCGCCGGAGACTACAAAAGATATTTCGAATCTTCTTCGTCCTCCAATTTATCGTCAACGCCTTGGCCAAAATGGGCAGAGGTTTCTTTGTCTGCGCTGGGTCCGGCATCCGAGTTATCACAGGGCTGCGTCGGCTCCTTATCTTCCGGCAAAAGTAGAGATGTCTGAACCCTCTCCTCAAACGAAATTCCCTTGAGTGACTGCATCAGATATTTTGTAGCATTCAACTCACCCATCTCTTCTTCTTCGTCCACTTTATCTGCAGCGTCTTTATCGTCAACGCCTTCGCCAAAATGGGTTTGGTCTGCGCTGGGTCCTGCCTCCAAGTTATAATCATGGCATCTTGCTGGAACGGTGTCGAACTCCGAGCCAATCGCAATGGCTGTTGTTCGAATGACGTCAGGTGAAGGATCGCTCTCCTGCGCAGCTGCCAAGTCCAAAGCTACTGAGTCTGGGAAATTGAAAGATGAAGCTTGAGGCCCTCGGAGGCACAAGAGGGCGGAGTCGTATGCTCTGCCTGCTGCCTCAGCAGTGAAGTATGATCCCAGAGATATGCGCGATCTCTTTCTTGACCTAATTTCGGCCACTTATTTCCCCCATTTCCTCTTTCTCACGCCTGTATATCTTATCTGATCTCCTCCAGGATTAGACATGTTGCGACAAGTCTAGAGTTTACGAATAATTTATTACAAAGTATTCGTAATAGGGATATTAAAACTTTTTTATTAGTCTAGAGCTGCGAAATAGAAGATTGAAAGGTTAAGAGTTTCAGAGATTTTCAACGGAATAGAATACTTGATAAACACATGTACAGTATCGGGAATGAGGACAAGAGGAGCCTGTAAATCAAATTGAACAGCCAATTGGCACTCAATCTACGAACCAACTGAGGTACTCGTAAAATTTAACACTGTCAGTCCCGCTTTATAATGGAGGGTTCCAACTCCCTCCTATTTCTAGCTTCAAAGGACTCAGTATAGACCTTCTGAGGATGATGAGATAGAGTGAGGCAGTTATTCTCTCTATTTAAACAGTCCATGGGCACAGAGAAGGAACTCCTCGCACAATCGAACGTGGGCAGAGTCTTGTATGCATTTCTGAATTCCAGCTTAGGATGTGCTGTAATGCCGATGGCAATTGGCGATGCCAACTGAGCTTCCGAGAGTTGGAGGATGCACACTTGTATTTCATTTTACACCGCGTTTGGTCGGCATTAGGACCTTATGGATTCATCTTTCCAATCAAAAGCGTTGGAAATAGGGAAAGCGTTTTTAAACCTTTGAAATTTTATGACCACGGTACATCCGGAAGTTCAATCTACTTGAAAAGCCTAGTATGATGATTTTTATACCATGTAAGATGATTTTTTTACCATGTCACTTTTTCTAGTGAATGCTTACATTTACTGTCTTCTCACTTTTTCCTATTTCTTCTATTTTGATACATATTTGCGACTAAAGAATTGTACAGATCTAGGAAAATTTCACCCACAAAATTAAACATGTATATATGATAGCAACAATTAATTGACATTAAAAAGCACATGTCGAGTAGTCCGGCTTCAACTATAGAATAATAGGACGCAAGACCCTACCCCTACAATAATCTAGAAGGGAATCCTACAATAATATAGAAGGGGCCCTTACTATTATAAGGTAAGGTAAGGTAAGGTAAGGGGTTGGAGGGGGGCTAGGTAATGGTAGGACATGATGGTCATTGGAACATAGGTGACAATTGACTTGTTCCCTTAGGGAAGAGACTCATTAATCGATAGGGGGTCCAATAATCATTATAGTTTTATCATAGATACCCCCCAAATAACTACTCTTAAAAGAGCCCCAAAAACCAATAACACAACCAATCACACATGTACTAATATGATCATTTTTTTTCATTTTTTTGTTGATGATTGACCAATTTGTGCACGACTATAGGGACATTTCATAGTGACTACTAAGAAATCTAACCACAAGTACTAGTGTTTTTCTACTGAGCGACTATTGGTGCATGAACATAGTGGGTACTGGACAAATGTTTTGAAATGATACATAAAATTAGAAATACCTATGCTTTATTAAAAGAATAAAAATGATGTTTTATAAGACAGGAAAGGTGTAAAATTAGAGTTGTTGAGTTTTGATGTGTTTATACTAATCATTCATGCAACCGATAGTTTGATATGATAAAAGTTCACCTTGTATGGTGTAACATAAATAGTAAGGATGCAATGAATATGGAAGATAGAGATTATGATATGTATATTTAATCCATAATTTTATATTTACACAAGGATAGAAAAAGAGGGACTTTAAAACCTATGGTTCCAAAAAAATTTGTTTGAAAAGCTAAAGATGTTTTCATAATCACACTCACATGAAAAATGGATTTTTTTGGGGTAAGGATATCTCCCTTGTCAAGTCCCAATATAGGAATTAACCTTGACATGAGAAAGAATGTAAATGTAATAAATATGTAAATACCCCCCTTACTTGCAAAACTTCTATGGATGGATTTAGATTTGTTATCCACAAAGATGTATGTATTCTTGTTTGTATATGAATGGTACAGAATCATAATATAGGATGTCTCCACAAATACAATAGATGTAAACATTTTAAATCATATATCAATGGATGTAAGTATTCTATTGAATGATTTCAATATTTAATGCTTGAATGCTTGTGTACAATTGATATATGAATGTCTCCTTCCTTGATGGTCCCCCTTTTGTAAACAAAAAGGACTACAAAACACAAACTCTTCAACTTTAAAGACATAAAAATGGAATATGTATTTAGATTTTTAAGATGGTCATAACAATTGCAATATTTAATGCTTGAATGCTTTTGTACAATTGATATATGAATGTCTCCTTCCTTGATGGTTCCCCTTTTGTAAATGAAAATGACTACAAAAGACAAACTATTCAACTTCAAGGACAAAAAAATGGAATATGTATTTAGACTTTGAATATGATCTTAACTAATGTGATATGTAAAATTAGATGAAATATATGCCTATAAGTTTTTAAAATTTTGTTTGAGAAATATTTTATGCATTTTCATAAAATTTTAAACTTGTTTTCTAAATTCAAAAAATATGGGTTGGAGTTCCCATCAAACATGTATTATGCAAATGACATTTTTTGCTCTAGTTCCAAAATATATTATATATGACATATATTACTACTGAAAAAAATATTTCTTTTTTTTTTTTGGTATATTTTTGTATTATAAGTACCCAAAATTGAGTTTAGAAGAAATTAAAGTTTTTCCTTCCCATCAAAATTTTTGTATCAAATTGTCGTAGGAGAACCTAGGAATAAGGTTGATTCCTTAATTGGTTATGTCTTGTACTTTACACTAGCCAAGTCAACAAGAGAATTAAGACTCCAATAGATTCTCATGTGTATCTATCATAGGTGGATATGTTCAAATCATATTTGGACAACAATTTCTATGAGTTGTTCAATCCTAGCAACATATTGCCAAGTTGGACAATTAGGACCTAGTATGTAATTTCCCCCAAGAAGGTTGCAAAAGGTAGTAATAAGGTTGAATAGGACTAAGAATATGGAGGAAATTTTCAAATTTTTTAGTTGTTAGTTCATGATAGATGGTCCATAGGTAAAAAGTTGAAATGTTGTCAATGACAACATTACAACTTTGTAATGTTGTCATGACAACATTTTGATAAAACTTGTCGTAACACACACAAGTAGTTATGGGAAAAAACACTTCTTGGAATTGATGAAGGAGATGCACTTAATAAAATATAATGCCTTATGCTTGGCTTGAATGACTTAACAAAATCTAATGCCTTATGCATGGGTTGCATGACATAATTAGGATGTTGCAATAGTAAACAAAGTAGATTTTCTATGCAGATTATCACACTCAAGCTTGCAACGTGAGAATTTATCCTTCAATTGAATGAATGATGTTTATTTTTTATGTAGACAATTATTTTCCTTCATTATGTTTCTCTATGTATGGTTCTAGGGATATATTAGTAGTTTTTTTTGTTTAATAAAATTCATTTGCCTAAGATAGTTTACTATGTTGATCAAGATTAAGGGTCTAATAATGACTCTTTCTTGATTTCCCACTTTGGGATCATCATGACCCTTTGGAATATGAAGAGAACCTAGTGTAAAGTGTAAATATGCAATTTTGAGATTAGAGACATAGGTTTTCTATTTTAAAATGTTTTCAATAGGTGGGATTATGAGTCCCCAACTAGGTGAAAACTAAAGAATAGTCCTTAAGAAATGACAATATGAAATTGAACCATGAGATTATACGACATGGTTTAGGAGTAGGAGGTCCAAATAATAATTTTTAAGGATAAATTTGGTGGTTGAACACATTCATGCGGTTTTTGAACACTAAATAGTGATTGCAGTTCAGTATGGCTTAAAACCTTAAAAAAGAGGGCTAATTTCAGTAAGATGGTTTACAAATGACTTAAGAAAATGAAACCTTGAATATCTTGAAGGTATCTAAAAATGATATCTTTAACATAGATTAGTTTTATGATATGTTTGGCATTTTTTTGAATAATAGTCAGAAAAGAAAGTTTCAAGTAGAATCTAGACTTGTGGAATTGAGTAGTGAATCAAATGGAAGAGGGACTTCAAATAGAGGTAGAGGTTTTGACAATAATAGAGTCATATTTTATGGCTCTAGTAGAGCATCCCACTATGAAAACATGAAGTTATTGTGGTCAACATGGGAATCCAACATATAGATTCTCTGACAAATAAAAATAATCTTAGTCTAAGAAGAGGGTCAATTATGTCCAAGAGGAGATAATTAGGGTGAAATCTCTTGAGGTGAACCTTGATTATGCTAGTGGATAAACATAATATATAGAAGGATATTTATTAAGGAATATATAAATCGTAACCTAAGAAGAGAAGAACATTATGTAGTGTGAAGTGTAAAATTCTTTGAAAATTGTGTAAGGTGATCATAGACTCAGGGTCCACTGACAATATAATATCAGAGGAGTTAGTAAATAAATTTGGTTTGAAAAAGATACCTCATAGTCACCCTTATAGGGTTTCTATTGGAAGTTTAATTTAGAAACTAAGATACTAAGAAGTGGGGTGCATCAAAATCTATAAACATTTTAACCTTCAATTTTTTTTTACTATATTCACTATATTGATCTTGTCATATCTAGTTTATGCATAACATAACTTACAAATCAAATGTTTTAATAAGTAGATCTAACTATCAATCTCATCCATGAAAAGTAAAGACATAACAAAAATAATTTGGCTACCCAAACACCCTCCAAGGTGGAGGTAACACTAGGGTGGGGATGACACCCACAAATCTTCACTACTATAGTAACAAAGTTAACTCATTTGGGTTACAATTTTGATCACTTTTGAGGATCTACCTTGTGACGGGTTTTACTTGCTAATGATGTTTAAGAGTGTTAGGTCTGATCTTGTTAAAGGATTTTACAATTACAATATAGTAAGGATATTGTTAGAAGATTTACAAAGTTCTGTTAAAACCACTCTATCAAGAGATTTTCCCTTATTCAATCTATTAAAAATGACTCAACACCTAATCCTTCAATCTGCACTGTAATTTTTAATTACTAATCTCCTACTTCCAATCTCTTATCTAATCTTCAATCTGATATAGTGTTCCTCAATCCTTTCATGCTTCACAATGTCACTATACTCTGTTGCTCACAAAATTTTCTTGCATCTAGTATCCAAAACATAACTTCTTCTCTTCCTTCACAAACTTCATAATCTCTTCTTCAATAGCTCACTTTTCTTTATGAAAATAATGAAAATAAGTTTTAGATATTTCTATTTAAAGACTTGTGTGGAGTCTTCTAGATGCTTATCCTTTTATCCTCTTTATTTGATTGGTTTTTCATTTCTCATAGGGATTGTTGATCTATGTCAAAATTTGTAATAACCTCTTTAAATACCTCTTCAATTGTTAAATGTTGTGTCCATGTCGACTTGAAATGGTTTACCTCAAATTTTCTATCATTGTAGAACTTTATATTCTCTATGTGTTGCTTGACACCCATTGTCTCTAATTCTCAATCATAACTATTCTTCATTCTATTTCTCAGCCTTAACTATACTCAACTTCTATATATCTTGGCATATGTGCTCTCTCTACTTAGCATTGACTAGGCTCAACTTGCACTAAAACTAATCAGCAACTAATGAATTTCCTGGCTCCTATAGAGCTTGGAATATACATGATTATTTACAATTCTTAACATAACTCGACCTAAATAGAGTAGCTCAGCCACATTGATGACCGTTTAACTCTACCTAATATATGACTAAGTGTTTGACACAAATATATAACAAGAATTAGAGATCTCAATAATCTCCCCGTTTGACATTAGTGGCAAAAAGTCATTTTTGTGAATACATATTTATAATAAAATAATAAGAGTAATCCCCCCCAAGCTTATGACTCAATTCTTATAGAACTTCAAAAAAATTTCTTTACAATACAATATATACTGCACAATTTACATTACTCAAATATGTCTGATTGTAACTCTATCATAACCTTTCCCCTTTCTTCTCTTTGAACTCATTATATCAGCCATCTAATATATCCTCTGTCCCGATTAATCATCATCATTTTTCTATCTTAATCTATCTTCTATCCCTCTTTTGTTTTACACTTATGTTCATTACTTTTGTTGCTTGGGCATTTGATGTTGGGGTTATGATGATGCAATCAAACTGTATTTGTCAATGAATGATTTTTGAATTTGGTTGATCATATCAAGTGCATGATCCCATATGGTTCTTTTTGTTTCCAAAATAGAAATATTCAACTCCAAATTCATTGCTAAGTCTATTAATCTATCAGTAATCAAAAGATTATGATCCCTATGCACAATATCCTTTGTTGAGATTAGCTCGCATTACATAACCTCCAAATGAGATATCAAAATCAATTGTATAGATATTAATTTGTCCCTCATTCTACTATCCATAGTTTGTATCTTGACCAATCTCTCTTGTACAAATAATAATCTATTATAGTACATTGAGTTTGATTTAGCTAATTAAGAGGTATATCCCCTCAATTTCTTTATGTCAACATGAATGCTTTGTACATTTTCCTAAAATTCATTTGTGAATCTAGGTTCATCATCAAGTATATTATACAAATCTTGTACTCTCTTTACAAGTTCCTCTATGTTATGTGCAAGTTCCTATAACTCCTTTTTCTAATTTTAATTGCAAAAGAAACTTTCTCTTATAGTTTCTTCTCAAATTTCTTTTTAGACCTCATCATTAGTTTCTCATTTACCTCAGTATCTTCAATGTTGACCTTTTCAACAATTTGTTTCAACTAAGAGATAATGGGGGCCTTTTCATCAATGGTATGAATATCAAACACATCAAAAAATATGCCTTTAATGTCATGCAACACTTTTTATGTTGTTGTTCTCTTTTCATCTCTTTTTTCTTGACACTTATTTACATGTTAATGTCATGTAACCATATAATTTTGAGTATTTATGCTTGACACTTCTATAGTAAGAGTAGGTGATGGGGTATCACCACTTAGCCTTTCTTGAATTTCAATTCTTGAAATAAAAATGGTAGCACTCGACACTATATTCTTTGTTTCTTCTCCTTATTTTTAGTCTCTTTATCTCCCTCATTCTGAGGTCTTCAGACATGTGGTCCTTCTTGACCTTTAGTAGAAATTTCTATAGTGATTTCCTTTTCTTGTTCCTCTTCATGAGGTCTTCTTTTGTTCATTAGTATAAGTGTTAGGTGTGGTGGCATGAATGGGTGATATGTTTCCTTGTGGACTCAACACACATAAGCTTTCTTCATCACTTTGGTCATCTACAATAATCACTATTGCTATTTATTTCTTCTATTCAACTCTTTTAGTAGTTTTCCCAAAAATACTCTTTTGTAATAACTCATTTTGATGTACAACCTAAATTTTATATTTTAGAATCATGAATATTAGGAATTTAGGAATAAATCAGTTCCTATGCTTCTCCAAAAATGGTGTCTTTTTTTTCTTTGATAATTTAGGCATAATATTTTCCAATGTACCTTCTCTTATTTGTTTCTCTACTTCTGATGCATGTTGCCATCTTCCTTCAAGTCTATTATACAAATCACTTAAAAATCTTATTTTCCAATTCAATAAGGGTTGGTTTAATGTTTTCCATCATATCTATCATGGCCTTTTCTACATTATATTTATCATCATTCCTCAATATATCATATGTCACACATCTAAAACTTGATAGACCTATAGAGCTTCTAATGTTGGCACATACCTCATCAATATTTCATGGATTTGTAGGTAAAATGACTTTGTGATGTTCAAAATCATTAGACTTAGTCCTCCCTATATCTTTCTCTTGACTGATGGCTTAGCACTTGGGTATGTGTAGGATCATGGTCAAATAAACAATGCCCTTAATTGGTAGTGAAAAACCAAAAAATCATGGTCAAATAAACAATGCCCTTAATTGGTAGTGAAAAACCAACAAATCATGGTTATGTCAACTTGACAAGTAATTTTAAAGTTGTTATGGACTTCATATCAAAAATTCATAAAAAATGAATCTATAGGAAATTGAATGCAATTTATAAACTACTAGGTGTTATTTGAAAAAAAATATTTGGTTAAAAATTTCGATTTTAATGTAGTACAGACGTTTTAGGAGAAAAATAAGAAGTAGGTATATGTCTAACCACCTTAATCAAACTCAAATGATAATATTTTTTAGTACGATTCTAAATATAAGAAGTATTCTCATGCCCGAATGTCAAACATATTTTTGGGTATTTTTATTCCAAATAAATAATTATTTATGAATTTTCTACTATATCATTTTTATAACAAAATATCTTGTGTCTAACTAACTTAGCTAGTTCTGAAAAAATTAAATTTATTTTTTCTCATAACAGTAAAAGAGTAGAATGTGACGTGTCTTTTAAGTTTCAAAAATCTTATATGGTTTGAAAGTTATAGTTATTTTTCAATCTGTATGTCATTCAACACTTTGTAGCTAACTCCATTAGAAGATAATTAGTAATTAATTACTAAACTCCTAATTTAACTTACATTATATTGATGGAAAACTGTGAATCTTCTCAAGAAACCCTTTTCATTTCATCGAATTTGGATGAAAAAAAGCTGTCAGCTACATGGTCAAAGCCATAAACACACAATATCAAGACAAAAACATGTTTTTGGGACATTTTTGGAATTGACCATGGAGGGTTGGCATTCGAAGAAAAATTAAGCCTAATAAGCTACCCATTCCTAAATCAGAACCCTGTTCTCAAATCGGATACCCGATTTTCCTTAAAAAAAATTTTTTTAAAAATATTAATAATTAATAATTTTATTTTTTTTCAAATTTTTTATTATAATAGTCTGACCCATTTTTATGATCCTTAGTATTTCTTTTACAAATTCTTTAGGACCCTTAACCATTGATATAATGGTTCCAAATGATCAAAAGGGGTCATAGGATACCCTTTGACACTTTTTGACCCATTCAATCACAATATGCATGTTTTTGGGTCCTAGGACCCCTAGCAACATAAATGATGTGATCTAATATGTCAAATGAGGTCTTAGAATACCCTATGACCTATTTCTGACCCATTGTGCTTAGGGGTCATAAGACACTCTATTACTCCTTTTGACTCATTTGAACAAATGATATATGTTTGTATGACCTCTATGAAATGTATTTTCTTATTTAATTAGTCAAAAAGGGTCATCAAGAACTTTATGACCTCATTTGACCCATTCAAACACATAATGTATGTCCCTAGGTTACCCCTAGGAACATATATTCTCATTTAATGGGTCAAAAGGGGTCATAGGGAACCCTAAGATCCCATTAGATCAATTCAAACACATGATGTATGTCACTAGGTGTCCTAGTACCTTTAGGAATATATGTTCATACATAATGCATCGAAAGCACTCATACAGTATTCTATGACCCCTTTAAACTTATTTGAACACATGCTATATGTTAGGGGTCCTAGGACACATAGGAACATATGATATCATTTAATGGACCAAAAGGGGTCACAGGGCACCCTATGACCATATTTGACCCATTTAAACAAATGATGTATCTCCTTAGAGGTCCTAGGATCATACATTTTCAGATAATGGGTTGAGAGGGGTCATAGTGTACCCTATGATACATTCTATTACATTCAAACACATTATGCATGTCTTTAGAGGTCCTAGTACCCATAGAAATATACAATTTCATATAATGGGTTAAAATGGATCATAAGGTGCTTTATGACCCATTTGAATCTATTCAAACACATTATGTATGTCCCTAGGGATCCTAGTACACCTATGAATATTTTTTTTCATATAGTGGGTTGATAAGGGTTGTAGGATACTCTCTATCCTCTTTCAACTCATTCCAAAAAATGATATGTGTTCCAAAGGGTCTAAGGACCCCTAGGAACATATGTTCTCATTTAATGGGCCAAAAGGGTTCATAGGGAACCCTATGACCATATTCGACCCATTCAAGAATATTATGTATGTCCCTAGTGGTCCTATGACTCCTAAAAATATATGTTGTCATAAAATAGTTTGAAAGGGGTCATAGTGTACCCTATGACCCCTTTTCAACCTAGTCAAATACATCCTACATGTCCCAAGGAGTCCTAGTACCCCTAGGAACATATGTTGTGATATAATGTGTCAAAAGGGGTCCTAGAGTACTCTATGACCCCTTTCAACTCATTTGAACATATGATATATGTTCTTGGTGATTCTAGGGTCCATATGAACATATGTTCTCATTTAATAGTTTAAAAGGGGTCTTAGAGTACCCTATGACACTTTTGGACTAATATACAAAATTATTATACGTCCTGAGGGGTCCTAGGATCACTAGGGTTATATATTATCATAAAATGTGTTGAAAGATATCATAGGTTATCCTATGACCCCTTTTTTTTGATTTGAACAAATAAAATAGGTCCCTAGGGGTCCTAGGACCCCTAGGGATGTATGTTGTCATGTAATGTGTTGAAAGTGGTCATAGGTTATCCTATCACCCCTTTCGACCCATATGAACAATTATAATATGTTCCTAGGAGTCCCAAAGTCTTAGATTATCATGAAATGTGTCAAACCAGGTCATAGGAGAACCTATGACCCCTTTTGACCCATTAAAATAAATAAAATAGGTCCCTACAGGTCTATATTTTATCATGAAATGTGTTCAAAAGGGGTCTATATGACACCTTTCATCCCATATGAACAATTACAATATGTCCCTAGTGGCTGTAGGATCTGTGGGGACATATGTTGTAATGAAATACGTAAAAAGGGGTGATAGGTTATCCTATGACCTCTTTCAACATATTTGAACAAATGAAATAGGTCCCTAGTGGTCCAAGATCCTAAAGGGACATATATTGTCATGAAATAAATTGAAAGAGGTCATATGTTATCCTATGACCCCTTTCAACCCATATAAATCATTATAATAATTCCTTGGGGTCCTAGGACCCCAAGGGACATATGTTGTCATGAAACATGTCGAAAGGCATCATAAGTTCTCCTATTACCTTTTTCGACCCATTCAAAGAAATAAAATAGGTCTTGATGGGCCCTAAGACCCATAGAGACATATGTTGTCATTAAATATGTTGAAAGGGGTTATAGGTTATCTTATGACCCCTTTCAACCCATTTAAGCAAACAAATTAGGTCCTTAGAGGTCTTAGAACCCCTAGGGACATATGCTATCAAGAAATGTGTCAAAAGGGGTCATAGGTTATCCTATGACCCCTTTCAACCCATGTGAACAAATTGAAAAACTACTTAGGTGACCTAGGAGTTGTAGGGACATATGTCATAATGAAATGCATCGAGGGTAAGTGCACCAACTTGTGGTACCAAAAACATGACACACAATTTTTAATTTTAATTTTTTTTGACAAAGTGCCTGTAGAGCCCAAGACAAAGCATGTCCATGCTAAAGCATGTACATGCTTTGTCAAATTTAAAATTTATATATAAGGGCTTCAAACCCGTAGCCCACTTTATTTGTTTTTGTTTTCACATTGTTTCTCCTCAAAAGTGTGCACAGGGATTGGAAATGTTGAAGAATTTTGTCATTCGCCTCCTCAAAATGCCTCCTCATTGCTAAAGATCAAGATTGGCATCACATATTATGTTTTCTACTCTTGTTTTTGCATTATTTTATACGTTTTTTCATTGTTTTGTAAGTTTTTACATTGTTTTGTAGGTTTTTTCAGTTTTGCATTAAATTTGTTTATTTATTTAGATTGTAATTGGTTTCTTATCAGGAAATGTGAATAATGAACCACCAAGTCCCCATCTAGATCAACAAAGTAAAAATGAAAACCCTCCACAAGATCCAAATCAAAACTACAATGAAAACTCTTCAGTATAGGATGCCACATCAAGATGTTTATGTTTGAGATTGCACCTATACTTATGGATTTGGATCTCATAATGCTCTAGTAAATAGGTCTCTTTTATCTCTTCCACCATAGCTTTCCAGTTGGCTATTGGTTTCTTCCCTTCACTTACTCTTTCCTTTTGTACAAACTTCCACCAAGTTAGTGTTTGTCCCTTCAATCTTGACGTTTCCACCCTTTCCTTTTGAGGCTCTATTATCTCTTCACACTCAAAATGGTTATTAATATTCTCAATCCATTATAGGACAACTTCTACATCCATCTTCCTATGAAATAATGAAATATTTTCAAGACTCTTTCCCAAAAATCCTTTGAGGGCCTTAAGGAATGGTTCTTTCTCACCAAGTGGATGATTAGGTTTAGGTATCTCATCCTCCAAGTCTATGTTTTATTTCCCTTATAGAAGTCGATGTCTTAATCTTCCCTTGTTAGGGTTGCATCTTCTATTTCCTTCAATTTTTCGTTCATCTCTTCTATAGCCTCATCAAGAAGCCTAGTTTTTTCCCTCGTGGTTTTTTTCTACTCATCTACCTCCTTAGGAAATTATACATTGGTCACCATCTTTGTAGATCCACTTTATTTAGTGATAAATAGTATACAACCACAAGCCTCAATGTTTAAGGCTCTACTACCACTATAATAGTGAGCTTCTTCAATTAGAGCCCTTTTTCTCTAATAAGGGTAGTTCCTAGCCTTCTTATGGTCCCTTCTCTACCCTTGGCCTAGATGACTCATGTCTAATCCTCTATCAGTAAGAAACTCTCTAATCAATTCAAGCTTCCATCCTCTGACTCCAAAATCACTAAATGTGCATCTTTTGGCTTAACAAACCAAAACTCCACCAAAAGCCACTAATAGGTCAAAATCAAGTTTGAACCTTCTTTCTATGGTCTTGACACATTCCATGTCATTATTTAGAATTTTCTTAAGTTTCACATACCCATAAGTCACTATTTCTTTGTTTTCCCTTATAGCCCTAAGAGCCCCGATTAACCCTCCTAGAAACAAGGAACCTTCAATATCTTGAAAAAAACCCATAAAAAGGCCTATTGATTCCTTCTATACTTTGCTTCTAATTGAGCTAGGCTCAAATATTTTCTAGGTCTTAGGTCTCCATGGTGTCCATACTATATGTTTTCATGAAACCCTGCTTTTAAGGGTTTCTTGGGCAATGATAGCATTTGATCTTCCAAAACAAGAAAAAATCCTTTTTCAAAATTCCTCCTTTGTCTTTGTGGATACTAGATGCACCCTTCCACCACTACCCAATCCAGATTGGCATGTGTCAATCCTTTGTTCATATCAAAATCCACTTGCAAGCATCTTTGTGCCTTGCCAAGCTTCTACTGGATTGCCTAGGGCTTTCTTGTGAAAATAGAAATAAACCTTCCATAAATCCTAAAATTAGTATTCACATAAGTTAAAGAGTCCATCACTTGATTCCTATATGCCATAGTGTTTAGACCAAGGAATGTCAAGCTTTAGCTATTTTTGAATTGATTTCTAAAAACTAGACAGTTGGAAGAAAGAAAATAAATAATTTTGTAAACCTTAAAAAATGAAAAATGAAGAGAAAAAAAATATTTATAGAGTCTTCTCATGATCCTAAGCCTCTAATCCATCCAAAATAGTAAGCACATCAATCAAAATTTTCAAGGATTCCTCCAAAAACACATTCTATGTTAGCAAAATTTCTCTTCCTTACATGAACTATCTGTACTAGTGCATAATAAAATCTTGGATAGGAGTGATTTAATGTTTATATTTCCTCCCCTAACTACCTTTGGCCTTGGTTTGATCAATAATAACCCATTTTTCCTTTTCCTAAAAAAAGTGCAAAAGTTACAAATTTGTCAATGAGCAATTTTGACAACTTTTGCAATTTTGCATTGTAGGTCTCCAAATCTGACCAATTTGGTTTCAACCTTTATAAATTGAACATAAAAAGCCTAAACTATACCACCCTTAAACACCCCTTGCCCCATTTTTGGCATTTTTCCACATTTTTCCCTATGGAGCAAATTTGAACAATTTTATGCTTAACATGACCTAACTACCTAAAAATAAGAATAAACCTTCACTCCTACTTAACCACACTTTCTAAACACCTCATGGGACTTTATAATTAGTCCTTATTCACAAAATGGTTGGCTAGACCATTTACAAGCCAAAATTGAGATAGGGCTTTTCCTCACCCCAAGGTGCTCCTACACCATTTTTATTAATCATCAGTAGTTTGTGGAGAATCAATATGTAAGAGGAAGTACCTAAAAGAGAAAATAGATTTATTGTGAGAGAAGAAGATTTGAAGAGAGTTCAAAGTGAATTTTAGATTAAAGTTAAGGCTATAGCTATTCGGGACATGTGATTTATATTTTAATTACGGGGGAAAAGGTGAGCTCCAAATAAGATTTTCAGCGATGTTTGTAATATCATTTTAAAGGATGTAAATGGATCATGCATGGGTATATTGAAATATAGATATTTTTTGTAAAATTTAGTTATGTTGGAAGCATGAATGCTAATGATATTCCTATGGGGGAGTATTATAGATATGTTAGTATGATGATATGTTACATTCAAGACTGATTTTGTCATTGATGTCAACATAGTAGTTTACTATGGTATCTGAAATAAAAACAATAGAATAATCAAGTTGGTATAGATGACTAGTTGAGTATTCTCACTATTTGATGTTATCGGAGATAATTATGAGTATCTAGTATATGTAGTTAATGTCACGTGAAGAAATGTTAAGTCTGGAAGAAGTTATGTAAGTTTTGGTGATATCTATTCTGAGATAGAGTTTACAAAGGCATGCTTTGGTAAACTTATTATATCTCTTAAAAGAATTTTTATTCTAAAAATTAAGGTTGAGGATGTGTAGAAGACATGTTGATGATGATTTAGGTAATCTCACTCATCATAATATTATATGTATAGAAGGTTATTCAAGTTGCAAGGCAAAAGGATTAATGTTATTTCTAAGTGTAACATGTTCTTAATGTGGTCCTATAATAATTAATTGAGAAGGTGTAACAAATGACTTAGGGAATTTTTTTATGGATTAAGTATAAAGGAAGGATATTTTCCTTTATCGATTATGACATGAAGAAGTGATAATAAAAAGAACAAAGATTGGAATGTGAAGTTGAGAAGAGCAGAGTGGAAGTGAAAAAAACTTCATTGCCAAGGTTTGATATTTGAATTTGAGGTTCATGACCTAGTCTACAAGTTTTGATAGTGATTGGTTCAACTGATAGAACAAAGGAAGGAGTAACTTAATAGTAAATTACTTATTTTGGTAGTGATATCTTCTTGTAATTGAAATCGCATGTTTGGGTAGTGTGCTCTTCTTGCATACATTGTACTACAAATCCTAACAGTTTCAGCATAACTCCTAATAGGGTTGGAATCTCCTAACAGAGATTCAAAGTATCCTAATAGGGACTCTATGTATGAAATGTTGTAATAGACTCCTAATAGGATCCATCCTCTAACAAGGAATATTTATATTAGTATATCATATTGTGGGCATCATTTTGATTGGGGTTTTCCCTCTAATCAAGGGTTTCCCTAGTTAACATATCTGATGTAATTATCTATGTCCATCTTGCTATGGTTCATGTTTACTTTGGTTAAATGGATTATAATGCTTAAGGATAATAAATTTTTTAATTATTGGATAATTGATTCACCCCCTCCACCCTAGTTATCTTGGTGGACTATTGTTTCTAACAATTGGTATCAAAGCATCAAGTCCTTGTAGATAAAGTTTAACAACATTGGGAGATCCATGGCAAGCATATTTAAAAAAGATAGTTCCAAATCTAATAGAGGAAATTTTGACACCTAGATGGTGGAAATTTTGGGTGAGTTATCAAATTTTTGTAAAGAATAGAGTATTGAGTTTTCAGATCTAGAATCCTTTTGTTGTATATAGAAGAACAAAAGCTCAAGAAAAGATAGATCTAGATCCAAAGAATACATAAAGATAAAGGAATGTGTTGATCTACTTATAAAGAATTTGAAATGAGCAGGATAGGAGAAATGAAATATTTCCTAGGGTTATAGATTATATAGAATAAGGAAGCAATCTTTATTTCTCGAACTAAGTATTTGAAGGATTTTCTAAAAAGGTTTAGTTTGGAAACATGTAAACCCATTGGAACATATATGCTACCTAGACATAAGTTATCTACAAATGATGAGACACCCACTTTTGAGCAAAAGAAGTATGGATATATGATTAGAGGTTTACAATATCTGACTTACACAAGCTGAGATATAGAAAATGTAGTTGGAATTGTTGCAAGATTCTAGGCCAATCCCAGAGAAGCACATTATGCAGCAGTCAAAAGGATATTTTGATATCTAAAAGGAACACAATAGTTTGGCTTGTGCTATGATAGATCTAATGATTTCACTTTAAGCCCTTTCACTTCTTTTTTGGAGGAAGATTGGTTTCTTTGTTGAGCAAGAAATAGGATTGTACCTCATAGAGTATAGTAGAAGTAGAATATGTTGCAGCAACAAATAATTGCAATCAAGTTGTTTGGATGAAGAGATGCTTAAAGATATAAGGATAGAATTCAATGAACCTATTGTCATATATTGGGATAGCACAAACACAGTAAATATGTCTAAGAATCTAGTGTTGTATTCTAAGACCAAGCACATTTATACCAAGTATTACATGTTGAGAGAGAAAGTTGTAGAAAAGGAAATTAGATTGGTGTACGTGAACACTAAAGAACAGATTGTAGATATATTCACTAAGCCTCTTCCCAAAGGGACTTTTGAGTATTTGTGAGGTATGCTAGCGGTTATGCCCCTTCCTACATTAGAGTAGAAAATGGAAGAGTGCATCAATCTAGTGTAAAAGAGCACTATTGTTTGTCTAGATTGGATGTTGATGCTTCCTGTATGGGGGAGTATCTATGATGAACAGAGTCATCAAGGACTCTTGTTGGATGTTATTTTTGAATAGTTTTGATGGATGCTAAAAGCTTTGACATTGGTGTTAATGGGGGAGAAGATTAGCATGATGGATGCTAAAACCTTTGACATTGATGTCAATGGGGAAGAAGATTAGCATGAAAAACAAGTTGGAAAGAAGATTCAAGTTAGGGAGAAGACTAGCCTAGAAAATAGTCTGGGAGAATGATTGATGAAGAGGATATGAAAAGAAAGGTTAATATTCTTTAACTATTGGTATTCATGGAACTAGATGATTTTCACCTATGTTGCCATTAATGTCAGAGTGAGAGATTGTTGGAAGAATGAATGCTAATGATATTCCTATTGGGGAGTATTATAGATATGTTACATTCATGACTAAGTTTGTCATTGATGTAAACATGGTAGTTTTTTATGGCATCTAATAGAAGAATAGCAAAAAGATCAAGTTGGTATAGATAGGTAGTTGAGTATTCTCACTATTTGAGGTTATGGGAGAACATCTGAGTATCTAGTATATGCAGTTAACATCAGGTGAAGAAATGTTAACTTTGGAATAAGTTATGTAAGTTTTTGTGATGTCTATTCTAAAATAGAGTTTACAGAGACATGTTCTAGTAAACTTGTTATATCTCATAGTAGAATTATTATTCTAAGAATTGAGGTTAAGGATGTGTCAAAGACATGTTGATGTTGATGTAGTTAAATTCACTCATCATAATATTACGTATATGAAAAGTTATTTAAGTTGCAAGGAAAAAGATTAATGCTATCACCAAGTTTAATATGTTCTTAATGTGGTCCTATAATAATTAATTCAAAAGGTGTAACAACCAACTCAAGGGTTTTTTTATGGATTTGATATAAAGGAAGAGCATTTTTCTTTATCAAGTATGACATGAAGAATTTATTGTAAGCAACACAAAGAGTGGAATGCAAAGTTGAGCAGAGTAGAGTGAAAGTGAAGGAAACCTCATTACCGAGGTTTTATTGTGTGATCCGAGGTTCAATATTTAGATCTGATGTTCATGACCTGGTCTACAAGGTATGATAGTGATTGGTTTAGTTGAAAAAATAGAGGAAGGGGGAACTTAATAGTAGATTACTTATTTTGATAATGAGCTCTTCTTGTAATTGAAATTGCATGTTTGGGCAGTGTGCTCTTCTTGCATATATTGTATTACAACTTCTAACAGGGTTGGCACAACTCCTAACAGGGTTGGAATCTCCTAATAGGGATTCAAAGTCTCCTAAAAGCGACTCTATATACTAAATGTTGTAATAGATGCCTAATAGGGTGCATCCTCTAACAAGGAATATTTATATTAGTACATCATCTTGTGGGCATCATTCCCATTGGGATTTTTCCTTTGATCAAGGGTTTCCCTAATTAACCTATCTAGTGTAATTTTCTATGTGGATCTTGCTATGGTTGTTGTTTACTTTGGTTTAATGTATAAGATTATTTAAGGATAATAAATGTTTTAATTATTGGATAAAGTATTTAGTTTTACCATGGCTATGTTTGTCTAATTGTAAAGGTTGTGTCAATAGATCAAATCTCATCCAATAATATCCCTCAAACAAGTGATGACGATTGAATTAGTTAATGTCAATTAATGGCCTATGTGAATGTGTGGGATGCATTAGCAATTGTTTCCAAAACTTCAAAATTATTTTGTTAGACATACTAATGAACCATGTCTTTAAAAATGATCGCTATACAAATGGGAAGTGCATTAGATAGGTACCCATGTATCTTGATAGATGAATTCCTTTCTATATGGACTCAATATCAATTTCATATAGGTACAAAAGGAGAAAATCTCAAATTAATGATGGTTTCCCCCTTTTGATGGTTTGTGATCAATGTGTGCTTTCTTTTTAGTAATCCAAAACTACTTGAGTGCTTGAAGTTTATGGTGATCTTGAAACTATTCTTGAGTGAGGTTTGTGGTGGGCCACAACTAGTTTAGTGAGGAGTTTGTGGTGATCTAGAAAACACTTTTGTGATGTTGTTAGCGAGCTTCAAACTACTTCAAAATTGCATCGGTGAGGGATAAACTATTAAAACAAAGTGATTGTGACACATGCAAAACAATATGAATGATTGTATTTGATAAGTGATTGTAAATGGGTACCTAACAAGGCTTTAGGCTAGGATCCAAGGCTTCTAGATTATGGTGGGTAGTATAGGATGGTTGTGGGAAAAAAAATTGATAATTAATTTATGGGGGGATGTTAGCTTTGATAAATTAATTAAAACTACCATCCCTTGCTATACATACCCATCCACAACCACCCATATCCACTTACAACCAACTATATTTAATAACATCCAGCTATAGTAAATATAATAGTATCATCTATACATTTATTATACATATGATAAAAAATAAAGTAAGTTGGTCCTATGATCTGCAAAACCCATTTTTGAGTTTCTCTTGTCTTGTTTGTTTCTATCTTGTATTGTGTTATAGTTTTTAACTATCCTAATCCCCTATTTCAACTTAAGATTATAAAAAAGGGTAAAAAGTGTTAATTTATTATAACCTAGTTAGAAATCAATTGCACAATAAATTCATAGAAAGAAGCTCTATTTGATTTATAACAATCAATACTTTAGGTAAATTAAGAGAAACTAAATAGTGGAAGCAAAATAACATAAGCCAAACAAAATTAGACAATAACATAGATATACCCAAGAAACCATAGCTTGGGGAAAAAAAACTATAACTATTGGATCATCTACTCGACCTAACATCAAACATTCTCTTCCAAAATATAATAGATTTTGCTACAGTAACTTTACATATATAGAGCCCAATTGGTTTACTTAGCAAGAAAGCAAAGAAACTTTCCATGATTTCTTTGGCTTTGAAACACATGAAACCACTCTTACTTAATGCAACCTCACAAACTCATAATTATATTATCTTAAGAATTAAAAATAAATCTTTTTCTAAACATCCAACTTGAGTTTCTTTAAAGAAAATCCTTTTAAGATACATTGAAAAATAAAAATCAAGACTCTGTCTTAGCGAAGAAGGTGTTCTATACAACACCTAGCTTATCCCTGAAGAATACAAACTTATTCTTTATCAAAACCCTTGTCAAGATGTCTTCTATATGTTCTTCTATAGGAATTTTCAAAATTTTCACTATCCCCTTCTCAATTTAATGTTTGATGAAGTGATACTTGACCTTTGTTCTTGGACTAGTCATGAAATACTGAATTCTCAAAAAAATTGATGCAACTTTAATTATCATAGTAAATGACTATAGAATATTGCTTATGATCAAAGAGACCAACAAGAAGTTTACAAAGCCAAATAGCCTCACATGTAGGCATGTTGAAATCCATATACTTAGCCTGTGTAGAACTTTGTACAACTAACTTTTGTTTCTTGTTGTACCAAGAGACAACTCCTGATCGCAAACTGAAACTACACTCTAGAGTGATCTTCCTATGAACTATATTGCATGTCCAATCTATGTTAGTAAAAACCTTAAGCTTCACTCCATCATGTTGAACATATTTCAGCCCAAAATCAACTATGATTCAAACATAACTCAAGACATGCTTTGCAACTATCTAGCTCACACGTTTAGGTTCCACCATAAATTGACTAAGAGAGTTCACTAAAAAACCAATATTTGGCCAAGTGTTGACTAGATACATAAGATATCCTATCAAGTGTCTACATAAAGTAGGGTCCACTACTTCTGACCTAGAAGTATCAATCTTCCTACAATTTTTCACAAGTGGTTTTGATAGAAGCCTACAATTATCCATCTTGAATCACTTCATGATATGAATTAAGTACCTACCCTATCCAAGAAAATATCTCCCTTTTTCTACCACATCTCCAACCCCAGAAAGTAGTGCATTAACCCCAAACCCTCCATCTCAGACTCTCCTGCAAGATCTTGCTTGTAGTGTGAAATGGACTCCTCTGCTCCTGTAAGAAATAAATCATCTACACACATATACAATAATAGTATGAGAAGTTCACCCTACACCTAAATATAGTATAGGTTCAAATCTACCACATGTTTCATGAAGCCCACACTATGTCACTAATTGTCAATACATGAATACAATGCCATAGGAGTTTGATTGAGTCCATATAGTAATATTTTCAACCTACAAACATGAGAATCCCTCCCATGTGCTTCAAATCCTTCAGGCTGCTTAATGCGAATTTCTTCCTCAATTGCACTATTGATAAATATGGTTTATAATATCCATTTGGGAAATCTTCCACCCCATCTATGTAGCCACACAATTATACCTCTTCTGGAAGAGTATCTAGCTATTGGAGCAAATGTCTCGTCATAGCCAATTCCTTCCTTTTGAGAAAACCCCTTAGCCACAAAATGAGCTTTGAACTTTTCTAGGCTACCATCTAGAACATGCTTATTCATGATGGAAGACTACTCTTCCACCATAGCATTCTTCCAAACTTGGTGCTTGGATGCCTCTTAAAATATTGAAGGCTCTAATTTAATTAACTCGCTCATAAGTGCTACATAATCAAAATAACATTTGGGAGCCTTTTGCTATCAAACCAAATCTTTTGGATCATTGACATATTGTTGGGTCTCTCTTAGAGTTTCCTTAGCTTCTCTATTCTTTTCTCTTTGTAATAGTGATATTATATTGAGGATTACTTTAAGCCTCTCAATCATCTTTTTTAGTTTTCTTTGCTTTCTCTCTAGCTTGAATAACTTAATTTTGAGGAATCTATGCTACCTAAATTTTGGAGGATTTATCGAACTCATTCATCATTTTCAAGACTTCTCAATACCTTTCTCCTCCTGAAACCTTACATCTCTATGAAAAAATATTTTCCTTAGGGATGGAATGTAAATCCAATAAGCCTTAGAATTTTCATTGTACCCAACAAGGATACCATTCTCTAAAGTTTGTTCTAACTTTGTTATTTTCTCCACAAGAACATGACAACACACAAGGCATCAAAAAATGCAAAAATGGCCAAAATCTAGTTTCTTACCACAAAATGCCTCTGTTGGAGTAAATTTTTCCAACATGTTGTGAGGACCCCTATTCTACAAATATATAGTTATATTGCAAGATTCAATCTATAGGAACCAATGAAAGTCCTGATCATGAAGCATGGCTTTGGTCACTCCAACTATAGCCCTATTCTTTTGCTCAACAACCTCATTTTATTGAGTATTGTGTGGAAAAAAAAACTCTTTCTTAATACTATCCTAAGTACAAAATCCTTTAAGGCATTCAAGGTATACTCATATCCATTAGTATATTGATCTTTCTCTCTACATGATTTTCCACAAGAGCCTTAAACTCTTTGAATTTACCAAAGATCTCATCCTTTTTCTTTATAAAATCTATCCATGTCTTCTTAGAGAAATCATCAATAAACGTAACATAATAATCATAACCATTTAAGGATCGTGTTCACATAGACCTACACACATCTAAGTATACAAGTTCCAAAATCCCTTTAGATCTACTATCACTAATTGGAAAATTTCTCTTGGCATATTTCCCAAGAACACAACCCTTACATGCCTCGTGTTTTGCTATCTTCATCTGAAATACTTGTGTCACTATTTCCTAGAGCACATTAAGTGCTCCATGGTGATGAGTTATTATCCTAGGCCATAATTATCCTTGCACTTTTTAATTGCTTACCAATTCTTGTGAAGGTTTAAACTCTAATCGAAATAAGCTTCCATATCTAACTCCATTCACTTTTGCAACTTTCAAATCGTTGGGATGAATATAAATGTTTTTACTTTCAAAGGTTACAATGTAGCCCTTGTCTCCCAAATTAGAAGATGGAATTAAATTCTTTGTTAGGCCAGGAACATACAACACATCCTATACAAACAAGGGTTTTCTAAACTCCATTAGAAACTTGATATTACCAATACACGTTCTATGGTACTTGACATTGTCATCGAGTTCCATAAAGAAATCCAATTTCTTCTCCTCCAACTTATTGAAACAATCTCCGACTCTTGTCATGTGTCAAGAAGCTCCACTATAAATATACCAAACCCTATTGGCAACTAAGCTTGAGAGAGAGGGGATGAGTGAAAACACATTCTCAAATTATGATGCAAACTCTCCAGCTTAGCTATAGTAGCAACTTGGTTCTTTTGATTGTCCTTATTTTTCTTTTTCCTATTTAGACATGGACTCACATTGTGACCCATTTTATGGCAATTTTTTTAAAAAAAAAAATCTTGCTTAGATCTTTCCTCTTCCCACTCTTAGAAGAAGAACTTTCCATTTTCCCTTTATTAGACTTCTTCTTACCCTTGCTTGCAAGAGCAATATTATCTTTATCTTGACCCTTCTTTGTCTAGTCTCCTTGATGAGTACCTTCCTGAGTTTCCTCTTCACCAAAATTATTCCAAAGTTTGGCCCAATCAGATAGTCGATCTCTACCAACCCCACACTTGACAAAAACTTCATAGTGCTTCAAAAAAAATTTAAGGCTATATGCGTCAACTCATCTTCAATAATTATCTCTCCAATAATAGCCAAGTCATCTCAAACTTGTGTCAACTTGGAGATAGTAAGAGGTCACAATCTCACCTTTGGACATCTTGGTGTTATGCAATTTTTCCTTGAGCATAATCTTATAACTCTAGTGGCGATTTTGATAGAGTCTCGTGAGTGTATGCCACATCTCCTTGGTAGTGTGTTTCCCCTATAGATGGGGAATTAAGTGATCTTTTCCTCTGTGGAGAGTGATTCTTTGAGCTTTGGCCTCCTTGACCTCATGCAAATCCAAAGCAATGGGATCATCCATAGGGGGATTCATTCTTATACTAGCATAGATCCGCAACCTATTCTCCTTGAAAATAGGTGTAATTAAAATCTTCCACTCCAAGAAGTTAGACACATCCTCAAGTTTGTCCTTGTATCGAATATTGGTTATCATCGCCATGAGAAAACCTGGAAATAAAAAAAATATTTTTTCCTCTAAAATCTATGTCACAAATGTTGGATTTGTAATCTGAGTTTAGGGCTCTGATACCATGTTTATTTCTTATAACCCAACTAAATATCAATTGCACAATAAATTCACAGAAAGAAGATTTGTTAGATTTATAACGATTAATACTTTGGGTTAATTAAAAACAAAATAGTGGAAGAAAAATAACAAAATCCAAATACAATTAGACAATAACATAGATATACCTAGGAAACCCAAGCTTGGGAAAAAAACCTACAACTGCTAGATCTTCTATACAACCTTACATCAAACTTTATCTTCCAAAATACAATATAGTTTTCCATAGAAACTTTACATAAATAGAACATAGCTCCTTTACTTAGCTAGCAAGGAAAGAAACTTTGGTTGCTTTCTTTGACTTAGAAAAAAAAAAATCTCTCTTGCTTTATGGAACCTCACAAATTCATAGTTATCCTATATAACAAATTAAAATTGAAACTGATGGTAAACATCTAACTCAAATTGCTTTGAAGAAACGCCACCTTCCAAAATACACAAATTGAAAAAAAGAAAAAGAAAAAAAAGACACCAAAAAAACAAAAAGCTAGCCCAAGCAATCCCTTGTAACAAATTTGAATACCTCACAGAAAGACTTCTGTAGGTGCCACTGTTCCCACAAGAATATTTGATTGTAATGGTGGGCAAGGCTAGTGGTCACAGAGAAACTATGTTGGGCAAGGTGTTAATGGTCTAGATATCATGGAAGGAGAACATGTGTGTGGTTGATGAAACAAAATATCTTCTACAATCTCTAGAGAAAATATCACTACTTTTTCCTAAGGAGAAGGAGATGATGCACCCTTATGACATATCTAATATCTCCTATGATTCAGATGAATTAATGAAACCATTTTTGTAAACATTCTCAAGGAAGGATTACAGTAAACAATCATTAATGTTTGATTAACCATATATAAACCTGAAGAAGAATGATTATACCAAGAAGAGATATTCATGAAAATCCTTGTTTATGGTGAACCAAATAAGATATTGATGAATGAAGTTCAATTATTAGTTCCTTCCATAGCAGAGAATTAGTGCCCAATGTCCTGGCTTAAAAACTGATTAAACTGGGTACTAAAAACCAATTAGATTTTACTGTTTTCCATATCTTTGTTGATTCATATGTTAAAGCTCAATTTTATAAACTTAAATATATGAGATTTTTTTATCTATCATTTGATTGGATTGGAATCTATGGTAGCGGGTTGTCAATGACTATAATTTTATTCACACAAACTTCAAGAGGAGAGAAGGCATGGCAATTAAGGTTATATTGAAACAAATATTATAAAAACCAATTTCACATCATCCTTGGATAGAACAACGAACTTCAATGCAGAGGATAGGGGCTCTAAAATCAAAGTTTATGAGATTACATAGGTTTTCGAGAATGTTAGGTTTTTTCTTTGTGAGATATTATTCCAATGGGGACAATCAGGAAAATCTGCACACGTCTCACGCTCTAGTTTCCAATTTAAGCTCCCTTGACTATAGTACCAATATATTACACGTCTGTAATGAAAAAATAGTTTTACTAGTTAGTTTTGCAAGGTGTCCTAGGAGAATAGTCTATGGATTGGCTAAACTCTGTACGATCTTCCAAATTTATTTGTTGATTCTTTGAATTTCTATTGTTTTATGTTCTCTAGTCTAAAATTTGAAGACTTAATTCATTCTTCTACCAGAATTCCTTTTCTGATTTCCAAATGATGATTATTTCATAGATTTGTATGTTTTATTTTTGATTTTTCTATTCAATCAAATAGTTTTCTTAATGCTTAATTCTTTTGAGATTCTAGTCATAGATTTGATGTATGTTAATTTTTCAGCCTGATTTAATGTAATGGTTTCGATTCTTTCTAACCACTGAAGATCTCTTGGACAATTTCATGAAAACATTTGCAAAATAGAGTGTTTAGACATGTTTGAAACCACTAAAAATGAAGGAAAATGTGACAAAGTTTGTTTTTTTGTTCTCTTGCTAATATTTTGTTTAATATGAAATTTTTTATGTTCTCTTGTAAATCTTTCAATTTTAAATAAGAATATAAATTTTCATCCCTTTCTAAAATGAACAAATAAAGGTTGCTCTACCTTTGTCACACACAAATGGACTTCATTTCACTAGTACAAAATAGTTAAGTGCAATAGAAGAAGGGTCATTAGCGACTCCTTACAATAGAACTGAAGTTTTCAATGTTTTCTATTATAATCGATTTTATCTATAGCTGTTGATGTCTTATTGTGGACAAAAAAGTGAATTTATCTGATTTTGTTGAGTTCTCTAGAACAGTGTTAGCAGAAATGTGACAGTTCAACCTGGTTAAGCATTTCAACTAGCGGAACTGTCGTTTCTGATCCGTCAATGCCTTCAACACAAATGCTGCAAAATGAAGGACAAATTTCCTATTTTCCATAGGTGCAAACACAGGTGAAATTAGTAATTAATTGATCATTCACCATTAGCTTGTGAATTTGTAATGAATAAAGTTCTAGCTATTAACTTAAATTTAGGTAGATTAACAACTTGTTAAGAATTAATCGATCAATAGAGACCGTATTGAATGATTGTTAAAATTAAATTAATGATCAGCTACAATTCATGAGATGGCTTATTCTGCAAGCTTACTCAAATCTGTGCTTATACTGGCCCTTCTCTATAACATCTACTGAGCAACGCTCATTTGTCGTCATATGATGGCATGCATAAAGACTTGCAAAGCTTGTTACATTATTTTTCTTGGCCTCTTCTGTAGAAGAAGATTGGTGAGAGAAAAATCATTATGTGAAATTTGGCCCAACGTAATACAAAAATTTCAGATATCCCATAACGAATGTGAGCCTAACACGGATCAATCCTAGTATGTCATTGTGTCAAGTTTGGGCCTGTATTCGATTTCATTTGGATAAGAACATGTTTTAAAATCAAATTTACATTACAAGTCAAGTATTACCAACCATACACAACTTTCTGAATTTGTTGGCCCAACATTTTTTTTTTGCATTGTTATTCTTTTTTATTTCATAGCTCACGTTATTTGCAAAAAGCAAAACCACTACTTGCCTAGCTACGAAGGCACTTTTTAAACACAATTCAAGGGGCTCTCTGAATCAACCTTCAAAAAAAGTTTCCACGTATAAAATAGAATTTTAATTAGCTTTAGGTAAGCAGGGAGGAATGATGAGGTGCCAAAAGAAAGTGCTATGGCGCCAGATCTTCAGGCTAATCCTTGGTCAAATTTAGATTTTTTTTAATCCAGACATTATTAAAACAATTCTCAATTTTATATTCTGACTCATTCTGATTTTAGATACTATTTTTGCGCTCAAAATATATAAATCATCACTAACCAGAAAAAATCTGAAATGTTCATATAATATTGGTCATACATTTTGCACATCTTGTTTCAACTTTTTCTTCACTCTCTCTTTTTTCCCAAAACATCCTTGCCAGGAACTTGGCTGACCTGCACCACTCGTTAAAAGTGGTTTACCTACTCTGACAAATTGTTTCAAGCTATCGACATTATCAATGTTTCTTGGACGGAGATTGGCTCTACGGGCCCGTTTGTTTGCTGGAATTAACTTGGAATAAGAAAACGGGAATAGGAAAATTGGAATAAATCTATGCCAATTTTGGCCCAAAATGAGAATAAATCGAATTTCAAATAAACGGGAATAGGAAAATTAGAATAGAGAATAAATCGAGTTAATCTAATTTTCCTATTCCCGTTTATTTGAAATTCGATTTATTCTCTATTCTAATTTTCTTATTCCCATTTATTTGAAATTCGATTTATTCTCATTTTGGACTAAAATTGACATAGATTTATTCCAATTTTCGTATTCCCATTTCCCTATTCCAAGTTAATTCCAGCAAACAAACAGAGCCTACAAGTCTGTACTATATAATACCTAGATTGAGATGGATTGATGCCGCTTGCGATGAAAACAAATTCTAGGATGTTATAAGCGACAATGAGGAATCCGTGGAGCATTGTACGTTAAAAGAAACTGTACGTGAGGTCGAGCTGTCTAGACATTATTGCCGCCACAATCGGATTATAGTATCGAAACGAATTTCTTGTGGGGTTGCTGATAAAGTCGAATCTCTCGTGCACCACTACAAAATTGACATCATTCGACTCCATGAGGTGCTCTTAATGATGTGATGTTTCTTGTATTCTTGTATTTTTAGAAGGTAGGCTTCATATCTGGATAAAATTATACGCGGGATCCGTACTATTAATGATGTAAATTCCGTGTACTTTGAATGTGTTGATGGTGGGATGATTATACAAGCATGAGGAAAGTATGTGAAGATAGAAGGTTACCTCTACAAAATTAATCGTGTGAATATTTTTATAATTGGACATGTTACTTGTTATGACTTATAAGTTAAAGTTTTAAACTTGGATTTATAAAATTGTTAGTGTTAATTGTAATATATATTTCAAATATCTAATTTCTAACTTTTGAGGTAGTTATGATCTAGAAATATCTAATCTCTAACTTCTTGAATTTTGGAATAAGGGAACACTTATGTTTTAGTACAAAAACAATTTTTTAAAAGTGGTACAGACGTTGTCTTTGTAATCAAAGTTTTCGTTTATGTTCTTGGTGCAAGGAAATAAAGAAACATGCATTTTAGGTTCCTTTTCCACACTTCTAAATAGTTAAAGTGTTGATTCTTTATGGTGAGTAATTTCATGGTATTTTGCAAATATTCATGAATTATTGAATTAGCATTGTCTTAATGATAGCTTTCAAGTGTAGTTCTTGGTTGTTTTCATTGAGCAATTCACATCAATTTAGTGAACCTTTGAAGTTGCATGGTGTATTCATCATCAATAGCTTTATTTTGATCTTCTAAGTTTGAATACATTTTCATTGAAAAACTAAAAATACCCATATGTTATGAGGCAGCTTCCCCTCTCAAACATAGAGGAAGATTGTAATCTGATAGTGATCACTTATGATCTCTCCAACTGTTGGCACATTTGTCACTGTTCATGGAGCGAACATGGTCATTTTTAGAAGTAACTTCATACTGACAAACTTGTTTACCAATAATTTCTAAATGAAATTATATATATATATATATATATAAACAAGTATTTTAAATAATATTTTTAGATGACAAAAATTAATAGTATTTTTATTTTATATATTAAAAGAAATTATAATACTTATTTTATTTAATGATTTTATTTATTATTATTTTTATTTCTCTATATTTTTTAAACCATAAATTTTATATGGGTGTATGTAAAATTTGTAGTTAATGAATAAATTTAAAAATTTAATGTATTAATATAGTGACAAATTATATATATATATATATATATATATATATATATATATATATATATATATATATATATATATATATATATAAACTATGATAGTTCTATATCTTTATATAGATTTTTAAATTTAGTGTTACAAGTATTTTTATGTTAAATCACTTTTCTTTTTAGGATAATTTATCACTTATTAGTAACAAAGTGTCAAAGTTTTGTTAAATTAAATTTCTTTTAAAATGATAGATCTTATAGCTATTTTTTTTACATTCTTGTCCTTGGAGTAAATGAAAATTATCCTTTGAGTAAATAACTTGTTTGAAAGAAGACTCATATCTTAGTTTACCTATTTAGAGATCCAACTTAACTCCGTCACGAATATATCTACAACAATAAAACACTGAAAATTAATCCTCTCAAATCGTTCAATTTAGAGATCAACATGAAAATATAATATGAAAAAAATAATGATACATTTTCATTGAAATAATAATTTTTTTTTTTTTTTTCTAAATTAAAAAATATATAAGAAAAGGAAAAAAAAGAAAATGATATAAATAACTTATATTCAATCTAAAAATTAACTAGAAAATATATCATTAGTTTTGTTATTATTAAATGGATACGGTATATGTTGATGCCTAGGATCTGCACCAGGGAATGACAATTGGCCGGTGCAAATAATCCGGTGCCCTCCTGAAGTGGCCATTTCGATCCATGCTGACAAAGCTGAAATAAATTGAATGGGACATGTTGACACCGTTCAATAATGGTGTCTCAATTAACATGACACCTGGCCCTAATGGGTCTACTATTTGGGTGAAACTAATTTGTCTACATTTATTTTCTTTTATTCCTAACTTGCTTTTGCATTCAAACCTTTATGTGGCAAGCAAGGGTTTGAATTTAGATGTATGTTCAATTAGACGTAGGGGGTTTTGCTGGCTTCGCCTGGCAAATGGTTTCATGGAGTGTCCCAAAATCAGAGAAGACATGAGATGGATCATAGGGCTGTGTCGGCTCCTTATCTTCAGGCAAAAGTAGAGACATCTGAACCCTCTCCTCAAACGAAATTCCCTTGGGTGACTGCATCAGATATTTTGTAGCATTCAACTCACCCATCTCTTCTTCTTCCTCCACTTCATCTGCACTGGGTCCTGCCTCCAAGTTATAATCATGGTATCTTGCTGGAACGGTGTCGAACTCCGAGCCAATCGCAATGGCTGTTGTTCGGACTATGTCAGGTGAAGGATTGCTCTCATGCGCAGCTGCCAAGTCCAAAGCTGCCTAGTCTGGGAAATTGAAAGACGTTGCGTTGGGTAAGGGTAATGACAAGGGTAATGACAACTGAGCGTCCGAGAGTTGGAGGATGTACTTTTGTATTTCATTCTACACCACGTTTGGTCGGCATCAGGACCTTATCGTTTCTTTTTTCCGACCAAAAGCGTCGGAAATATGGAAAGCGTTTTTAAACATTTGAAATTTTATGACAATGGTACATCGAGAAGTTTAATCTAGTTTTATGGAAACTTTCAATCACTTTCTCGTTATAAACTCTTGCCCCCACACTGAAAGTGCAAACTGAGAAAAATTCGTAATGATTATTTTTACACCACGTCACTTTTTCTAGTGAACGCTTGCATTTATGGTATTTGGAGATGTCTATACAGCAGAAAATTTGCATCCGATTTGACAGTTTTTGCAATTTATTAATTTATTTTAAAATCACAAAACTACTGATCTGTGACTTTAAAATTAATTAATAAATTGTATAAACTGTCAAATCAGGTGCAGATATTCGGCTGTTTAGCCAAGGGCATGGTATTTGGTCTGTGAATTATTAATTTATGTTTCTTATCTCTTTGTGTCGTGTTTAATGACAGTTGGCTGGAACGATTGCCACCTTTCGAAAGCAATTTCGTTTAAATGTCATTTTCTATTTTTTTTTATGTTTTTTATGACTAAAGGTTAAAAGGAAAGAAGTTATTTACATTAAAAAAAATATTACTATTTCTCTTTGCTTGATTGTCACATTCTATGTTAACCCCATTTTAAAAAAGTGCAGAAGTAAGTGGGGAATATGTGAAATGCAATTTTTATTTAATCAATGAAAATATTTGTTGTGTACTTTCATGTAGGTATAAATAGGTATGTTGACAAAAACTTTTATTCTAGTTGATAAATGATTTTTTTAAAAAAAAAATTGTAAAAGGGAGAAAGAGGGTCCTAACCTAGATAGTAACATAAAGTAAAGACCATGTCTACTTGGGCCATCACAACCAAGCACCAAAGAACCAAACTTTGATCCTAGCAATCAAAGTGCCACCCAAAACTTACATATCTCAAAATAATCAAAACACACCGTGTTTTTCAAAAATTTTAAACCAACTAAATCTAAAGCTAACCTAAGTCTAAACTGTAAACTACTAAACTTACTAGCCAAAACTAAGGTCTTGCGACCCAACATCAATGGGGATTAATATAGATAAGAGTAATGAGAGACCAGCTTGACAACATCGTGAACATAAAAACGAAGTTTATAAAACCATAAAAAAACTTATAACCATCAAAGAACTAAAAAGTGCCAAACAAAGAAAAGGGTGGCTAGGCCTGGTTGATGTGCTCCTAGTCTTCATTGAGGTACTTGATCTCCTCCATCTAGTTCTTGATCCATGTGGCACTCTTAATATTCATCGCAATTTTTGTCTTTGGTTTGGCTTGCCTTTCTCTGTTTACTCTTCCCATTTATCACCTCAAACATGACCTTTCTCATCATTTCCTTTTGCACCTTGCAAATTATAGAAACCACCACAACCAGCTCAAGTCCAATGATGCCTTTATTGAACTTATTATTTAGCACACCAATCTTCTCATTAATTCCAATGAATTTGTTTTACAGTCCTTTTTGAAGTTTCCCTATTGTCTGTAGACAAATGTAAGGGAGACATCTTGTTCCCCTACCTCAGTTTTATCAGAGGACTTGAAGTCCTCTTCAACAAAAATTCCAAGTTCCACCACCACTTTCATTTCTTTGTGAGATTGGGCTTCCTCATTAGAATCCTCTACTTCCACTTCAAAATCTATAACTTCAGAGGAGCACCCCCCAACTTTCTCTGGTGTTTCCTCCACTTCCATCTCTTCTGTCTTATCCCCCATTTGAGAATTGTGAGAGTCCTCCTTTCTTTATTCCTAGTAGCTCTTCCCTCTTTTTTTTGAGTCTTGTAGATCTTCTTTCCCCAAAACTAGTATTAGCCTTCTAATTCCTAGAGTCCATGGCTCTATCCTTTGAATTAAAATAAGAAAATTCCCCCTTCATTATTGTTGATGTCAATAATGTCCTCCACCATTTTCCTTTCTTTAGGAGTACTTGTAGGACTAGACTTAGAAAATGCATTCTTATATTTTTTTGGTTCTTCAAGCAAAAGGGATTGTTCCATGGAAATGACAAGCTTCTTGGGCTTGGAGGGTTGAGAGATTTCTATGATTTGAGGTGATTCCAAATGGATTTTTCTAAGCTTGTTTCTTTAATATCTAGCTAGGACTTAGGCCCTTTAGTAGAACAAGTTTTAACAATTGGTAGAAGACATCTACAAATCCCCTGATGGTGAGCACAAAGATGATGGTAGATGAGAAAAATAAGCCCTTGGTGTATTGGGGGGTTTTTACTTAGGACAATGTTGTTGACCATAGAGGAATACAGGAACAAAGGGATGTGCACTTTTTCCTCATGACACAACATGTTAAGCAGGGGGAAATGGTAGCCATGGTAGGTCATATATTGACCTTCAAGAGTGAAATACTTAACCAAAAAGTAACAAATGGCTCCAAAGGGACTAGGAAGGGAAATCCTATCATATCTGTTACCAAAACTAACTCTAACAAGTTCTTCCATTCCTTCAAAGACCTTATGCCTAAATTTTCTATAATTGAGTGTACCTTTTCTTTCAATTTGTGCACCAACACAATCAAGGCCCATCACTTTACCAATTAGTTACAACATCACCATGAAATTGATACTCCCTATCTCCACCTAACCTTTATCCCGCAAGTTAGAAAACTTAGGTGAGAAGGTGATTTTATGGCCCTTCATATGTAGGATATAAGGATGCAATCCCTCCTTGACTAGGTAACCCCATATATCCTTATTCTACTCCAATTCTTTGTTGTTTCTTAGTTTTATATGTTTCTCTAGGCCGCCCATGATATTTTCCTTCTCGTACAACTGAAACTTATCCTTCCCGAGGCCCAAGATAAGGTTGATTGTACCTTTGTATGCAACCTTGCTCATCATGGACACTTTCTTTGCAACTTGAGGTCTAAGGATGTTATTAAGAGACTTAGAATGCATAGTGAAACTTTTTGGTTCCAAGTAAGGGTGATGAAAATAATGATACTTAGGAGTTAAACATATCTTGTCACAAATCTTTCCCTTATTGCTAGCTCTATGCTTTCTCAAACACTTGGCTGTTTCCCTACCACTGATGAGATGAGTGTAGTTACAAATCAAATTGACATACAATATAAACTGTTGTGGTTGAGTAGGGTGCTTTCCAACTCAACACATTAAATATCTGACAAGGAAATAATTAGCTTTCTTGGAGAATAAAAATGATAGATATGGGTCAAGATTCACATGATATAAGTTTATTATTAAAATGATATGGTTCATTCTTCTCATCTTTATGAGGGTTTTAGCTCAATACCAATGCAAGAAACAATTTTTGCATCACAGATTATGAAAAATACCTAACCCTAAGCCATTTTATACAAGTTTTTTTGTCACTTTATGGTTATAGTTAATTACAACATATCAGCTCAAATTATGATAAAATAGAGCCCAATATTATTTTTATGTATAGTAATTCCCTAATCAATCACCATAAACTAACAATCTCCCACTTGGGGACTGATCAGGCTCTACACTAGACAACAATCTTCCACTTCGAGAGTAATCTTGTAGCTATGTCACTACTCCATGAGGCTCCCACTAGATGAGACCACACTAGACTTTATTGTTCTTTTATTTTGTTAAGTCTACAAGATCAATCGAAGTTGAAGAGGAGTTCAAATTCTCCCTTGTTACTACCTTTGTAAACATATCTACTAGATTACCATCTATATGCTTCTTGTCTAGATTTGACTATCTATCATTCAAAACTGACTGAATGAAATGTTACCACAACTATATGTATTTTTGCTTTGAATGTAGAGAAGAATTCTTTGCGAGATGAATGACACTAACTATTTGTAAAAAAAAATTTATCCTTCTGAGTGTGTTCCAATTCCACTAGGATGAACTAAAGCCATATCGTCTCCTTGGCTACCTCTATAGCTTAAACATACTCTACCTCTATAGTGGATAAAATATTAACCTTTAGCAATCAAGAAACCCAACTCACTGCTTTCCCACCAATAGCAAATATATAACTTGTAGTATTCTGCCTAGTATCAATATCCTCTACCAACTTTGAGTCAACATATCCTTGTAGATTAATAATAGAGCCCCCAAAATGCAAACACATACTAGATGTTCCTCTCAAATATTTGAGAATCCATTTAATTGCATTCCAATGTTCAAGCCATGGATAACTCATATACTTGCTAACAACTCCCACTACATGTGCAATGTCTGGCCTAATATATACTATAGCATACATTAAGCTTCGTACAACTAAAGTATAAGGTACCTTGAACATCTTATCCTCCTCTTCTTGTGTCTTTGGATACATCTCCTTAGTCAACTTCAAATTACTAGGTAAAGGTGTGCTGACAACTTTTGCATTCTTCATAGAGAAACCTTGCAACACCTTTGCAATATAATCAACCTAAGATAATGTCAATGTCCTATTCTTCCTATCACTGCAAATATTCATACCAATGGTTTGTTTTTCTTCTGCCAAATCCTTCATATAAAATGAATGTTCTAATTGGCATTTCAACACTTTAATGTGATCCATATTAGACTCAACTACAAGAATATCATCAACATATAAACATAAAATAATATAGCTATCACCATCCAACCTCTTAAATTAAAAAAAAGTGATTTGAATGACACCTACTATATGCATGCTCACGATTCAAATTTCAAATACCATCACCAAGGTGCTTGCTTCAACCCATATAAACTTTTCTTCAATTTGCACACTAAGTTATCCTTACCTTTGACCTCAAATCCCTATGCCTATGCCATATATATCTCTTCATCAAAATCACCATGAAGGAAGGTTATTTTAACATCAAGCTACTCCAAATGAAAATCTTTAGTAGCCACAATACTTAAAAGAGTGCAAATATAATTCATTTTTACAATAGGAGAGAATATCTCATCAAAATCAATTTCATTTTCCTATGAAAATCCTTTCACAACTAACCTTTCTTTAAATAATTTCTTACCTCCATCCTCTTCTTTCAACCTATAAACTCATTTATTATGTAGAGCTCATTTATTTGAAGGCAACTTGCATAAATCCCAAGTCTTATTTTTCATCAAGGATTCCATGTTGTCTATTATTGCAGCTCCCACTAAATCATAGTATCCAACTACACAACTTCATCATAACATCTAGGTTCACCATCATTTGTTAGTAAAATAGAGTACAAAGAAGGAGAAAATCTTTTCAGAGGTGTACTTAGCCTTGTTGAGTATCTAACATTCACTAGGATCTATGGTATTTTTTGTTGCATTTGTTGTAGATCATGAGAAATTATTGGAACATCATTTTTTGGAGTATCATCCAACACTAAATAATCATCTTCTTTGTTCTTTTGTTGCTGCAACAGATCTTTGTACAACACTTTCAAATTGACTATGACATCCCTACTTCTTACAATGTTATGATTTTCAAAATTCCAAAGGCTATAACCAAATTCATCAATTTGATATCCATAACCAACAAATACACATTTCTTTGACTTAGCTTCTAGCTTGGTTCTATTTTTGTAAAATTGATATGACCAAATGCTTCACAATAGAAGGGTTTGAGAAAAGAATAACTCAACTTCTTACCAATCCATGCTTCCTCTGGAATACCACAACCCAAAGGAGTAGACGAACATATATTAATCAAATATACAATAGTATTGAAAATCTCTACCCACATGTTTAAGGGAAACCTTGCATTTAACCTCATGCTCCTTATACTCTATATTGTGTTCAACCACTCCATTTTCCTATGGAGTCCTTGAAACACTTTTCTTTCTACAAATGCCATTAGTGGAGAAATAATATTCAAATTCATGACTACAATACTCACCACCATTATTAGATCTGAGATATTTTAATGTACATAAATTTGTATGTACAAGCTCTAATCTCTCACTTTTATTTTCCTTTCCACTCTTCACAAAAAACACTCTCTTTTATTTTCCATACACATAACCTTCACAAAAATCCATATTGACACATTTTACACCTGGTAAACCTTTCTTTGAATGAAGTATTTTCCTACCTTTCTCACTCATGTGCCCAAGTCTATCATGTCACAACATTGTATCAATATCTATAACAACTATTTGTTCCCCTTGCTCAACTGCAACAACTTTTTCTGAACATTAATTTTTTTCTAAAACAATCAAAGTAGAAGGAACAATATGACCTATATAAAGATATAAAATTCCTACTTTCACACTTTTTGCTACTATAAGGGAACTTTTTGAAACCTTCCAATTTTTATCAGTAAAAGTAACTACACAACCCTCATCATTGAGTTTCTCTACCAAAATTAAATTCCTACTTAGCCTTGGAACATGTCTTACCTCATGTAGTAGCCAATGATTCTCCTTCTGAAACTTAATCTTAACTTTTCCCTTTCCAACAATCTAACAAGGTTCAATAGCCCCCCAATAAACAAGCCCAAAATCCCTTTGGATATAATCAATAAAATAACTTCTATGAGGTGTAGCATGAAATGAAATCCTAGAATCTAAAACCCATAAATTATCAACACTTTCTAAAGAAAGAAGAAAAACATCCTCTTTGTATTTTTTACTTACCATATTTTCCTCCTTGTTCCTATTTTTCTTATATTGTTCATTGTTCTTTTGAGTCCAACAATATTTCTTCTTATGACCTAATTTACCATAGTACCAACAATCTATTGGTCCTCTGGATTAAGACCTCTTTCCCTTTGACTTTCCTCTTTATTTCTCATGATTTCCATAATTATTTCCTCTCTTAGTCATTCTACCTCTACTTTGTGCATTCAAAGAACTTCCTGACGTAGATTCACTTGAGTTTTTCCTACAAGTTTCCTGACTTAGAATAACACCAATCACATCATAGAATTTTAAATTATTAGATGCAAAAACAAAATTACTCACAACCATTACCAAGCCATTCTAGGTTTCAAGCAAAGAACACAAAATCATGAGAGCCTTAAGTTCTTCATCAAAATTAATACCCATATAAGATTATTTACTAGGAACTATATTAAACTCATTTAAATGATCCATAATAGATCCACTTTTTTCCATCTTAGTACTAAATATAAATGCTTCATGATAAATACCTTGTTTGAAGTAGAGGGCTTTGATTACAATTTTGTAAGGGTTTCCATTAAATCTTCCATTGTCTTCACTTTTATAATGTTAAATGTCATTGATGGTGATAGGCATAACTGAATAATTCTAAGTGTCTTTCTATCTAAAATCTCCCAGTCCTCATCTATCATAGTTCCCTATTTCTTTATTATTCCTTCGAAAAATGTCCAAAAATCCTTTTGATAAAGATAGTCCTCCAATTGCATTTTCCATAATTAAAAGTTTTTCCAATCAAACTTGTCAATCTTCAATTTACCCTCACTTATCATTGCTCCCACTCAACCACAGGACTTTCATACAAAGGATAACTTTAAAAAAAGAGAAAAAAAACTTTCTCTGATACCACTTGTTAGGATTAAACCATGGACAAAAGTAACAATTATATGCAAATATAAACAATAACATAAAATATTGAATTGCACAGAAGAGAACACACGACACCAAGATTTAAAGTGGTTCTCCCAAACCCTAGGCTACATCCACCAAATAACAAGTCTAATATTATTACAATCCACTGAGTACAACTTGATTACATTATGTAATTTTTTTAAGCCTAATACCACTACAAAAAGAAATTTTCCCATCACACATTATGAAAGATACCTAACCCTAAGCCATTTTATATAAGCTTTTTTGCCACTTTAGGGTTATAATTAATTACAACATGTTAGCCAAAAATCTTGCTAAAATAGGGCCCAAAAGAATTATGAAGTATGTACAGTCCTTTCCTGATTAGTCACCACAAAATAATAAGGTTAACTCTACAATTAATAATTACAAATCACATTTGAACACATTACAATAGTTTTGTTATCTTTAATGATCATGTGGGAAGGACTCAACTGACTAGGCTTCTTGATCACCCATTTGGCATTTCTAAAGCTTCTACCAAATACCATTATATTTTCTATAATTATTTAAAATAATTTCATTTAACTCTTTCATCCCCTCCATCCTACTCACCATATTCCATTCTTCATGGTTTAACCCCCATGTAGCCATGCCATTTACAACTTTCTTTCATTCTGTAAGGATGTGTTTGATTAGCACATTCTTGAAAGATGTGAGTCTTGTTTTGCAATCTTCCATTATCGGGGATATACTCCATGGGAACTTGACTTCATTTAAAATAAGGTCAATAATGAGCTTTGATTCACCTTCCTGCTTAGCATTGACCTCTCCTAGGTCTTGTAGAGATTTAATACCTAATCACATAGCTATAGCTGAGCAACATAGTTATTGGACCTTATACCCAACTTCTTGGTGAAGCCAAGGATAATATCACCTTTCCAATCTTTGATAATTCCTCTTGCTTGAGCTTCAGTTGGATTTTCTTTGGAGCAGCCATCCACATTATATTTTAGTCATCCATTCTCAAGCGAGATCTAGTAGCATTTTTTACTTTTACATATTTTCTACGAGTTGATAACAATCAAGCTTTGTTTTAGCCTTAGATTATTGAGGTTGGGGAACATAATTATTTTGGGGAGACAAGCATAATTTAACTATCTCTAGTGATATTATGGATGATATGGAAGATGGAGCGAACTAACCTATTTTCATCTCTAAAGATTATGTTATTTCTTTCTTTCCAAACACATCAACTAACCATAGGAAGAATAATTTCCCAAGTATTAGCCAAGATAGGGTGGGGGAAGGGTGACACCTTCCATTGTAAGATCATGTCCTTAATTTTTTCTAGGAAAACCATGGCAAGATGACACTCCTTGAGCACCAAATTCCAAATCTCAACTTTGAACTGGTGATGTATTAGAATAAAATTAATAAACTCAACATTCTTTTCACATAGGCCTCATCTATTAGCCAAGTAGAATTGACATTTAATTAAGTTTTCAAGAGTGAGGATTTCCATTGAGAAATTATGCACCAAAGCTAATTTATTTTTGGTGGTATATTATAGGTCTAGAGGCTTTTTCAATAATTATTAGCAGCAAAAGAATCTTTGAGCACTTTGTAGGCCAAACTAACAAAGAAAAGGATATTATTGGTATATCTCTAGAACCATTTATCCAAGTCTTGATTAAATAGAGTAGTGTCAGGGAGAGTGTTCATAAGGGATATAACCACCTCCTTGCTAACATTTCTAATTCTTCTCACTTCCTATTGGACATGACACAAGTTAATAAGGGCCTTTCATCTAACATTACCATTCTCCCATTCAAAGTAGTTTTTTACTTTCTCCCCCACATGCACCTTTAACAAGTCAATCAGGCCCTAGTCATTCACCACCTCCTTAATAGATACCTCATCCTTCCAAATTTCTTCCTAGAATAGGCTTTTTTTACCATTTTCTATTTGGGTTCGATTAGCTCTTCTAAGTAGTCTTCTAGTTTTTAGAATCTTTGTCCATACAATAGAGCTACCATTGAGTTGTTCCCGTTGAGATATGAACAAGAAGGCTCACAAGATAAGTATTTAGCCCTCTAAATTTATGTCCAATTTTTAACTCATTCTAGAACTAACTGATCTATCTTAGAGACAAGAGATTTATTAAGACTTTTGATATTTCTGACACCCAGGCCACCATTCACCTTGGGTTTATAACCCTTACTCCAGTAGATGAGAGGCATTCTCCTCTTTTCCTCAACTCCTAACCACAAAAATTTCTTTTGGATTTTTCCAAGATATCTGCCATCTTTGTAGATATTAAGGAAAATGATAAGAGGTACATCATAATAGTTTGAAGGCATGCTTTAAGAAGATGGAGCGTATCCCCAAAACTTAGAAGTTTACCTTTCAATCTACCTAGTTCCTTTTGAAATTTATCTATGACACTATTCTAGTTGTAATGGTTGGGTTTTTCTGCACATAAAGGGAGAATAAGACACATATCTAGGAGACTTTGTATTTTGCAATCTAGTTTTGTAGAAATAATTCTTTGAATTGCTTGCTGAGTGTACAAAAAGAAGTTTTTTTTTTTTTTTTGGCTAAAATTTTATATATTGGCCAGTCAAATTGGCATAGTTATCTAATAGGGTTTTCCAAGCCATAGCTTCAAAAAGGATAGTTTCTTTGAATAGGACAATATCATCTACAAAGTTCTCATGAGTAGTGGTGGGGATATTAGAGGTCACTTTGACACAACAAATAGTTCTAGAGAGTTTTAGTCTATTTAGATTCCTATTTAGGACATCTACCATGACTATAAAAAGGTAATAGGAAAGGGGGTCTCCTTATTTGAAGCCTCTACTAGTAGTTAAAACCCCAAAGGGAGAACCATTGACAAGAACAACATAGCTAGTAGAGGTCATGACACAACTCATAATCATCTTGTGGAACTCAACAGTAAAGCCAAATTTAGCTAACGCTTTAGCAAGGAAGTACCATTTCACCCTATCGTTACCTTTACAAATGTTGAGCTTGAGATTCATGGTTAGTTTAACATATGCATTCATAGAGTGTAATGTTTCATGAGTCTTAATGACCACATCCATAATATTCCTCCCACCAACAAAGCCTTTTTGATATTTTAAAATGATTTTTCCCAAGATCAATTTCATCCTATTCACTAGAACCTTGAGTACAATTTTCTAAACAGTCTTACAAAGGCTGATAGGGTGAAAGCTTTCCATACAACCCAAGTCTATTTTTTAAGGAATGAGTACAATGTAGGTTTCATTAATTTTATTTTCTATATTACCAGTTCTAAAAAAGTGACAAATATTTGAAAATACTCTCTACCATAATATCCTAGTATATTTGAAAAAAGGTAGGTGGGAACCCATTAGGGCCCAAAGATTTGAAGCCTTGGAAGGAGAAAGAAACAATTCTAACTTCTTCACTATCAACCTTTTTAGTCATATCCTCATTGTCTCCTTGGGAGAAACAAGCTCAAGGAATAAAATCTCTTCTTCTTCCTCCAATTTATCTCCAACATCTTTATCATCAACACCTTCACCAAAATGGGTTCAGTATGGACTGGGTCTAGGCTGCAAGTTATCATTGTATCTTGTTAGAATGGTGTCAAACTCTGATCCAATCACAATTGTCATTGTTCAAATGATGTCAACTAATGGATTTCTCTCAATGAAAACACCCGTGTCTAAAGATGTTGAGTCTAGGAAATTGAAAGATGAAGCTTGATGTGCTCTTAGGCATAAAAGGGCTACATCGTAAGCTCTACCTACAGCCTCAGCAGTAAAGTATGAGCCCATCGATATGCAAGATTTCCTTCCTAACCTAATCTTTGCCACATATTTCCCCCATTTCCACTTTCTTACATCTTTATATATTATTTCTCCTCCAAAATTAGACATATTGCAACAAGTCTAGAGTCTACAATGTTTTTTTTTTTACAAAGTATTGGTAATAAGGATATTCAAACTTGTATTAGGTCTAAAACTATGAAATAGAAGATTGAAAAGTTGAGAGTTTTAAACGGATCTTTAATAGAATAGATAATCAATTGTAAATTTAGAAGAACACTCAATAAACACAAGAAATAAAAAAACATGTATAGTATTGGGAATGAAGACAGAAGAAGCCTCTAAATCAAATTGAACCATCAATAGGATCTCAATCTTCGAACCAATCTAGGGAAAGGAAATTAACCTTTTAATCTAGACTTTATTATGGAGGGTTCCTTCAATTTTTAGCTTCCAAGGACTCAATAACACTCCAAAATGTGAAAACATAGATTTGAAGAAAATCCTTCTAAAGATGAGATAGATGGGGTAGTTATTTAGTCTATTTAAAAAATCCATGGACATAGACAAGAAATTCTTTGTGTAGTTGACCATGCAAAGAGTCTTTCACATGTTTCTATGTTCCAACTAAGTGAAAGAACTAAAATATAAATTGACTAAATTTATTGACTTAGATTTTTTAGATACATTCAGATATATACATACTTGATATTGAATTGATATTGAATGTTTCACATTGATATGTGAATAACTTTATATAGCCTCATTTTATCTTACAACAACTACTTACATGAATTACTTCCCAACAACTATATATCTAATTTATTAAATTATTTAAGCTAAACCTATAAACTAACCTAATTTAACATAATAAATCCAACACTGAGGATGTGCTATAATGGTAATGGCAATGGCAACTGAGCCTCAAAGATTTGGAGGATGCACACTTGTATTACATTTTATACCATTTTTGCTTAGCATTAAGACATTATAAATTCTTTTTTTGGACAAAATGTGTTGGCAATATGAAAAGTGTTTTTAAGCATTTGAAATTTTACAGCAATGGTACATCCCTAAATTCAATCTACAGTTATGGAAACTTTTGATCACTTTCTAATTATAAATGCTTGGTCCCATACTAAAAGTGCACACCGAGAAAAGCATAGTAAATTTTGATGATTTTTACACCACATCAATTTTTCTTGTGAACACTTACATTGTTGTCTTTCCAACTTTCACCATTTCTTTATTTTTGATAAAGACTTTTAATTAAAGAATAGTACAAATTTAGGGAAAATCCACCCATGGAATTGTCAATTTGGTTAAATAGATATGGTACAAACATGAAATTGACACAACAAAAAAATAAGAAAAAAGATGAGATACAATGAAAAACACTAAGGGCCTATTTAGTTGCAAGCATAAGAATGAAAAATAGGAATGCATATTACGAATAGGAATGGCTATTCCAATAAAAACTATTTTTTGCAAAGGGAATAAGCTCATTTTAGAGCAAAAATAGAAATATATATTCCTATTCCCTATTCAATTTGATGTACCAAACAAAAAATAGAAAACATGTTCCTAAATTTTTATTCCTATTCCATCAATGAAACGAGCCGTAAAAGTTTACAAGTCCTATGATGAATATAAGTTAATGAGACCCTTCACAAAATTCTAATATAATTGAACTTAAAACACACACACACAAACACTCCACAAACATTATTTTATAATTTATACTATAAAGATTAAGTGTTCATATTGAGTTCAAATTTTGATCTAAGGTTATAAGAAATTTAATGTTTATTGAGATATGAGATGTTTAGAACAATTATCATCAAAAAATTAGTTCAAATAAAAGTACATTCAAAATAAATTACAAAAAGTAAATGATGCAATTTCCACCATCAAAAATATCTAAAATCACATCAAATTATAATCTATTGTGAGGTGTCATTTTGATAATAATAATATGTCTTAAATAGAACCAAAGCATACAACCATTTTATAATAAAACCATGTACAGCCTTAAAAATTGTCAAGCCAATTAATTAAATATTTTAATAATTAATATTTTCCCTCTATTAACTTTAATAAAATTTTTAACTCATAAAGTTAATTCACTTTGTCTTAATTATTCAAATATTTTTTATTCTATTATCATTAATAATTATTTAATTTATTAAGCTAATTCACCTAAGAGAGTTATACTATCCTAAGCCCTATATATAATTCTCTTAAGTGATTTATTAAAATTGCTAAATTATTCACTCACCTAGGTGACTGAGGCTATTAGTCCATGTCATGTGCCATATCATATTTGCACAAATAATTACCTTTAATTAATTATTAAATAATCCTATTTATCCTCACCAATGTGTACTATTTTATGGGGCTGGAAAAGGGTATGTGGCCTTGTATGACTTAGTCTCTGAGATACATGTCTCTGGGTGACAATGTCTTCTTGAAGTCGATTAGTCCACCTCATACAGTCAAGAATGACTCATGGTACACTTGTCCAGGGAGTCCTCCTTAAAGAAAGAATCTTCTTAAGAGTCTAAATGAGGTGTGTGCCATGTGTATTCCCCCTTTCCTAATATTTCTGTCACATCTCAACTAAGTCCTTATTTATCTCCACTTCTTTAGCCTAATCAATCTCACCTACTCATGTGTCTTATATTATCTCTCTACCATTGGATGTTGCCACCTAGGCTAGGGTCCTCCCAGAGTCTATAAAAGGAACCCCTATTCCCCCATATAGGCAATTTAGAGCACATATAATTCATAGGAAGTTAGAATTAGAAGTAATTGAAGAAGCAACTAGATAGTGAAATAAAAATCAAGCAATAATTCTTCAATTCCATAGTTGTTCATAAATCATCTCATGGATCCACTATAATCTATGTTTTCTCATCCATCCATCTTCATCATTTGGATTTAGCATTTTAGGATCATTTTTATAGAATTTGGCTTTGAAACTCATAATCTCAAAAATATTGAAGCATATTGAAGAAGGGATTTGATCAAATTTTGAGGGCTCACAAAATCAAGAAACTCAAGATTTGGAAGACAATGGAGGCAATTTACACTGGGCAAGACAAGGTAAACTTTCCATTTTTATTTTACTTCAAATTATAGCCTTCATTAGGTATGCATTGTTATTCTAGATTGATTTGTTTCTGCATTGACACTAATTTGTTCCTACATTTTTTTGTACCTACCATGGGGCTTAGCCCCAAAAATTTGATCTTTGATTTTAGTTTTTACATGTGCTAATGACTTACATGTTGCTTCAACACATTTAATCTATAGACATGTGCATTCATCCATTACTACTGTGCTTCTATACATATATGTGAATCCATTATGCCTTTTTTTTCTTTTTCTCTTTTCTAGCACGCATCTATCATATTAGCACATCCATTCACCAGAAATTTTTATATATTAATCTGATACCCACATCCATTACTTATGTGCATACATTTCATCTTTCTATGCTTTTATTTATTTCTATTGTCCATGTTTGTTATATGCACTTTCATTAACTATAGCTGCACTTTAGTTTTATAGAGTTGTGCATTTATTTCAATAGTTAGTTTTTTGTTATCTTTGTAGTTGTAGTTTAGATTTCTAACATCTTAATGAGTTGCCATTTGTTCTAGTAGTTACCTAGGTTTTTTTATGTAGGATATTATGTACAAGGCCCCTTAAGACACATTTAATTGATCCTTTTTTGTAGATTGCTAAAATAGGTTCTTAAATAAAAAAACACAACCTTTATTTGGGCTTAAAATAAGACATACTTTGAAATTTTGTATATTTTCCTTAGAACAGATCATTGTCTTAATTTTTTCTTGTGGAATAGCCATGTTTCATGTTTTCCTAATTTTAGTACAAAAGGTATACTCTCCCCTTACCATTCATGGATCTTGGATGTAAAAGAACTTTGTACTAATGTTTAGAGATCCTACCTTCAAAGATTCACTTTAGCAAAGCTAGTTCGATGGAATGAGCCTACTTATAATAAGATAATGCCAAGCTCTTCAAATTTTCTATAAATAAAGATCTATTGGGACAAAAAGTTCATGGAGTGGTTGTAATATTATTATGCTAGGATGATAAAAGTGGCTGAAAGCATAACCTTCCAAATGGATGCTCTCTCTAAATAGTTTGTTGTAGATTTCCAAAAGTATTCTATATTCCAGCATTAAGGGTGTCCCTAAAAACATCTCACAGCTCTTGTGGCTTTTTTGTGTGATTTAATTATTCTTGGAATTTATAGCTTAGTGTACTTGAGAAGTGTATGCACTCTAAGGGGGAGCATGTGCCTCCAAGCTACTACTCTATTGACACTGAGTTAGCAAGCCTAGACCTAGTCCAAGTGAGAATTCAAAAGATACTATTTTGACCAACCTTAGAGTTATGGTGTGTTTGTGCATTACATTTTAGAAATACTTTTATGGAATCATTTATACTCTTTTATGTGTGTGCATATTTTTTAACAAAAAATTAAATAAAGGAATAAAAATAAAATTGAACAAGCTCAAAATTAAAACAAAATTTACCAAATTGACCTAATGAGGAGTTGGTTCATGTGCATCATGGATTTTCTAGGGAGGATCTTTGAGCACCCTAGGATGCGGTTAGTTATGCCATTGTAAGGCATATTACACTTGAAGATAGGTTCCAAGTATTGCATTACTACCATTTCCCCATTCTCAATCATTTTAGGAGCCATGATCTAATTTATTTTCTTTACCCTTTTATGTATTCTATGGAGGACTGTGCCTTTAAGGTTAGGAATAAGAGAGAAGAGGGAAAAAGCCTTTTATATTATCTACTAGGGTTTCAAGCACAAAATTTACAAACACCACCTTGCCTAAAACCTACTATTTTTGGTCAACCCACTCATTATTGTTACTCCCTAGATATGCATGGACCCCACCCCTAGTTCTAGCCATGGAAAATTCAAGAAAACCTCTTTCTTGGAGGTTAAAATTAACCTTATTGAGTTTAATATTGACATAGAGAAGAGCAAGAAAATTGCTTGAAGGGCTAGAAAACATCTCCAAATGGAGAAATTCAAGTTTCCCCTAAGAAAGACTTTAGCTCTTACTCAACTGAGAGTGATAAGAAACCCATCAAGAGGAAGAGGCCTCACTAGGACATTAGAAAGAAGGTTGTCTCTATCCCTCCTATCCCCTCACATGTCTTGGACACCTTGGAGCTATCCCTTACTTGAATAGAATTTTGGGGAGGAAATTGCCTCCCTTGTGAGAGAGACTCCCAAAGGTGGGGGAAAAAAGGGAAACATAGCCATGGTTAGAGCATAAGCTAGGCAAGGCTTGGGAGTTCTATGAAAGAGATCATGGAGAACCACATTGGAATCTGTAAAAAATTTGAAACCTTTGTGGAATTCTCCATGAACATCATGCACTCTGGTGCCACCACTCTATACTTCATGTAGCTAAGCAAGTATGAGAAGGATCTAGGCAAGGAGAATGAAACCACTGAGTCCATTTATGACTTCTTGGTAGATGATTGGCTCAAAAATTTCCTTCAGAATCCTAGCAAAGAGAAGGGGGTGGACATAAATGGCAAAGATCCTAAGATGAAGAGAAATGAGGAAGGTGGAACAAAAGTAGGCAACTAGCCCTGGTTCTATTTTTTGATGTTGTTTTTATGTTTTTGCCCCCAATGAAGTTGATGTCCTATGGGGTTTTTTATGTATTACTTTAATCAAGTATTGGACTGATAGAAAAAATAAGTCTATTAGCTGCTAGTATGTTTTTAGTTTTTGTCTGCTTGTTAAGAATAGGATGCATAATAAGAACTTCTTTGGTGTGGAGCTTTTTTGTGTTTTTTTTTTGAAGTTTAAAACTGGTATTGGTTAGATAGGTGGGTGGTAACCTCTGGCTATATTTGGTCAGCCCTTTTTGTACTTTGGGATTAGAAACTCTTTCTTTTGGCTTCTATCTAATACTTCAAAAACAAAATTTATCAAATCCATTAAAATTGTGCCTTTGTCATCAATTCATGTGCTTTCATTCTGAATTTTTTTTTGTTTGTTTGTTTGTTTGTGATTCTGTGGTTTTGTGTATTAATTTTGTGCATTTTTTTCAGGTATCTATGCATCTATAATACTTAGTTTCATGCTTTTTGTTACTCATACCTACACATTTTTTCATTTTATTTGCGTTTTCATTCATGCACATCTATAACATAGAGAATTTAGAGACCTTTTCTAAAAAAATAAGAAATATTCTTGCATACTCATCTGAGTTGTCATTCTATTTATACTAACAATTGAAACTTCCAAACAAAGATAATAGTAGTTTTAACATAATTTCAATCTTACATCCTTCTAGTGTACCAAGCCAAAATCCTTAAAACATCCATCATCAATCTCTAGTGTAGGATAATTCCATCTTAGTGATTTTTCTTATCAGGATTTATCACCCTTTATTTAAAAACTTATATTGACATTTTGAATTATCTTTTTCAACACCATAGTGACTTCTTGTCTCTTATAGACTTAGAGTTTCATTGTCTACATCTGAATATTCAACACTTTGGCAAAACCTTAAACAAACATCTATGCTTTAACATTTTATTGTAGTTCAAAGTAGATCTCTGAAATTGAAAGCCTGACAACAACAAGACAACATGGAAGAAATGTATGATTATGAGAATCCTTGGCCAAAAGAAACTATTAGGTCCTCTCAATGCTCAATGGAGGATGAATGAGAAAAAGATGAAAATGTTAGATTCTCAAGGTTACATAATATTTTTGACAAGGTCATTTCCAAAAACAAATTTTAACACCTCAAGGACCACATCAACAAGGCTACAATCCTCATAGTATAAACACCTTTTGTCCGCAATCTCAAGGATTCAATACTTAAGGAAACATTGTATATGGACATACATTATCATGACATCCTCTGGTACAACAAATCTAGATTCTTCAATAATAAATTCAAGATATTCAAACTGGATCTTCAACCAATAGGTACTTTAGAAGATATGTGTCCATATGCTTTTGACAAGAGCTTGGTCATGGTTCCATTTCCTCATTTTGAAGTACCAAATTTTGACAAATACAAAGGAAGTACATATCCACAAGACCATGGTAGATAATTTTATAATTCTTGCATTGAAGTAGCTCCTAATAAGACTCAACTTATGAGTCTATTTAAATGAACTTTGGGAGGCCAAGCTATGGAATGATTTCTAAGTTATCACTTGGTATCAAGTCCAATATGTTTGTCACACATTATTGCCACAACATTAGACATAAAGTGGCAATCCTAGACCTTTGCAATACACAAAAAAATAATGGGGAACCAATTCTCACCTTCTTACAAAGGTGGCATCATCTTTTATCAAAATGTCCAAGAATTATTCCTAAACATGAAAAAATGCAAATCCTAATACAAAACCTCACACCAAAGATGAGATATAGAGTATAATTATAATGTCCACCAAACTTCAAAAAGTTCATTAAAAATGGTGTAAATATCTAGGAAGCTATGGGATGAAAAGGATAGCTATAACTTTATACAAAAGACAATGCCAACACTTCAAATATCAATAACAATAATTCCAATATCAACAATGAAAAATCAAAATATTGAGAAAAAGCAAAAAGAAAATTTTGAGTGATGGAGTAGTAGATCATCAAAATGTCAAGACATCATGACCAATATTGAATCTAAGAAACAAATTTACTACTCAAAAAAAAAAAAACCCAAGATATCTCAAATAGTCAAGAAAATAATTAGTCTTTCATGAGAAATTCTTTCATACCCAATAAGGGAACATTCACTCTTAAATGTGAATCTCTCGATTAAGGAAATTAATCACTAGAAAACTCATAAAACTTCAAAAAGTGAAATATTATGAACCAAATGTAAAACCATCATGATGGAATAATGATAACAAAATTTATGAATCCCATAGATGTAAGGGAAATTTTAAAAAATGACCATCAAAAGCTTTTAAAAAAATGATACAAAATTTGCTAGAGAGTGGTGAAGTAAATTTTGATGGACATACCTCAAATGAGACATATACTTCTTTCAAAGATCAACTTTTGGATCATGGTAAAGGAAATTCTTTCAACAATAAAAGAGACAATGAGGCCAAATACAATGCAACATCTTACACATACATTAACAACATATTTGAATCTAATCATTCTTAGTACGATGCCAATGTCATTACCTTTCATAAGAAGGATGAATCCAAACAAGTTATTGCTACCACTAGAAATCAAGCTAAGGTCACACTACAAGGAGTCTCATCCAAACCATCCATGTCTCAAACAAAAGTATACACTAGGTACATCAAAACAATATAACCTTTTGGATGAATTGAAGGAATCACCACCCCACATATCCATATTAGATCTTTTATAGTTGTCAAAATCACATAGAGAAATTCTTGAAAAATCTCTTTTAGAGACCATTGTCCCTACGAATCTAGGTCATGATCAATTCCAAGCTATCATGTGACATTTGACCACACCACTTTCAATATGTTTTATTGAAAATGATGATCTTGTCATCCACCAACCTTATAATACACCACTCCATATCAAATTTCTTGTACAAAATAACAAAATCAAGAGTTCTATAGCTGGAGGAGCTAGCTTGAATATCTAGACTCTAGGACTAGTCCTTAAACTAGGATTTTCATAAAATATTGTAAATCTTAGAAAAAAATCATAATTAAAGCTTATAATAAGAAATAAAGAGAAACTAAAGGATTAGTGGTGTTACCTATCAAAGTTTGAACTAGCATATAATATTCTCTTGGGATTTCCTTGGATTCACTCTATGTTGGAAATGTAATAAAAAATAAGTGGCTGAGAAGTGTTGGAGTTGGGGGGGGGGGGGGGGGGGGCGGGGGGGGTTGTTGAATCAGGAACTACTTAAACTTTTCCCACTTAGAGTATGTCAACTTTTACTTCATTAGCTAATCTAATCTAATTTCATGCATTAACATAATACAATTATGAAATCAACACCATTAACACTTTGACACAATATTTTGTAACCCAAAATCCATCCAAGAAGGAGGTAAAAATTGGGTTAGGATAACACTCATAATGCTTCACTACAATAGTAATATAGTTGACCTATTAGGGCTTACAATTGATCACTTCTAGTGATATACACTATTAGGAGTATGAAGGACTTTTAGGTTCACCTTGCAAAATTATTTTATAATACAATGAAGTACGTACTCTCTTAAGAAATTCAAAAAATGACTCTTAGGTCCACCTAGTTAGAGGATTTGATAGATGCACCTATTAGGATGGATCAATATGCTGATTTTTTCTTTGGAATTCTTCTTTCTAATTTAGATCCTTTAAATAATATGATCACTTGGTTGTGATAGATAAGTCTCTACTTTTCACTTTATATTGCTTTGTAGCCTGCTTACTCAATCTACTCTATATTCACTTCTTGTAAGCACATATTTATATTTTTAGCATATTCTTTATTTCTTCTATATTTGACAAATGCATTTTTCTTCCTTGTATATATATAAAACAATAACTCTATGCCAACTTGGCTCACACAAGAGATATCTTCATAGTAAGAAATTTATACATTTAATTCAGTAAAATATTGATGCTTAGGAAACAAACTGAGCTTGAGTCATACTTTGGCACTCGAGTTATACTAGATGCTTGAGTAACACTTTAGCACTCGGGTGACACTAGAGCATACATACTTGAACTAGTAGCTCAGTTCATACTATGAACTCAATAAGAACTAGGAACTTAGTTCACACTAGGAAGTTTCCTCACATTGGGAACTCTGTTAACTCAATTTATACTATGAGCTTGATTAGCATGGTATAGCCTTAAACTAATCAGGCTACACTAAAAATTGTTGGTTGATGGAAAGCTCAATTACAATATTAACCAACCTTCCTAGATAACTTAAGTATTTTTTTACTAATTGATAATATATCTTTCCATTATTGAGAAATTTGTTTAATCTTGTGTAGCTCTTTCAACAATAAAAAATCTCTTAATAAAAAGGTTTCTATCAAACTACCCCTTTCCATGTGCATGGTTCTACAACTCGGTTTAAACTTAAAGCTCTATGGCTTAGTCACTATTGAATTTTAGAATTTTGGTTTAAAAAAAAACAAATTCTTCTAGTTATTCATACATCTAATCATCCTCTTTATGTATACATGTACATTTCCTTTATTCTATACATATTTCCCCCTTGTTTATATATTATATTTTTACAAGGTTATATTTGTTATAAATTCATTAAAGATATCTTTACAAGGTTATAAAAAAATGAGCGAGGAAATCAAGATGCACTTTCAAAATTAAAGACATAGTTTTATCCCAAATTTCCTCCAATACCTTCAAGATGTGCAATTCAATTTGAAGTTCAGCTGACAAGTCCATCGTGAGGTCTAAAACTGAGAAGTTTGTGTCATGAACTAATGTCTTTGTATGTGCAAGATATTTCTACATCAAATCCATGTAAGGATGCATCATACTTTGAATATCTAATATTGATTTCCTAATTTTGGCTTCCTACCTCAATAATTCTTCATGAAAATCTATAAAAAATATGACCTTTGCAAAATTATTTGAGTTGGAACTCAGGGAAAGTGCTAACTAACTTGCACAATTCATGTCATCATTGGTCTTTGTTAGTTTATCCTTTATTTCCTTGGTGAAAATTTAAGTATCTCATAATTTTGTGAATAAGTAAACAACATTATTTAGAAATCCTTATAGAGTACCAATGAGATTTAACAATTCCACTTTATCAATAGCAATTTTTTTGCTACATTCTCCAAAAATCTATTTTGAAAATTTATTTCTACCCTTTACAAAACTTTATTCTTGTCTTCTATATCTTTATTATATTTATATACAATGTCAGCTAATTACTTAATAATAGGTGCCTTATTATTTACCTCAATTTTCATAACATCCAAATATATGTCCTTGATGTCTTCAAGAAATTCCTTGAATCTAGGAGTCTTCATATTTTAATGTTTTTCCATGGCCTCCTTGTTGGTCTTAGAATGGTTTTGACATTTGAGTGTCAACACACTTAACAACTTTCTACATAGAAGGTTAGTACACTATGTATGCTAAGCTACAGTATGCGTCGAGCCAAAATTTCAATAGGTGTCGAGTGACTTTAGGTGTCGAGCATTATATAGGTGTCGAGTGATATATAGGTGCCAATTTATAGTTGACATCAAGAAAGTTAGAACACTTCATGTGCTGAGTGAGCTAGAATGATGCATGTGCCAAGGAAACTAAGATCAAACATGTGCCAAGCACCAGTAGTCGAGCATGTGTCAAGTAACACAGAATCAACATATGAGTTTATGCCTTCAAAAACTCAAATGTAAACCATTTTTTGAGTTGGCATGGAAAGATCTTGAAAGATAATAAGGATAAGAATGAATCTTTTCTATTTCCTATGCAATCAAAATGCAACCAATAAGAAAAATGGAGAAGGCATGCAACCAATGAGAAAAGTACAAGGAATGAGTAGGAATTAAAGATTCAAAATGGATCATAAATCCATACCTAACTCTAAGTCCTCAAAATCTTTAAAAGGAGGATGAGAACCCATTGTATGTGCAGATAAGAACAATGTATGGGTAAACTATAGTGAAATTTAGTGGGAAGTGTGAAAGATTTAGAGGAATAAAGCAGCAATTGCATATCTAGTTGATTAGAACAAAACAAGGGAAAAAAATAGATATCAAATCTTAGAGGATCAAGATCATAATGAGTAGAACCAGTGCCTAAAATTAGCAATTTGAGATTATAAGAAATCAGGCTTATGAATCTAATACTCTTTAGGAATTGTATTAGCAAGAAAAACATATGTTGATAGGTTAGCTTAATAGGTAGGTTGTAGATCCTTTGAAGAGGTGACTAAATCCTTTAATAGGATGACACTTTGTGTAAATTATTTTAAATCCTTTAACCAAGTCACGTTTGACATAGTGTAAAGCCTTTAGGAGGGCATGCCTTTCACAGGGTAGACCATTAGAAGTGGTCAACCATTATTGCTACAGTAATTTTGTTGGTATCATCCCCACCCTAGTTTTACATTCTTATTCTTGGAGGGTTTCTGGGTTACCTAATTTTGGTGTCATGTGTTTATTTTATGGTCATTTGATATGTTTACATGTATGCAATTTATTTTCAGCTAAGTGTTTTAAATGGTTTTAAAAGGATAAAAGTTAGTTACTTCTGATTCACCCCCCCTCTCATAAGCACTCTTCCCATTTGAATATTCCAACAATTGGTATCAGAGCAAGGTTCTCACAATGAGAAGCCTAATAGCTTAGAGAAAATATCTAAGGATGGAAGTCTTCAAACTTGGGAACATAATGGGGAATCAGGTGATTGATGTGCGACTCGCCCTACACAACTTGAAGGAAGTAGAGAAGAATTGGGAAAATTCTTAAAAAGAAGGAAGGACATAGCCATAGCTAAAAATGACATATTCTACAAGGAGATTGATACCACAAAAGTGTTTACCAATGGAGATGCCAAAGAGTTGATCTAGCAATAGTAGAATTGATGGAGAAAAATAGAGCTCAAGTAGAAGAAATCAGAATACTCAAACTTGAACAAGAATCACAAGCCATAATGCTTTGTGAAGTAACTGAATAGAAGAAGGGGGCCATTGAAGAAAATTCCATGATATAAGATGAAAAAAGAAATCTTACCAATCGACTAGAGGAGAAGACAATTGAGTTTGAAAGAATCTCAAACATGCAGCTTGACATCCTAAGTCAAATGATGAATGCACATCATGAGCTGAATATGAAAGACATTGAAATCTCTACACTAAAGATCCAAAATGATCAACTGCAAAATGACCTGAAAGGAGAGAAGGAAGTGGAAAAAAGCTTCAACAAACCCAATGAGGTAATCAAATACTTTGAGCAGTTACTAAAAGATTTCACCAAGGGCTAGGAGTGATACTTCAGGACTTGGTTACACAAGCACTGAACAAGGATAATCATCAAAAACTATAGAAGAAAGGAGTAATAAAGCTAAGAACACTAAACCTACTTTTCATTTCTATGGTAAAAAGGGAAACATTGCTAATGTATGTAGGAGAAAGAAGAAAAATTAGTATGATAAGCCTAAGAATTCAAGCTTTTGTCATAAGTGCAAGAAGCAAGGACATCAAGCACATGAATTCAGGACTAGGACTATTAGAACACCAAGATTTAAGGGTCAGTACTACAACTACAAGAAATATGGACATAAAGCTTTTGAATGCAGATCAAAGCCCATGTGGACACCTAACCAGCCTACAAGGAGAAACAATCATGGACATGACTAGAACAAGGATTACAATACTAGACAAAGCTATAATTACTATTAGGAGTATGGGCATGTTCCTGAGAACTGCATAAAAACACATTTTAGAGAAAACTATAGCAGGAGGTTAAGTCAAACCACATGTTTTAGTTGCTTAAAGACTGGTCATATCAGTAGGTATTGCCCAACAAGGTCCAAGGCACTCAAGTCAGAAGTCAACAAAGGAAAAGAGAAAGTAGATGTTATACAAATTAGAGGAGAAATGAATAAGACATGGAAGAGAAGGGATGGAGCTAGCACATCAAATGAAGGGAACACTTCACCCAAGAGGTCAAGTGATCACACCTCATCCAACTAAAAAAAGGATAGGTGTATGGGACTAATATATAAAGCTATATCATATATTAGTCCCAAGGCAAAGAAGTGTTGCAAAGAAGAAATGAGTGTGAGCAAAGATGCCAAGTCAAAATTTGAAGTTTTTGCAAATACTATTGAGTTGACCTTAGATGCTAAGTAAAGTTCCAATGCATGCCAAGTTACTAGTAGCGACTAAGTTGTTAGTTAGTGCCAAGTTGTGAAATGTCAATGGAAGCTAAGTGAAGTGGAAATCTGGTTGATGTCAAGTAATGGAAAATCAATGGAAACGAGTTTACAACTGTATGCATTATGTATTTAATGCTAGGTTTGAAAGGGTATAAGGTCAATTTTTGATCATTATTATGCCATTCAAATGTAGATAAAATATGAGAAGAGTGTAGAAGCAATCAAATAGAAACCTTGAAGCCTTTTGCATTGATTTCAATAGTGATTCATCATAAATTTTGTCAATGTAAGGTATTTATCAAGTGCCAAGCTACGTAGTATTAAAGTTTTAATATATTGAAACCCTAGATTGATATAATGGCTTCTAGTTCTAAGAACCCAAGGGAAAGGAAAGTCATGAGGTCCAACTGGTTAGTAATGAAGTAAAAAAACCTAAGTTTAGACCCATTCCCAAGGTAGCCTACAAGAATGACCCTGCCGATGCATTGTCTATTATTCCACCCAAAGTTGTTATGGTACAAGATGTGAGGATATGTTACAACTATAAGATAGGTGTAGTTGGAGAACTTGAAAATTTTCAAGCATATGATAAACTATGTGATAACAAAATACTCAAGGACAAATTTCAAATAGTCAAGAAAAAGGGTTTAATTCATGCCCTAGTTTATCCCACAGGTTTCAAAATAGAATGGATACAGATTGTTTTAAGAAAGATACACAATGGTTGTTTATGGTTAGAAGGAGGACCCATGAAGATAAAAAAGAGGATAGTACGTAGGGTTATAGGTTTCCCAACCTTAGATTGGCCCAAGACCCTAAGAAGTGATTCAAAAGAGGTCATTGAAAAGAACACAAGGGCTAAGTGGAATAAGAGGGGTATGAAAATTGATATTGTAACATATCCTCTTCTAGATTTTGTGGTGAGAGTGATATCTCACAAATTTTACCAATCCAACAGATTAAACATTGTACCATGTATTGCTATTGATGTAGACTATAAGCTTGTAAAGAAAGATCATACATATGATCTAGCAAAATTGATGTTGCAACAAATAAATGAGAACCTAGGAGCAATAACAAGGTCATAAGGAGCACAATGCAAGTTTGGTTTAGTCCTTGTCTGCATATTTTTCTATGTTTTGGAAGAATTCTCATCTTTTGGTAAAGTTAACTAGAATTCAAACAAATCTACAATTACTCAAATCAATGAGTACATTGAACAAATGGGTGACAACTTTGAAGCCCAAATGACAAGCTATTTTGAGGATTTTAAGAAATCCATGAAGAAAAGGGTTAGGATACTAGTTTTCCTAGTGGGAAAACATATCAATGACATATGCTTCCTAGTTGACATTGATTGCACCTACATCCAAGTAGTAGTTCCAAGGGTGAGATGGCTAAGGCCATTAGGTTATGAACTACATGTGGATGAAGAATCAGCAACAATCATTGTATTGCTTGCAAAAGAAATTGATAAGGAGGCACCTCAATTTGTAGCATATGATGTTGTGCATCTTAGGATAGATATGGAACTAAAAAAAACCTCCACCTTGAAGAAGAATGATAAACTAGTGAAGAAAATAAAGAAGAAATTTGGAGCAGAAATTGAAGGGGCAATAGGTGTTGAAGAGGAGGAGGAAGAAGAAGATGATAGTGAAGAAGAAGATGAACAAGGGAAAGGACCTATGTAATTGACCCAGGGTTTAGGAGAAGATAAGGAGGAAGGTGTTGAGGAAGCACCTACACAAGCTGAGTCAAAGAAGAGAAAGGCTAAAACTTAGCCTCCCACTCAACCCAAAGCCAAGTAGGAAACCAAGCCTACACAAGCTAAACCAAAGACACATGTAACAAGAGCTGCCACAAGGGCATCTACACAAAAGGCTAAGGAGGAAATAAAAGAGAAGAAGAAGGCAACTGAATAGATAGGTGAAGTGCTAAAGAAAAAAAGAAAGTATGTAGCACAACTAGATTTGGATGAGGAGGAGAAGACTGAATCAAAGGATATCAGCCAATTTAGAGTGGTAAGTCATCCTCCCAAATCAATCGTAGATAAAATTTGTGATAATGTTAGGAAAAATACAGATTTTTCTGGTTTGAAAAGTGTTGATTTTAAGAAATTAAGTAGAGAGGATCAAAATAAGATAGAGGAATCAATATATGCCATGATGGTAGAATTTAAAAGCACACCTCTAGAGTTAGACAATACTATGCCTAGGGAATTATATGAGATTATTCAAAAAAATGGCATTATTGTTAAAAAATAGAAAAGGAAATAAGAGAATCAACACTGGCACAAGTGATGCCTAATTTGACTAGAGGTCAAATAACTAAGGCTAATAACAAGCATGGTGGAAAAATTTGCACCAAAATATAGAGCCTTTAGTATTTTGCAAAATAAATTTGAAGAAATTGTCAAGAAATCAATAAGATTATGGAATTCAATATAAAAATTGACTAATGACAAAGATGAAGAAGAAAATAGGGCTAAATATAGTGAGAAGGAAAAGGAAGACAAAGCAATGGAGGAGCAAAAGAAAACAAAAGAGAAGGCAAAAGAGGAGACATCAACAAAGGGAGATAAAGAGAAGAAAAAAGAAGAAGAGAAGAAAGAGGAAGAGGATAAGGGAAAAGGAGAGAAGGAAACACAAAAGGGAGATGTAATGGCAACAACTAAGTAGTAGCAAAAAGAATAACAAAGTGTGCAAGACACACAAATGCTACCTCCTATCCCTCCTCATGTAACCATTACACCTGTAGACACTATTACTATAAAGGATGTTCTTGAAAAATCATGTTAGAACATCAATCCCCTAATTGCAAAGGATCTCTCCAAGATCCTTCACCAACCAACTTTACAAGCACAAATATGCACAAATCCTATATTAGTGATGTAGATGAGCTATAGAAGGTAGTAGTAGCACCAATAAGAGACAAGGTGAAACCACAAGAACCACCTTCTATCTCTACAACTACTAGTACTCAAATTTTAATGCTTCCACCACCATCTCCAACAATTGCCATAATTTACACATTAGGAGTAGGTGACACCATTTAGAAGTCGAGTGCAAAAGAAAGGAAGGATACAAAAACATAGATTAATACATCTGATCCCATAGTACAACTCCAAAGTACACCCCAAGTAATTATCATTGATCAAGGAAAGTTTGATGAGGAAAAAGAGGAAAAATCAAAAGAAGAGGAGTAGGCTGCAATACAAACACTAGTAGAATTACCAAAAATAGGCACTCCTACCAAAACTCTTTAGAGCTAAGCACTGATGCAATACCTTTGTAGATCTCTACACTAGGCTCGAGCTCAACCAAGGTGATCAGGGTACTTCACTATGGAGACCTTGAGCTAGATGAAGAGATAGTAATACCTTGTTATGACTCAAAGACTATCACTACTGAGTAGATTACAACGATGTAGGATGCATTAAATAGAAGGAGAAGACAAGAAATACTCAGAAAGGAGTATAAGCACAAGCAAGAACTACTTGAGATAAAGGACATCTTTATGGATGCCTTCAGCTTACAGTCACCAGATGAGTCAAAGCCTATAGTGGAACAATTATTAGATATAGTTGACTAGGTGACAAGTGAAGAACATAATACTAACGTCAAACTTATGAAGTGGTCTAAAAAGAAATTTTAGGGAAAGGTAAATGAGAAAGTATCTAGTGGTATAGCACTTGCATAGGTAGAATTGGCCAAGAAAATTGAAAAGGTCAAAATTGTACTTGAGAACATTTTCTCACTATACAAAAGGTTGTGTGATTTTTCCAATTTCACACAAGAGATAGGCCAAAGGATAATGAGCTTGGAGAGAAATATAAAGATTTCTAACATGTAATTACCAAGAGATCTAGCTCAAAGTGAGAAGCATTTTTCCCAATCGCTTCACACTCAAAGAGAATTAGCTACACTAGCAAGTGAAGAGACCAATATAAAGGCCAAATTGATGCAGATACAGTCCTCCATTACCCCACATCTAGAGGTCCTCCACAAAGAGAAAGCCTATGCAGAGAATGTTCTAAAGAATGATCCTAATCTTTCTACACTTGATGGGCTTGTACATCTTGCTGCAGAGATTACCATCTAGCATAAGTCACTAGAAATTGCTTTGGAGAATTGGGATGTAGCTCTTAAGATGATAATGGAGGTAAACAACACATTTTTGATAAAATATGGTATTAATCCTTAGCACTCTTTGACATAAGTATCAAAAAGGGGGAGATTGATATAATGTTTAGGGGGAGAAAGAAAATAAAGAGTGAAATATAACTAAGGGGGTGAATACTAAGTATTCTAGTGATTACATTCTTTCACTCATTCTTTTGGAAAAGATTGCAAATAGCCAAAAAGGGGGAGATAAGACATAATGTGTAAATAGTGTGGGGAGAAATAATGTTTTGGGGGAGATATGAATAAAACCTACAAGTGCAGATAGAGTAGACAAAATAGATAACACAACTTAGCACATAGGTACATATTATAGAAATAGGGAAAAGGAAAAGAATATCAGGTACATTCAACACAAAATTTTGGTTACAAGAATAGACAAGGCACAATGAGCTCAAGGGGAGTTATAAGGTATTTTGAAAAAATTCTAAAATTTTGTACATATGCAGAGCAAAATTATTAATGTACTCATAAGTTTAGATCAATGATGTTAAGTTAAGTGTTTTTGACACTCATGTCAAAGGGGGAGATTGTTGGTCTTAGAATGGTTTTGACATTTGAGTGTCAACACACTTCACCACTTTCTGCATAGAAGCCGAGTACACTACATATGCTAAGGTACATTATGTGCTAAGCAAAAATTCTAATAGGTGCTGAGTGACTTCAGGTGCTGAGCATTATATAGGTGTTGAGTGATATATAGGTGGAAAGTGCCAATTGATGCTAGGAATATTAAAAAACTTCATGTGCTAAGTGAGCTAGAACTATGCATGTGTTGAGAAAGATAGAATGTGATAGGTGCCAAGCAAACCAAGATCAAACATGTGCTGAGCACCAATAGTCGAGTATGTGTTGAGTAACATAGAATCAACATATGAGTTTGTGCTTTCACAAACTCAGACGTAAACCATTTTTTAAGCTGACATGGAAGGATCTCAAAGGATAATAAGGATAAGAATGAATATTTTCTATTTCCTATGCAATCAACATCTAACCAATAAGAAAAATGGAGAAGGCATGAAACCAATAAGAAAACTGCGAGGAATGAGTGAGAATTAAAGATTCAATATGGATCATAGATCCATACCTAACTCTAAGTCTTCAAAATCTTTAAATGGAGGATGAGAACCCATTGTATGTATGGATGAGAATAGTGTATGGGTAAAGTATAGAAAAATTCAGTGGGAAGTGTGAAAGATTTAGAGGAATAGAGTAGTAATTGTATATCTTGTTTATTAGAACAAAGCAAGGGAAATGAACAAATATCAAATCTCAAAGGATCAAGATCAGAATAAGAAGAACCAATGCCTAAAATTAGCAATTTGAGATTGTATGCAATCAGGTTTATGAATCTAATACTCTAGCAATTGTATTAGATGGAAAATCCTATTTTGATAGGTTATCTTAATAGCTAGGTTGTAGATCCTTTCAAGAGGTGACTAAATCCTTTAACAGGGTGACCCTTCATGTAAAGTGTTTTAAATCATTTAACCAGGTCACTATTGACATAGTGTAAAGCCTTTAATAGGGTAGACCATGTCAAAAGTGGTCAAACATTATTGCTGTAGTAATTTTGTTGGTATCATCGCCATCCTAGTTTTACTTTCTTATTCCTAGAGGGTTTCTGGGTTACCAAATTTTGGTGTCATGTGTTTATTTTATGGTTATTTGATCTATTTACATGCATGCAATTTATTTTTAGATAAGTGTTTTAAAAGGTTCAAAAAGGATAAAAGTTAGTTATTTCTAATTCACCCCCTCTTAGAAGTACTCTTCCCATTCGAATATTCTAACACTCCTTAATTTCTTCATTTTCTAAGTTAGGAATGATGCTCTTCAAGGTTTATTCTATGATGTCCCTCCCTATTTTCCTAGTATTGGTCCATCTTTGTATTGTTCCCTTATGTGAGACATCAAGCGCTTGGATCTTTAGCTTATTTTGATCATACTATGATTAAGCCATCTTCTTAATAAGAGAATTCTTTATTTTCTATTGTTCCTCCTTGCCTCTAGATTCATATTTGATATACTTGAATCCTACCATGCCACTTCCTTCGTTCAATATTTTAATTTATACTCAAAAAATAGTGGGGGCTTCTATTATTGAATGATAGGAGTGTTTTCTTTCGCTTCATTATCATCTTGAAGCTTCAATTTCCTTTTTAGCTTTCTCACATGGGTAGCTAGTTTTTAGGTGTACCTTTTTTTGGTGCTAACATGATCACTTTCCCCCTTTTTTTGGAATTTATTCTTTCTCTTCTTCTTCTTTCTATTCTTCCTCTTCTTCTCCTTCCTTGACTTCTCCTTTTCCCTCATTGAGCATACGAGAGCCATCTTTCTTTTCCAATTTGTTCTTAATGAATACTATTCTCTTTGTTCCTCTCTTCAAAACTTGAGGAAATCCCTCATATGTGCCAAACAATGTTGCTTTTGGGTCAACTAGCTCATTTGAAAGAGCCTTGTTGATATCCCTAGTTTCATCAATGTTCTCCTCATACCTCAAGTGTTTTACACATAAAGCCCTAAGATGTGATGCAGGAGCATCCTAGGTTGCACTACTATCCTATATGTTCTCAATTTTTTCCTAGCTTTTCTGAGTTACAATGTCTTGCGTTGCTGATCTTTTAGTAGCTGTCAAGAATTAGAGAAACATTTTGGAACCTTTTCCTATATGCACAAAGAGATTGGAGTTATCATGTTAAGGTTTGAGTCATTTTTATCTTACTCTTCGAGCTGTATTTTTCTAGTTTTTTGGTGCCTATTGTGGGCTGTGTAACTAATTATTTATAATTAGTTAGACACTAAATATTTCATGTCTTGAAGAGCACCCAAATTAATCCCTACTATCAAAAGCACAATTTATAATTCATTATTAGTTGGGAGATGTGACAATTCTCCTGAAGTATCAATTTCTGGTAGTTTGTGCAATGAGTTTTTGAGCATGCCTTTCAGGATGGATGTGTAGATATCCTTAATGAATCAATAGTTGGGCCCTTAAGGGGTTGTAGAGGACCTAAATTAATAGATTTAGTTTGAAGTAAAAGTTCTAATCCAATTAGGGCTAGGAGAAATCACATTTTTTATTGGGTATCAATTTTTGGATATTTAATTTCTATTGGAGGCCAACTTGTACCTGTTCAACTATTTAATGTTAGGTGGGTATGTGCAGGATCATGGTCAACCAAACTATGGCCTTAAGTGGTAGTGAAAAACCAACAAGTTAGGGTTATGTCAACTTGACACATAATTTTAAAGTGGTTCTAGATTTTATATCAAAAAGTTGTAAGAATATAATATATAGGAAATTGAACGTTGTTTCTAAAATACTAGGCCTTATATGGAGAAAAAAAATTTGATTGGTTAAAATTTTGGATTTTAATGTAGCACTACAAAAAATTTCGGGCAAAATTAAAAAGTAGGTGTATGTCTAATCACCTTAATCAAAATCAAATGATAATATTTTTCTAATATAATAACAGATATAAAAAGTAGACTCATGCTTGTATGTGACACATATTTTTGGGTATTTTTATTAAAAATAAATAATTCAATATGAATTTTCTACTTAAACATTTTTAGAAAAAAAATCCTACCTTGTCTGACCACCTTAACTAATAGAAAACTTTAACAAATTTTATTTTAATTTTATTTTTCTTATACTAGGTGAAGCATAGAATGTGACACAACTTTTGGATTTAAGAAAATGTTATACTGTTTGAAAGTTATAGCTATTTTTCAATTAGTATGTCAATTAGCACTTGACAATCATCTTCATCAAAAATTAAATAATAAAAACTTATCGAACTCATAATTTGATAGCAATTATATCGATAGAATTTCAAGATCATTATAAAAAAACCCTTTTCATTTCATTCAATTTCAATGAAAATAACATTGTTAGATGGCTACCCGAAATCTAAGTGTTAGTGAAACCCTTCTCAAACACTTTTTTGGGTTGACCAAATAGGCTTCGTAAATACTAACCCTAATCAGATATTTGAAATCAAATTAGGTATCCAATTTGAAATCAAGTATCCGATTAGGTTCGTGATTTTTCAATTGAAATTTTAGAGGGAAATTTGAGAGGAAATAAATTTGAGAGGGAAACTTTAGAGTGTTTTAGAGTGAAATTTATTTGGGGGAAATGTGGACATTAATATTATTATTATTAACTATTACTATTATATATGATTATAATTATTAGTATACAATAGTAATATGTATGATTATTATTATTAAATATATATATTAATAATCTATAACTATTATTATATATAATAATATATATGGTTATTATTATTAAATCTATAATCTAATATGATTATTATTGCTATATAATCTAATAAAATAATATTATTATATTAAAATATAAAATATTATATAATTTTAAAATATAATATTGTCATAAAATGCATCTAAAGGGGTCATAAGTTAACCTATGACCCCTCTTAGTGCATTGTATCCAACCAAATGTGTCGCTAGGAATCCTAGGAAATCTAGAGACATAAGTTGTGATGAAATGTGTGGAGAGGGGTCATAGGTCATCCTATGGAACCTTTCGACTCATATAAATGATTATAATATGTCCTTAGAGTTCCTAGGACCCCTATAGACATATTTCTTCATGGAATGTGTCAAAAGGGGTCATAGGTCATCCTCTGACCCCTTTCAAACCATATAAACCATTATAATCTGTCCCTTGGGGTCCTAGGACCCCTAGAGACATATGTTGTCATAAAATGTGTCAAAAGGGGTCATAGGTCATCCTATGGCCCCTTTGGACCCATATAAAAGATTATAGTATCTCCCAACGGGTCCTAGGACCCTTAGAGACATATGTTGTCATAGAATGCATCAAAAGGGGTCATAGGTCATCCTATGGCCCCATTAGACATATATAAATTATTATAATATGTCCCTCAGGGTCATAGGACCCCTAGAGACATATGTTGTAAAAAAAATTTTTGAATGACCTATGACGCCTTTTGACCCATATAAATAATTATAATATGTCGTTATGAGTCCTAGGACCCCTAGTGAATATGTTATAATAAAATGTGTCGAAAGGGGTAATAGGTCATCCTACGGCCCGTTTTGACCCATATAAATAATTATAATACGTCTCTCAAGTTTCTAGGACCCTTAGAGACATATGTTGTAATAAAATGGGTTGAAAGGGGTCGTAGGTCATCCTACAGCCCCTTTCGACCCATATAAACAATTATAATATGTCCTTAGGGGTCCTCAGAACCCTAGAGACATATGTTTTAATTAAATGCGTCAAAAGGGGTCACAGGTCATTATATGACCCCTTTTAATCCATATAAATAATTACAAAATGTCCCTAGGGGTCCTAGGACCCCTAGAGACATATGTTGCAATAAAATGTGAAGTAAATAGTCATAGCTCATCTTGCGGCCTCTTTTGACCTATATAAATGATTATAATATGTCCCTAGGGGTCCTAGGACTCTTAGAGACATGTCTTCATGAAATATGTCAAAAGGGGTTATAGGTCATCCTATGCCCCCTTTCGACCCATACAAACGATTACAATATGCTCCTAGGGGTCCTAGAACTCCTAGAGACATATGTTGTCATGGAATGTGTTGAAAAAGGTTATAGGTCATCCTATGGCCCTTTTCAATCCATATTAAAAATTCTAATATGTCCCTATTGGTCCTAGGACCTCGAGAGACATATGTCATCATGGAATGTGTTGAAAGGGGTCATAGGTCATCCTATGTCCCTTTTTGACCCATATAAATGATTCTAATATGTCACTAGGGTCATTGGGTTCCTAGAGACATATGTTGTAATAAAATGTGTCAAAAGGGACCAATGACCCTTTTCAACTAATATAAACAATTATAATATGTCCTTAGGGGTCCAAGGACCCATAGAGAGATATGTTGTAATAAAATGATTCAAAAGGGGTCATAGGTCATCCTATGGCCCCTTTTCACCCATATAAATGATTATAATATGTCTTTAGGATTCCTAGGGCCCCTACAGATATATGTTGTCATCGAATGTTTCAAAAGGGGTCATAGATCATCCTATGGACCCTTTTGACTTGCATAAACTATTATGATATGTCTCTAGGGGTCATTGGAATCCTAGAGAGATATGTTGTCATGAAATATGTTGAAAGGGATAATAGTTAAATCCTATGTCCCCTTTCCATTGATATAGACTATTATAATATGTTCTTAGGGGTCCTAGGAACCCTAGAGACATATTTCATCATGGAATGTGTTGAAAGAGATCATAAGTCATCCTATGACCCCTTTTGACCCATATAAATGATTATAATATGTCCCTAGGGTTCCTAGGACCCCTAGAGACATTTGTTGTAATAAAATGTGTCGAAAGGGGTCATAGGTCATCCTATGACACCTTTTGACCCATATAAATGATTCTAATATGTTCCAAGGGGTCCTAGGGCCTTAAGAGACATATGTCATCATATAATGTGTCGAAAGGTGTCATAGGTCATCCTATAGCCCTTGTCAACCCAAATAAATGATTATAATATGTTCCTAGGGGTCCTAGGACCCCTAGAGACATATGTCATCATGGAATGTGTTGAAAGGGTTCATAGGTCATCCTATGAGCCCTTTTGATCCATATAAATAATTATAATATGTCCCTAGTGGTCATAGGACCCCTAGAGACATATGTTGTAATAAAATGCGTGAAAAGGGGTCATAGATCATCCTATGGCCCCTTTCAACCCATATAAATGATTATAATATGTTTGCATGGGTCCTAGGTTCATTATAGACATATCTCATCATGGAATGCATTGAAAGGGGTCATAAGTCATCCTATGGCCCCTTTCGACCTATATAAATGAATATAATATGTCCCTAGGCGTCCTAGTACCCATAGAGACATATGTTGTCATGAAATCTATTGAAATGGGTCATAGTTCATCCTATGACCCCTTTTGACCCATATAAATAATAATAATATGTCCCTAGGGGTTTTAGGACCCTTAGAGATATATATTGTAATAAAATGTGTTTACCTATGCCCCTTTTTGACCCATATAAACTATTCTAAGATGTTCCTAGGGGTTCTAGGGCCCCTAGAGAAATATGTCATCAATGAATGTTTTAAAAGGTGTTGTAGGTCATCCTATGGCCCCATTCAATCCATGTAAATGATTATAATATGCCCCCAGGGGTCCTAGAACCTTTATAGACATATGTCATTATGGAATGTGTTGAAAAGGGTCATAGGTCATCCTATGGCCACTTTTGACCCATATAAATGATTATAATATGTCCCTAGGGGTCCTAGGACCCCTAAAGACATATGTTTTCATAGATTGTGTCGAAAGGGGTCATAATTCATCCTATGACCCCTTTCAACCCATATAAATGATTATAATTTGTCTCTAGGGGTCCTAGGACCCCTAAAGACATGTTGTAATAAAATGTGTTTAAAGGGGTCATAGGTCATCCTATGGCCCTTTGCAACCCATATAAACAATTCTAATATGTCTCTAGGGGTCCTAGGGCCCCTAGTGACATATGTTGTAATAAAATGTATCGAAAGGGGTCATAGATCATCCTAGGACCCATTTTGACCCATATAAACAATTATAAGATGTCCTTGGGTGTCGTAGGACCCCTAGAAACATATGTAATCATGGAATGTGTTAAAAGGGGTCATAGGTTATCCTATGGCCCTGTTCTACACATATAAATGATTATAATATGTCCCTAGCAGTCCTAGGACCCCTAGAGACATATGTTGTCATGGAATGTGTCGAAAGGGGTCATAGGTCATCCTATGGCCCTTTTCGATCGATATAAATGATTATAATATGTCCTTAGGTATCCTAGGACCCCTAGAGGCATATTTCATTATGAAATGTGTCAATAGCAGTTATAGGTCATCCCATGACCCCTTTCAACCCATATAAACAATTATAATATGTCGCTAGGGGTCCTAGGACCCTTAGAGACATATGTTGCATGGAATTTGTTGAAAGGGGTCATAGGTCATCCTATGGCCGCTTTCGACCCATATAAATAATTCTAATATGTCCCTAGGTCATTGGTCATAATAATAATAATAATAACAACAATATTATATGTTGTTATAGTAACAAATAAAAATAATTTAGTAAAAATTTAATAATATAATATAATAATCACATATATATATATTATATTTATAGATTATAATAATAATAATAACATATAAATTACATTATTGTATTTAATAATAATAGTAAAAATAATATAATATAATAATTTCAATATATATATATATATATATATATATTATAATAATAACATATATTATTATATTTTTTAGTAATATAATATAATAGTACATTATAATCAGAATCTTAATTCTTATTTCCCTCCAAAATTTCTACCTCCATATTGGATATCTGATTTTATTGGCATGATTTTCCTAAACTATTCCCTGTGACTGTAGACCCAACAATGTCTTTTTTTGTGGGCCATTATCACGGGTTTTGGAAAAAGTCACATTTTGGGTCCGAAATGATTGAAAAATGTTTGATAATATATGATTAGGTGTTTGATATTATCATCTAAGTGGGGAGAAACAGTCATTGAAAGGCTAAACACAAAAGGAAGGTATCCAATGAAGACATTATGGCATATAAGGAAATGGACAAAGTAAATCACCAAAGGAAAAGACAAGTTATGTTAAATGTGAGTCAAGTTGACGATGAATTAGTCAAAGATGAAATCATAGAGTCAGGTAATGATATGTGTAGTTGGAGAATGAAAATGTACCAATTGAAAATGATATTTCCAAGATTGAAAATTTAGAGAATGAGAATTTGAAGGATGAAATGCTACCAGGTCATAATGTAAATTGCAAGATTGACCATGCCAAACATGACAATGCACAAGAACCTTATATATCTCCTAATTATAATTGATACAAACATTATAGAACACAAAAATGGATACTTGAAATTGGTGAAATTATTATTACTAATTTGGAAGGGAAAAAATCAGAAAGAACCATTCAGTTATGGGCTTTAAGACTCTATAAGATGTTTTGTGGCAGTAAGACAGTGGTGGAGCAATGTCAGGTTTTTATGCACTTATTAAAGATGAAAAAGATGAGACCTATGCTTTTCTAATTGAAGATTCATGTGAATAAAAAAGGGGAAAGAAATACCATTATTATGAAGAATATTTTCAATGCTCTCAATCGAATTGGAAAAATAGTAGGGAGAAGGATAAGAGACCTACTCGAAGGGTTATTACAACCTTCTTGGTAAGTCATCATTTGAGAAAGGGTAGATATATGAGACAAAATTGTACTGACTTGAACCTAAATTTTACTACTTTGAGATGAGCACTTAGTAGACAAGAGAGAATTGATGATCCTCTTCAAAATGAAACATGGACTTTTGGTGGGAGACTTCCACTTTTTGATAAGAAGCTATCTGATGATGTGAAGGAAGAAATTACACAATTTTGACACTCTAGCTCACAAGTATCACCCAATGCTAAAGAAGTCTTAAAGTTGAGAATCGACATCAGAGACCACACACCACATCCTAAACACTATTTGGAGGTAAGTCAAACTATGTTATTCATACAATTTAGTGAGAGTCATCCAAGTCTTCATATATTGCAATGGGATTTTGAACCTTTGAAGCCATTTTATTGTCTTCCATTTAAGATTTGAAATATATATTGTTGCAAATATCATGCCGAGTTTTCTATGCACCATGAACTATTATGCTCCATCCATTCTACTTTGCATAATAAAGAAATATTGGAGAATTGTGGTGCTAGTGGGCTTCCAAATCATCAAGAGACTTGCTAGATCAATTTTTATGTCATAGAGTTGATGGTTGTTTCTTTTATATAAATGCTTGCTTAAATGAGAAGTGTCAAAGTTAAACCCTTCCCTTTTTTTCTCTTTACCTATCTATGACAAGTTCTTGCATACATGTGTTCTTCAGGATTTCATGAATTTATATTGCTCAAATTCTACAATGGAAAAAAGAAAATCAATCCTACAAGTCACCCAAATTACAAATTTACAACTCTAAGAAAAAAACTGCACTGGGACCCAAAGTCCCTAGCGAATAGGTCAACCCAGGTCATCCTATTTTGGAATAGTTGGACCTAGGTTAACCTATTCTAGACTCAGTCAACCTAGGTTAAGATATCCCAAAAAGGGGAGATAATGAATTATGATAATAACATTGAAAAATTAATCCTTTTTGGTTATTATGACTCTAGTAAAGCCTACTGGTTGTATGATCCTTAGGGGGGTGAATTAACATCTCTAAAGCTATATCAAATTAAAATAACTATTTCACCTTTCAACCTTTTTCCATGTTGGTTTATTAGAAGAGAAAGATGGTAGTGACACATCATCATACTTACCCAAAAATGTTGAGCTAGAATTCAAAATTCCTATTGAATATATGTACAAGAAAGGAAATATATTAACGAGCCAAATTTAGGCTTATTGTACACTCCACAATTGACAAGTATTATCCAAAGGTAACACTCGTAGCAAGCTGGAAAACTAAATTACTCTAGCCTAACCAATAACAAGGAAAATGATAAATAAGTTTGTTCACTAGTTGGCTAAAATAGTTGACTTTATTCTTAAAAGTGCCATGATTAACATGCTTAAAGGAAAATACCAAAATATGGATAAATGAACAATACTGAACCATTTGATGCAACATCTATTGAGGAATGAAAATGGTGTGACGTAATTCACATTGTTGATTGAAAGTATCAACATTTGTGACTGAATCAACATGTTGTATTTGATCCTCTCCATAATCATCTCCATGTTCAAGTGCTAGTTTGAATGGTGACTCCTCCCTTGACTTGAGTTGGGAAAAATATCCGATTGCATAGCCTCTTGAAAGTACAAACTTTAAGCTTGATTTTCTAGTTTCTATATTGTTTCTCCTTTTTCTTGGTTCATCATTGTTACCATGCATTATTACAACCATGCCAACTCTTCCTCCATGGTCAAGGAGTCCCCTCCTTTTGTTAAGGTAGCTTAAAGTTCATAACAACTATGAACCTATTGAATGCTATTAAGAAATGGATCCATCTTGCATTCATGCTTAGAATCATTAAGAAAAATGCATATACCCTAAATTTTTAGTAGGAAGGTTCTCACAAAATCTTTTACAATACTATTAAAATAATCTTCTAAGCTTTGGTTAGCTACGATCTCATTCATATTTTTTATTGCGATTATGTGGTTTGAATCACATCTTCCTCATTCTACTCAATAGAAGAAGGCAATGGCATTTTAAAATTAGGATAGTTGGCCCAAGAAGGCCTCCATTTTAGTTTGATAATTTGACCATGTAGGGACTCATATAGGGCTTGTTCTATTTCTTTTGCAAGGATATAACCCCTAGAACTTGGAATCTCAAAAATAGGAGGTATACTTGGATATTATAGAGGATCAACATGTCTAGAGCTTGGAAATTCATTTTAGAGGGCCTCCACTTTAATCGGTTGGTTCATTGACTAGGAACACAAGGTGGTTGGGTCTTTACCTCTTGAAATTGAGAAAATTGTAATCTCATCTACTCTTCTTTTATAGTTATCTCTCTTGCAAGATATTTGTCATACTCCCTTTATTGCCAATCCATTTTTTGTTGATCTTGGTAAGCACACTCATCATTATGAATGTAATACTCTTGTTGTCTATCAATACTCCTCATCTCCTCTTATGTTATCAACATGTAGGGGATAGTTCATAAAAGTTTATAGGTGCACCACATCCATAAAAGTTCATAAAAATAACATTCTATGACTTTAAAGGATGATAGTCCATTTGCACACACTCTTTAGCATCTCCAAATGAGATATTCATTAATATGGTGATTTAACATCACAAAAATATGCTGAGCTCTTAGGCCCACCCCTTGAAACAAGAGTAAAATTGACAAGAATCCCTTTGCATGTAGTCTCAAGCCTCCCCAAATGAACTAGTCATTACCAAGGTGGTTCAACAAGATGACCCATTAGTATTGAACCCTTAGGCCCACCCTTCCAACAGAGAGGAAAATTGGATCTTAGTCCATTAACATTAATGAAATACAAGGTTGTTGATCATTCACATACCTAGAACATCTAATAAAAAGAGTTTTCAAGAATGCATGACATGTTCCCAAATGCATATCCATAAAAACACACAAAAATGAAATTCTACAATATTAAAGGATGCTAGTCCCTTTGCACACACACTTTAGCATCTATAGAAGAGCTAGTGATTTCTATGTGGATTCAATATCACCCAAACATGTTGAGCCCTTAGACCCACCCATTTGAATTAGTATGAAAATTGATTTGTTATCCAAAAATGCTCATGCTAAGAAATCTTGTTAATTGATCACATACCAATCACATCTCATAAAAAAAAAATTGAGTGATGCATACATGAGTTATGCATAATCACTAACCATTCCATGCACTTTTTTACCACATCAATACATGTAACACCAAGCAAGTATACATGACACTTGTAATGACATCATTTGTGAACATACTTGTTCAAAAATATTATAGTGCCACCCAAACCTCACTTCTTATGAAGGTAATGTAGCCATGGAATCTAGCTTGGATGTAGAAAGAGATAATCATAACTATTATACCAATGTACTAGTGTTAATTTATAGCCATTTTATAATTGTGAATGAAATAACACCTAGCTACATTAATGGATTCCCTTTAATTGGTAAGGATGAGCTAGCATACCCAAACAGATATATAATAACCGTGATGGTGGTTAAATGTGGAGTTAATCAAATGACCAACTAATTTCCTTATCCATAAATATCATTGGTGGTTTGGGAAACAATTGACATATTGCTTATCTTGGCCTATTATTTACCAAGTGGTAATAATTGAAGCCCCCACTTCCTATGTTGTGGTTGTGAACTGGTTGCATCATTTGATGTATGATGTGTGTAGTGGTCTCAAGTTGGCATGTGAGTTCATTTAAGCATTGGTTCCTCATGTGTTGATTTGTTCATGTGCTTTGTTTCCTAGTCTTCATTTTTCTATTTGGGGGTCTTGACTTTATGTGATTTGTCATCTTGTCTATGCATTTGGTACATGTTATGAAAATCTATATGCACTTGGCTCTTACAATGCCTTAATGGTTCTTTACTAAATGTGAATTTGTAAATGTGCTTTGTTAATGTTCTTATTAGAATTATTGTCATTGTGATGTATGTGAATGGTGTATGATGTTGACATTTTGTATGCCTTGTAACTTAATCATTTGTTGATCAATTGCATGCCAAGAACAACACAAGAAATGCAACACATATTTCCAAATACACATCCATAAAAGTGCATAAAAATAACATTCTATGACATTAAAGGATCACCATAGTGTAATTTTGAAACTGCTAATATTGGCATCAAATAGTCAGTGCCATTAGGTCCAAGTGGATGGGAGGACCCTAGTAACACCTTGGTTCTAGCTGTGAAGACCATCCATCATCCATGGCCACTCCATACTGAGGAGTCTCCAAGGTACTCTAAGTGCATTTCTAGGTCAATCTTTTGAGGGTCATAACTCAGAGCTCATGAGGGCTATTGATGAAATTTCAAATGCTACAAGATGGCGATGCTTAGGCCTAAAATAACCTATCTCATTTTTGAGAGATCACACTCTATTTGGATTCATCACAATGATCTTGCCTGATGCAAAAACTCATAGTGTGCCTCAGTTCATAGGATCACCACAGTGTAACTTTAAAACCATTGATCTTGGCATAAAATCATGGGTGCCATTAGCTTTAGATGGGTAGGTGAACCCTAGTGACACTCTTGTTATGGCCGCAAAGACCATTCATTTTTTGTGGCCACTCTGTATAGAGGAGTCTCCAAGGTGCTCTAAGTGCATTTCGAGGTCGATCTTCTGAGGGTCATAACTCAAAGATTGCGTGGGATATCAATGAACCATTGAATACTATAGGATAGTGATGCTAGGGCCTAAAATAACCTATATCATTTTTGAGAGATCGGCTTCCATTTGGATTCAACACATCAATCTCACTTGATGCTAAAACTCGTAGTATGCCTTAGTTAATAAGTGCACCACAACATAACTCTGGAACTATTAATCTTGGCATTGAATCATCAATTCCATTACCTCTAGATGGGTGGGTGAACCCTAGTGACACTCTTTTTCTGGCTACAAAGACCGTCCATCATCCATGGCCACCCTGTACTGAGGTGTCTCCAAGGTACTCTAAGTGCATTTTGAGGTCGATCTTCTGAGGGCCATAACTCAGAGCTCATAAAGGTTATCAATAAAATATCGAATGCTACAAGATGGCGATGTTAGACATAAAATAACCTATCTCATTTTTGAGAGATCACCTTCCATTTGGATTTGGCACATTGATCTTGCTCGATGCCAAAACTCATAGTGTGCCTTAGTTCATTGGTGCACCACATCATAACTTTGAAACCCCTTATATTAGCATCGAATCATTAGCTCAATTAGCTTTAGATGGATGGGTGAACCATAGTGACACACTTTTTATATCCACAAAGACCCTCTATCATCCATGGCTACCTTGTACCAAGGAGTCTCCAAGGTGCTCTAAGTGCGTTTCAAGGTTGATCTTCCAAGGTTTGTAACTTAGAGCTCATGAGGGCTATCGATGAACTGTTGAATGTTATAGGACAATGATGCTAAGGCCTAAAATAACCTATCTTATTTTCAAGAGACCACCCTTTTTTAAGATTTGGCACATCAATCTCACTTGATGCCAAAACTCATAGTGTGCCTCAGTTCATAGGTGCACCACAGTATAACTTTGAACTACTGATCTTGGCATTTAATCATCAACACCATTAGCTCTAGGTTAGTGGGTAGACCCTAGTGACACCCTTGTTCTAGCCATGAAGACCCTTCATTATCTATGGCCACCCTATACTGAGGAGTCTCCATGGTGCTTTAAGTACATTTCAAGGTCGATCTTCTGAGGGTTGTAACTCAGAGCTCATGAGGGCTATCCATGAACCATCAAATGCAATAGGATGATTACTCTAAGGCCTAAAAAATATTATCTCAATTTTGAAAGATCACATTCTATTTGGATTTGGCACAATGATCTCGCTCGATGCCAAAACTCACAATGTGCCTCAGTTCATAGGTGCACCACAGTGTAACTTTGAAACCGCTAATCTTGGCATCAAATTGTTAGTGCCATTAGCTCTAAATGGGTCGGTGAACCCCTATGACACCCTCATTTCAGCCACAAAGACCCTCCATCGTTCACAACACCCCATACTGAGGAGTCTCCAAGTTGCTCTAAGTGTGTTTTGAGGTCAATCTTCCGAGGGTTGTAACTCAGAGCTTGTGAGTGCTATCAATGAACCATAAAATGCTACAAGATGGTGATGTCAAGGCCTAAAATAACCTATCTCATTTTTGAGAGATCACATTCCATTTGGATTTGGAACAAGGATCTTGCTTGATGCCAAAACTTGCAGTGTGCCTCAATTCATAGGTGCACCACAATGTAACTTTGAAATTGCTGATCTTGGCATCAAATCATCAGCACCATTTGCTCTAGATGGGCAAGTGAACCCTAGTGACACCCTTGTTCCTATCACAAAGACTCTCTATCATTTGTGGCCACCCCATATTGAGGAGTCTCTAAGGTGCTCTAAGCACATTTCGAGGTCAATCTCTTGAGGGTCATAACTCAAAGCTCATGAGGGCTATCAATGAGCTATTGAATGCTATAGGATCATGATGCTAATTCCTAAAATAACATATCTCATTTTCAAGAGATCACATTACATTTGGATTCAACACAGTGATCTTGCTCAATGCTGAAACTCATAGTATGCCTCAGTTCATAGGTGAACCATAGTGTAACTTTGAAACTATTGATCTTGGCATCGAATCATCAATACCATTATCTTTGGATGGGCAGGTGAACCCTACTAACACCCTTTTTCTAGCCATGGAGACCATCCATCATCCACGGTCACCCTGTACCAAGGAGACTCCAAGGTGCTCTAAGTGTGTTTTGAAGTCGATCTTTCGAGGGTCGTAACTCAGAGCTTGTTAGGGCTATCAATTAACCATCAAATGCTAAAGGAAAATTAGATGTAACTTTTTCCTAAAAAGTGAAAATGAGTGCAAAGATTCAGTTAGATGTTTGAGCACAACCATACAAGGTTGGAAACACCTATATAAGGTGTGAAATAATAACATGCATTAATCAATCCAGTTTTGTTAAGTGGATCAGTATAGGTAACTGATCAATGTGAGAAATTTATAGATGTTATTTATATGGATATGGTATTGGGGAACCATGTTTAAAAGGTTTGATCCAATCAAGTCACTTATGTTGGGATATTTTGAGGTGATGTTGAAATTATAAAGTTGTAGTATGAGGATAGTAACAAAGTGAAGTCCTAGTTATCAAAGATTATGAGTCTAGAAATGAGTTTGTGGTTGGGAATAGAATCCATGGTTGAGAAGTGGAGTCCTTAAGTGTGTTGAGATTAGATTTTAAGCCAAGAGTTAGTTTCAAGGTTGAAGGTGTAGTTTAAAATCAGATTTGAGGTTATGTGAACCTTGTATAGGAGGTTAACAAGTGTGTTTAGGTCATGATAGCGCTTCAAATTAAACATTGTATCCAAATTTGAGAATCAAGGTTGTTAAAATGAAATTTACAAATTATTGCATTTGAATTGAATATAACAAACATGATCAAAATTAATGATATTCCATAAACATGAACAATACACATGATCCACGATAAATTAAAGAATACTAGATACTAAATTATTATGTATATCATTGTGCACATAAATGAAAAATAATAATATAAAAATACATGTATCCATAGAAAAATTACACACACATATATCAAAGATCATGTATCCACAGACAAAGTACACAAATATATATCAAAATGCATAGATCCATATACAAAATGTCGCTGATCATGCCATCAGAATGTGTATAATATCAATGTTTCTGTAAATAATGTGGCATATGCCATCTCAAAATGTCTCATGACGCATCCTATGACAACTATACTATCCTAGGGTACTGGTGGATGATCAAAATGCAGATATGATTCTTTGTATCTAACATTGAATTACTCAAATGCATAATGATCTTTTTCTTAATGAAGATTTATACTATTAAACTTTCATAATAAATACCTCTCTTGTCAACCTCCTACGTTGGGCATGAGTCCTCTTTTATGCCCTTGGCAATGCTTGTACCTCGTTGATTGTGGCCTATGTATGTTCAAATATGTTTTTCACATGAATCTACAAATTAAAGTATAACATTATAATTCATAACATGCTAAATTTATAACATTTTTAATCATGAATTCAAACTACAACTTACTAGTGTAGGCTCCTCCTCAGGATATATCGGCTACATCATCAAATCTACAAAACTCTCTTGTGGAACCTCTTGTGCACTAGGAGTCTCCTGTGAGATTAAAAATAGTAGTTTTTAATATCACAAAAATCAGTTTTGAATTTATTTATGAACATAAGAAAAATAAAAAATAAGTTATACTTATACATACAATGGGGCTCTTGGTGTGAATGGAAATGCCTGAGCATCTACAAAACGAAATTTGTACGGCCTCATTGCTAGTAGCCACACCCTATATACAATAAAGAATGTAATTAAATTTTATTACCACAAACATTTTACAAGAATGCATCAATATTTAATCAAATAGAAAGCACCTAATTACCTTTCCTTATCATTGTGTGCCGGTTCATCCCTCGCACTCTGTCCCCCATGGACAAGTGGTACCTATAAGATAAAAGAAAGATTAGTAACCATATATGCTACAATATCAAATAGAAAAAATAATGAGAACAAAACATAATGTACCATAGATTTCTTAAGGAAAAATAAAATGGTTGATAGTGTGGCATCATCAACATGCCTCATCTCCTCCTCGGTCATCAACTAAATATGAATGAAGATCACATACATGTATGAGTCAGTATGGCTTAAAAATTAAAATTACTTTATTATAAAAATTAACTTTAAACCAAATATGTCATAAAAAAAAAATTTTATACATGTACCGACACAGAAGGAGTCCATGCCTTTGCATTCCCCTCCTCTCTCACATCAAGGTCTATAACCTCTACACATGTGTCTGGTGTATCCTCATCTAATATAAATGATACTCAAGAAGATCACCTATGGGACCCAAAAAAATATTCTTGCACATAATGCAAGTGTGAGGCACACAAACATGTGATGAGTTAGCCAATGATGAACTAGTATCAGAATCATCAACATGGGGAGGTAGGACTGACCTAGTTTGAGATATCAACAAGCTACTCAATCTATGAATGGCTCTAATGGTCTGAGAGCTAGCCTCTATCATAATATTAGGATGTTGCACTCGAGGAGGGGGGAGACATCAGTAGGGGGGTAAAAAGTGCCAACTTTCTTCCACCAGGAAGAGGATCTATCCTAAGGAGCTCCTAGTCCTACACCCATGTTAGGCTTCATGCTCCAATAGTTCACTTTGAGTTTCAACACAAATTATACATACAATTTTCTAAGGAAATAAAAAGGAAACTCTAAATTTCTATGTGGAGGGATATCAAAGACCATCCACCAACAATCCCAAAAGTTTGCACGTATGGCATCATTGTGCACCATTAAATTGATAGTTTGGGTTTTTTGTGATTAATTGGTATACTAGTTTTTGGATTCACAAAATGGCCAACTAAATCATCTTTGATTATATTGAGGGTGACAACCTCATCATAGTTCAAGCCATCATAAAACATCTCATGCATTTTATCATGCCAACAAAGAGCGACATTTTTGAGTTGGTAAGGGTTTCAATGTTATCCACTATGGTGTTTAACATGGATAACATAGGAGCCAATTCAAGTACATTATTATGTGTTGTTCACAAAGCCCTCAATCGAGTGAGATTTTCAATTGTCAAATCCTTAATTTGGGGAGGGTCTTGAGGGGGTAAAGGATCATTTGGTGGATGATTTTGTAGGGGCACTAGATCATTTGGTAGGGGATTATGAGGAACATTATTCATTGCCTCATGGTTATCATTTTGATCAACCATTCCTATTAATTTGCAAAACATAATTTATATTAAAAAAACCTAAATTTTAACAAATTCTATTAAAAAAACCCCAAATTCTAACAAATTCATAATAAAATTTATTAAATTTATATTAGAATTGATAAAAAAAACTTATATCATATATCCAATTGAAAACCCAATATTCCTACTGTAAAACTCAAAATATGACTATGAAAACAACCCATGGGTTGTGCTATTTTTTTAATAACATTAATATTAGATACCTAATATTATTGGATATCTAATATAATATTGGGTATCCGATATCAAATCAGATACCCAATAAGGGTTTGGCCTTACTTTCCAAGTTTGGTATTTGGATGGGTGAAAAAAAGTCAAAGCAGATTTTGGAATGCTTTTAGACATTTTCAAACTCTATTTTTTTCACATTGCCACTTTTTGGCACACCGTGATCCTGCATATACCTAGGCTTATTTAGTTCTTAGAATTCTAGGCTGACTTCTGGCTTAGATTGGTATAAGTAGGGTTTGTGGTGAAGTCTTTAGGGATTATTATTCATCCATCTTGAAGGATGATAGATGATAGAAAGAGGATAGGAAATGAAAAGTATATGTGTCTATAAATCTAAAATTGAAGCTAGATCTTGGATTTGAATGTATTATGTATCTCATCGTAACCTAGAAGGCCTTACAATTGGGCATGTATGATGATGTTTTTATGAATCAATAAAGAATATTGTTCTCTCTATGGTTTTGTTTACTTTTTGTGTTTTCTTTTATTGTGTAAACTCTTGCAATGTGGTTTGGGTAGTAGCTTATTCCAATTGGACTAAATTACTCACATATCCTTGCGTTAGGTGGTATTAAAGCTTGGTATTTCCTAAGTGTACAAGCAAATCACTGAAGTGTGGGGCAATTTGTACCAAGTCTTTGGATCATGTAGAACCCAAATTCAGATTGGGTTGTAGGGTTGTAGATCTATGGATTTGACCTATAACTTGTAGAGGGTTATTATCTTGTAGGAACCTGATCTATAAAGATGGTTCATGGTAGAGGAAATGCTGATAATGTAATAATAAATACATTGAGACAAATTATAGCTAGATTAGATGTTGTAGAGACAACCCAAAGGAGAGGAGCACATCTTGATGATGTAATTGATGATGAATTAGTAGCACCAAACCCTAATCTAGAACCTAAAGAATATCAAGATGAAGCAAGGTTGTTGAGAGTGTTGTCTAGGGAAAATTCAAATCCTACTATAGAAGTAATTCCTTATGATGGAAATTGGATACCAATGTTGTGTTAAGTTAGATCTCAAAAATGGGGAACTTCTTAGAGTATGAAAACACTTTGATAATAAGAAGGTGAAGATTGTACTTACTAGATTGAAAGGTCATGCTTTACTATGGTGGGAGAATTTGCAAACTGATAGACAAAGGAGAGGAAAGGAGAAGAATAGAACTTGGTTGAAGATGGTGAACAAGGTAAAGAACAAATTCCTTCCTGCTGATTACCAAGTTATCTTGTTGAGAAAGATGCAAAATTTGAGACAAAATGAAATGAGTGTGAAAGAGTATACCAAGGAATTCTATAGATTGGACATCAGATTTGGACATGTGGATGATGATATTAAGAAAATTGCAAGCTACATATATGGATTGAGTTTTGGAATTCAAGATGAAATAATTTTTGTGAAGTTAGAAAGTATGGAAGAAGCATATCAATATGCCTTGAAAGCTAAGGAGATCTTGACAAAGAAGTATGAACAAAGACAAAGAGGTAGAGGTGGTATATTACAGAGAGGTAGAGGAAGATCTTACAGTGAAGGTGGTAGATCTGATACTTTTGTACATGATAAGGAAAATCTGAATGGAAGAATGATGATAAAGACAAGACCAAAAGGAAAGATGGTAGTTCTTACCAAGGAGGTACTAGTTCTTACTAAGGAAGAGGTAATTCATATTCTAGAAGTAGTTTTTATGGTAATTGTATCAAATATGGTAAAGAAGGGCATATATATTTTGAATGTAGATCTTCTAAAAGTGGGCAGAATAATAGAAATGTTGTGATTCGAGGAGACATTGAGAGTTCACTAAGTGGACCTGAGGTTGGAGAAAATTTGATGGTAAGAAGAACCTTATGTAATAAGGGAAGTGATGAGGAACCTATTTTGAGAAGAAGTCTTTTTAAGACACATGTAAGATGGATGGAAAATGCTACAATGTGATCATTGATAGTGGAAGTTTAAAAATTTTTGTCGTAGAAGGGTTGGTTACAAAATTGTAGTTACAAAGGCTGAAACATCCCAAACCTTACCATGTTTCATGGATCAAAGATGAGCATAAGATATTGGTAAGTGAACAATGTATTGTGAAGTTCAATATTGGACATTACTTTGGTGAAGTGTTGTGTGGTATTATGCCTATGGATTATTGTCATATTTTTTTGGGTAGACCTTAACAATATGACATATACATTGTACATTATGGAAGATTGAATCAATATATACACTTTGCGTAAATGGGAAGAAGCAAATATTGCTACCTTTGATTGAAAGTCCAGATGAGGTTAGTTGTACTGCAATAAAAGTTTACATGGCTAATGAAAAGAAATTTGAAAAGGAAGTAAAGAAAAATCAAGTTTGTTTTTTATAGTTCCTAGAGGACCAAGTGTTGGCTGTAATAACTAAGTAGCAAAAGCTGTTAATGACTAACTGACAACAAATAGTGGTAGTTGAGTACTAGAAGAAATTGTAGAATTGTTAAATGAGTATAAAGAGACTTTTTTAGAGGATATACCTAATGTTTTACCTCCAATGAGAAGTATAAGTCATTATGGATCTAATTCTTAGAGCTAGTTTTCCAAGTGGTTGCTAAAAGATTTGATCAGAGAAATTTTGACTCCATGTGTTGTACCTATTATATTAGAACCCAAAAAGAATGGAGAATTGAGAATGTGTATTAATTCTAGAACTATTAACAAGATTATAGTGAAATATAGATTTCCTATGCCAATAATGGATGACATAACGGATTTTTTGAGTGGATGAATGTATTTTACCAAGATTGATTTAAAGAGTGGCTATCATTAGATTAGATTTAAAGAAGGTGATGACGAAGACTACTTTCAAGAAAAGAGATGGTTTGTATGAATGTCTAGTTATGCCTTTTGGTTTGACCAATGCACCTAGTACCTTCATGAGGTTGAATTTGATTAGGGAGAAAAATAGTGATGGATTGGCTAGAAATTTTGGAATGGATAAGAAATTGAGTTTTCTAAAGGATAAGTATTATTAGCCACAAATATATAAGGATGTTTAGAAATTCATAATGAGTTGTCACGTTTGTCAAGTTGCAAAAGGAGTAAGTCAAAATATTGGTTTGTATACACCTATTAATTGTCCTAATAAACCTTTGAGTGAAATTAGTATGAATTTTGTTCTTGGATTACCTAAGATAGTGAAGGGGTGTGATTCTATATTTGTTGTAGTGGATAGATTTTCTAAGATGGCTTATTTCATACCACGTAAGAAGACATCAGATGCTGAGCATGTTGCTAAACTTTTTTTTAAAGAGATTATGAGATTGCATGGATTAAAAAAAAGTTTTTATTTTTTTAATTTTTTATTATTATTATTTTTTTTATAGAGATAGTAAGTTTGTTGATTATTTTTTGAAGACATTGTGGAAGAAGATGGGTACTAAGTTGAAGTTTAGTTCCACATTCCATCCATAGATAGATGGATAAATAGAGGTTGTGAATAGAAGTTCAGGTAATTTGCTAAGATGTTTAGTTGGGAATAAGCCAAGTAATTGGGAGATGTCATTGGCACAAGTTGAATTTACATATAATAATTTTGAGAATAAGAGCACAGGGAAGACACCTTTTGATATTTTTACTAGAATGTAGCCTATAGGTATATCATATTTGAGAGATACTGTTGGTGAAGAAAAGAGAAGTGTTGTAGGAGAAGAATTTTCTGATTTTATGGAATCTTTACATAACGAAGTGAAGTTAAGGATACAAAAAAGTAATCAAAAGTATAAGGATAATGCTAATCAGCATAGGAGACATCATGATTTTCAAGTTGGTGATGAGGTGATGGTTCATCTGAAGAAAGAAAATTTTCCTATTGGAACATATAGTAAGCTAAAGATGAAGAAGTTTGAACATTGTAAGATCTTGAAGAAGATTGATAGTGAAATTTTTTATGAAATTGAGTTACTTGATGACATGGATATTCCCTATATTTAATGTTGCTGATTTATAAAAGTATCATGAGTCAGATGATGAAGTTTTTGCATCAAAGGATTATCTTAAGATGTAGATTAAAGAAGTTGAATAGATATTGGATTAGAGATTTGGTAAGAGCACAAGGAAAAAAGGTTATTATGAATATCTAGTGAAGTGGAAGAACAAACCTATGAAGGATGCTTCATGGATTTTTCAGTATAATTTGGATTTAGCTCTTGTGACATCTCAATTATTTAGGAGAATCATTTCTTCCAACCCTGGTTATCTAATGTAGGAGCATCCTGGGTTGCACTACTATCCCGCATGTTTTCAATTTTTTCCTAGTTTTGCTAAGTTGCAATGTCTTGCATTTAAAAGACTTGGAGACACACTAGGGAACCTTTTCCTATGTGCACATAGAGATTGGAGTTATAATGTTAAGGTTTGAGTCATTTTTATCTTGTTGCTAGAGCTATGTTTTTCTTATTTCTGGGTGCCTATTGTGGGCTATGTAACTAATTCTACATAATGAATTAGATGCTAAAATTTTTATGTATTGAAGAGAACCTAGATTAATCCCTTATTTCAAAGGTTCAAGTCCTAATTCATTATAAGTTGGGAGATATGGAAATTATCTTGGAGTATCAATTTCTAGTCATTTGCACAAGAGGTTTCTATGCGCGACTTTTAGGAAAGATGTGCAAATATCCTTAATGAATCAGCATTTATGACCTTAAGGGGTTGTAGAGGACCTAAATTAGTACTTTTAGTTCAAATAAAAAGTTCTAATTCAATTGGGGATAGGACATATCATGATTCTTTCGAGGTGTCAATTTTTGGACATTTAGTTTCTGTTAGAGGCCACCTTCTAGCTCTTCAAGTATTTAATGTTAGGTTTATTTAGTTCTTAGCATTTTGGGCTGACTTGTGGATTAGATTGGTATAAGTAGGGGTTTTGAATAATACTTTAGGGATTATTATTCATCCATCTTGAAGGGTGATAGATGATAAAAGGAGGATAGGAAATGAAAAGCATATGTGTTTGAAAATCTAAACTTGAAGCTAGATCTTGGATTTGAATGTATTTTGTATCTCACCATAACCCAAAAGGGCTTACAATTGGGCATGTATGATGATATTTTCATGAATCAATAAAGAATATTGTTCTCTCTCTATGGTGCAATTCACCTTTTGTTTTTGCTTCTATTGTGTTAACTCTTGCATGGTGGTTTGTGTAGTTGAGTGTGTCAATTGGCCTTAGTTAATCACACCTCCTTGCATTAGTATGGCTTCTTGAATGTGAGTATTATCACAATTAAGTAAGAAAAATATGTTATTCTCATATTTTTCAACCAAATATTGAGAAATCCTATACCTATTTGTTAATCTCAAAATGGTTTCGACAAAGTAGTAACAAAACACTTAGTCATTATTCAACAAAGTCAAGTGTGGAGTACATGTTGAGTGATCAAACCATGCCGAGCATAATTGTTCAGATAGTACATGACAAGTAATATGATAGTTAGTGTTGATCACTAGTAGGTGCTGACTAGTTGGTGTTTTCTAAGCCATCAATGGAAGCTAACTAATTAGTATGTGCCGACTAATTTTGGAGCCAAGTAAACAGAGTGTGCTAAGCTATTCAAGAGCTAAGTATCAATATTAAGAACACAGTGAAGGCTGAGCATGAGAGCATTTGAATGCAAAGTGAATAGTTTATGTCATAGATGTTTGTAATCTCACAAACTTATATGTAAACCATTTTTGGGCCAACATAATTATGATTTTGATTATAAGAGATAGGTATCTTGAAGGAAGCATTAGGTAGCAATAATGATCAACCTCATTCGTTGATTCTTACCTAATCCATTACCATCAATTTTTATTTTAATAGTGTAATCAATAATAAGGATGTGTGTGTGTGAGGATATGAATGCTATGATTTTAGAGGGAAATCATGGTGGTTTAGATGGCTATCAGAAAGTTATACATTATAGAATAATTTTGAGAAGAACATAGTAAAGAAGTGAACAGACATAGGAGACATCTAATCAGGAGGATCAAGGTTTACACAGTAAGGAGGAGATCTAGCATCAAGTAGCAAGGTGCTAATGGAAGGATCCCAATGTTGAATCATTTTGACAAGTGATATATAGAAAATCTCTTAACCAAGTTATTTCTAGACATCCATCTTTGGAAATCATTTCCATTGTTATTTCCAACACTACTTTGCATCTTATCCTTGAAATTCTCAAAGTATGTATCCATTATACCATCAAAATTTAATTGCAATTAATTTATAAAATTATTGATCTAATAAATAAATGGTCTATCCTTACTCAAAAACACACTGCCCTTGGATGGAAAGAACATTTTCACATAGAAAAAAAACATACAAGGAGAGTGCCAAACTTACACACTATCTTCATAAATGTCTCAATGCTCTCAATGCTTTTTTATCTAGTTGGCTTAGTTGTAGCTTTCCAAGGTCAAAGGATAATTTCTTCTTCACCATTTTGAATGCTAAGTCAAATGCTTCATAGGGAACACTATTTGGCCTAATTGAAATATAGATCTTGTGAGCTATGGCATGAATCCCTAATTTGATCTCTATGATAGTTACACTATTTAATTCTATTCCCCATTATGCTAGGGTTTACTTAGCAAGGTCACCATGAGCTAGGGTTTTGGTTTTCTTGGGTCTGTTCAAAATTAGGTAGCCCATAACTTAGTGAAGCATATTCTTGGCAATCTTCATGGGTTGCTCAAGCTTAAATGAGATATCATGAACCCTACTAAGAATGTACCTGAGACACTAAACTTCAAAATTTCATGGCATGTAGAGGGAATGTATCAAACCCTTGAATTCATGATGTTTACAATCATCCTTCAAAATTCCATTCTCACATAATGCACTATATGCTTCATTCAATTCAAATGGACCTAATTCTTTATTCATACAAGATAGAATTATCTTATGTCATTTATCAATAGTATCTTATGAGGAATAGATAAGTGTGTTCCCAATGGATCTTTATGCTTGGAAATTGTAGGGTAGAGCTTGAATAATGGTACCTTGCAAATTGTATTCTTCAACAACATCCCAAAACCCTTCTTTTCTTTGGAAATGGAGCTTGATGCCATAACACTTAGTGAAAGAAGAATTTGCAACACCTAATAACCTTTTTTCCAATGTTGCTCTCAATAAAACTTCTGTCTTAATTTCTCAAGGGCTCAAAATCGCTCTAAATTTTGAATGCAAGGTAAAGAATAAACCCTTTGATTTCTCTTTTTATGAGAAATTTCAAAAAAAAAATAGGGCCTCTTAAATGCATTGTATAGTGGTAGGTGAGATAGCTTGGTAAGGTCTTCAAATCATAAGCTCAAACAACTTATTATCAAACAACTTGGTTAATTCTTGAATTCCAAGTTGACCTTGCTAAGAGATGTTTGATATCTCTATTAAAAATAGGTTGTAACTCAGGAAGAAGATAACTCCCTTGCTTAAACTTGTTTATTTGAATAAGCTGGTTTGAATTTTTTTTCTTTCACATCTTGAACTGATGTAGGGCCTTCTTTTGATGCTTGGTTTTATCCATCTTCTTGACTAAGTTGGATGTGGATGCTTCACCCAACTCATTGGTTTAGATAATAATAGCTTCATTTTCTTTCCTTGTGCTTTCCTCCAATTTCCTTACCTATTTATGAGTTATCTAAGTTTTGATCTCTTTAATATTAGATTTCACTTTGTTTTCCTTACCAAAATTTGTTGTGGCTCTATTTGTACAATTTCTTTCCAAATGAACTATCTTTCTATATACATAATATCTCACATTAGTGTTTTTTTCTATTTTTTTATAAAGGAGTTCTTAAACAATTTACTCCAATGTACCCATATTCTCCACAATGATGACATTGTCCTCATGTGTTGTAGTCCCAAAAAATAAATTCTCTTTCATGGGTTCCATTGTATTGATTATTTGGATTCTATTGATTTGATTTGCACTCTAAAGATTTTGGACCATGCTTGTGACATGTGAAACAATTCCATTTAAACTTTGATCTCAAAATTTGAATAGTGTGTTTGGGTTTATTCAAAGTCTTCTCATAAAAATGACTCACACTTTCTTGTGATCTCAATCTTCTTTCATTGATTTTACTTTTACCTCTTAGTTCATGCTAGAGTCTATCATTTTCTGCTCTTAGATTGGTGATTCATTGATTTGAATCATCTAGTTAAATTTTCATGTATTCTTGATGTTGTGATAATTACTAGACATCATTGGTCTTGTCTTCTAATCTTGTTATAACTAGTCTTCTATCTTCATCTTCCATTTCTTTTTAATTTACTTCTTTGTTATTTTTTTCCATGACTTCACATAGCCTAACCAAGTGCCTTTCCTATTGTTTTTTAAATTTTCTTAATTCTTCTTATAGAGTAGCATTCCTTACTAGTAGATCTTTTATGGCTACATCTTATTCTTCTAAAAATCTTTCTTTGCAAAGGTCTTCTATTCTTTATTCTATGTAAATATTTTCATTCATCAATGTAGCTAAATTTTTTCTTCTTTTGAGAGAGTGAGTGGGTTTTTCTTGAGGTTCTTGACTTGCTCCATAGCCATGTATAGATCAAGTTTGTCATTCTCAATAGCTTTCTTTAACTTGTACAATTCAATTTCCTCATATATTTACTCTCAAGATATTAATAATTTCATAGGAAAACCTTTCTTTGATACCAATTATTGGAAATGTAATGAGAAGAAACTGAGAGGGGGGTAAACGAGGAATTACATGAACTTTTACAAGTTAGAATTGATGTAGTGGAAGGCAAGAGAATCCCCAAAGGGGATATCTTAGCCCCTAGCAAATAATAGCACAGTGGAAGAGTAAATAATAATACAAATAATTCCAATTCTCATAATATAATAATAAGACCTACATCTAACATGCTTGACTGTAATGCCTTTCGGCTTAGAACTAGATACATAAGAATTTATAATAGTAATTCTGCAAGATCGCTCAAAATCCAATCCCAACTCTAGCTTATCTAGATCCACACCCTATTAGAAACCTCCAAGGAAGATCTAAAATAGTACTCGCAATCCCACAAAGCAATCTTCTTGTTTCCCAAGCCTTAGCTACTAGCCCTTCTCAAATTTTGCTCATCTACCACCTCCTCTTCTACAAGATCGATGAATAATCACAATCCTACTATAAACTACCTCGCATTTGGCACTCTATCCATAGACTCAAGAAAAAATCACTCTTCATCTGCTCTCTAGACTCATTCCTCCTTTGAATGATTGAATTAATAATTACTAAATACTCCATTATACCCCCTACTTATACTCAACTAAGCCACAAGTCAGCCTAGTGAGATACAAATGAAATATCCTGTACATTAACTACTTGAAGAGCCACAAGTCAGCCTCCAACATAAATTAAATACCAAATTCCTTTAAAGGCTTACAATACTTATTAAATACATCAAAATTAATTACCCAAGATCCAAATAAGTCCACTCAACTCCACCAAAACCCCTTAATCATGTAAGATAGAAAACTACCCCAGTATGCTCCCGCATCAAGAATGCTTCCTCTTTTACTTCATTAGATTATCTAATATACTTTAATGTATAAAAATAATATAATAAAGAAATCAAGTAAAAATATGGAGGGGATGATAGCCATAATGATGATGATGCTTGAGAAACATTGTAATTTTTGTGCTATACTATTACTTAAGAAAGACGTGAGCTTGGGTGACACTGGAGCATATATGCTTGAATTAGTATCTTGATTCATGGTATGAACTTGATAAGAATTGTGACCTTGGTTCGCACTCAGAACATTGATAACTTGGTTTATACTATGAGCTCAATTAACATATCCTTAAACTACTCATGCTATAGGAACTTACTAGTTGAGGGAAAGCTCAGTTATAGCATTAACTAACCTTCCTGGATAACTTAATTGTTTGTTACTAATTGATAATATGTCTTTCCATAGGGTCAAGAATCTATACAAGAAATTCCTTTAACATTCCATCAATATTGGAAATTACCTCATGATGGACAAGAGATAACAATCAAAGCCAACCCAAATAATTTTCAATATTACAATACAATGAAACTATCCATAGACTTTATGATCCCACATAATCAAGTCATATCCATATCTCTCAGTCATGATCCTAGCAATATAGCATATACTTCCAAGTTATTTTACTTAAAAGTTGATGCGAAAGAACCGATCATGGGGAAATATACAATGGGGAAAACTTGTTATCTCACTAAATTACCCCTATCTCATTAATCATATGGAAGATCTTTGATAAAAAAATAATAGTCAAAACCTCCTCCCACTACTAATTTTGATACATTTATGAGTGGGATACATTTATGAGTGGGGGCCATTGAACAGATGAAGAAAATAACACAAACTAGGAATGATTTCTCTCTACAAGGAGAATAAATAAGAGACTATCAATTTTTAAAACATATCTTTTAAACATTATGGAAAAGGATATGTTATTTTGCTAAAAATGAGATACAAAGGAAGTGGACCTATTGAAATACAATGAAAAGGTTTCTTTCAACCCATCTTTAAGAATCCAAATTATCATAGAGATACCATAGGATTGGGATATAGACTAGATCAAATATGTAAAGAAAAAGGGAAGTAAAAGGTTACACTTGAATTTCTCAATCAAATTAGAGATAAAAAAGAGGATAGTGATTATGATTAAGATGATTCTAATGTTTATGAATGGGATGAGTTGTCTTCTTATTGATGATAAAAAATTATATGTTGTTAAGACTTATAATTGTTGAAGTTGATGAAAGATCAACCTTATAGCTCCAAAGAATCACCTACATGTAAACACCTATCACAGAAAGAGAAGCAAAAAGCTATAGAGGTAAGAATTTTTAGATCCATGGATGAGACATTCTTCATGAGAAAAAAAAGGGATTGCTAATATCAAAAGTGAATGAAAAAATTACAAATAGATCAATCCTTATAAATGGAGATCAAATCCCTAATAGAAAAAAGCTAGGTTATATGATAATAATTAATAAAAGAATTAATTATTATAAGCCTAAAGTTTAGCTTAAGTAAACTAGAGATAATAATTGACTTAATAATTAAATCAAAATGATTTATTTAATAAGGAAATATCTTATTACTCTAACACCCCTCTCTTAAGATAAACTTAGTGAGTAGCTTAAAACCTTGAAACTATTGTTGAAAGAAAATTTAGGTCTCAACAACAAAGGCCTGATGAGGTACCCAAGCACAACCTAATTTCTAAAAAGAGGAGAAATAGAGAAAACTACATGGGAAAAACCATGCTCCAAAAAGAGATGGAAAAAATGTTAAAAAGAACTAGTGAAGGACTGAATAAGCCTCCAAACTAGGGAATGTTCTAGAAGATAGGAACAAAGATGATTATACAAAAAACCACTAAAGCATGTAGAATTTGCAAAGCTCTGTCAAAAGTAACTATTGATTTGATGAACCTCCACTGAAATAGAACCTGACCAGGTAGAGAAGACTGTAATCTGCATCAAATTAGGAGGCACACAAAGGAAAATAGTTGAACTCAAAGATATAGATGGAATGAAATACCAAAGCTTAAAGAGCTAATCAATAAAACCAAGGAAGCATGAGAAACAATAAAAGAACCCCCCCTAATGAAGAAAAGGGTGGGGTGAAAAGAAACTAGAAGAGTGGGCCAAAATAACTGCATGTTAGGGAAACATGATCAAGATGGACAAAAGAATACATATGTGTGTACTAAGGTGATCAAACACAAACACATCATGAGGCTAATTTCATGGAAGGGACACTCACTGGACAAAGGAAGATGGTACAAAAAGGCAAAAAGATCAACCGCCCATGTCACTTTATCAGAGTAGTGCATGTACAATAAGGCACAAGATATGGTGAATCCTGAGAACACAATAATCTATACGAGTGTCCTCAAATGACACTGGTTGAATCAGAAGAAAAAATAAGGCAAACAACTGAAATAAAAATACAGATGCAGTATGGCACTTTATCTTAGTGAATTTGCAAGAATTCATAAAAATTATGTCAAAATAGACTAAAAGAGACATAAGACTAATACAATAGATAGTACAAGTCATGACGAATCATCTGAAGCAAAGAAATCGATCCCCGGACCTAAAACAACAATTTATCCAATATAATGCAAAAAAGTAGAAGACTCAATAGAATGAGCCTAAAGAAGAATTTGGAAAAACAACTAGCATTAATAAAAAGAGGTCTAAAAGACCTTTCAAATGATATAATGAATTCCCAAATTGGAGATTGCATGCTAAAGATATGTCTCCCAGAGTGAAAAATAGAACTTCTAGCTTTGACTACATAAATAGGAAACCAAACTATATCAAAGATCTAAATAACTAGCACCATCATGATGGACTTGGAAAGAGATTTTTGAGGATATAAGATTTTCCAAAAAATACCTCTGTATGACAAAGATATGGCCACAAAACCATAGACAACTTTTTAAGACGAAACAAATCATAGAAATGATGGTTTGAAAGCCATCAAATTTTGACCCAAAAAGAATGATTTCGGCACCTATAGCAGGCTTGCAATTTTAATACTTTTCTGAGATCCTTGCTTTGTTAGTACCTTGCTAATGCAAGCATCCTTTATTAGAAGATTTAAAAAGGTTTTTTAAAACCAAAACAAAACTCTTCGATGAATTTGTTTAAAAAAAAGCTTACACTTTTTTTAAAAAATCATGAGATTTTTTTTAACAAAGCCTTTTTTTTTGTGATTGATTTTTTAAATAATAAATAAATAAATCCTATCCTCAAAAAGCATGCCCAAATTTGGTAGCAATTATTTTGCCTCAAATTTCAACTATGTCCAAATTGGAAAAATTTTATATGGAAATAGCGATTTTTGGGTGCTATGAATCCAATGGTGAGGTTTTTTTGGGTTCAAAATGCACCAAAAATTTGACCCCTCCTAAATCCAATACAAAATAACTATGAAAACCAAAACCTTCTAAAATAAAAATGCATAGATATGAAAGCCAAGAAAAAGTTCTCATAAACCGAATAGGGGCATTAAGATTTAGAGCTCTGATACCATGTTGAAGTTGATGAAAGATCAACCATACAACTCTCAAGAATCACCTACATGCAAACACCTATCACAAAAAGAAAAGCAAAAGGCTATGGAGGCAGGAATCACTAGATCCATAGATGAGACATTCTTGATAAGCAAAAAAAGGGATTGCTATTATCAAAAGTGAAAGAAAAAATTGCAAAGAGATCAATCCTTATAAAAAGAGATCAAATTGCTAACAGGAAAAAAGCTAGGTTACATGATAATAATTAATAAAAGAATTAATTATTATATGTCTAAATTTTAGCTTAAGTAAACTAGAGATAATAAGTAAATTAATAATTAAATCAGAATGATTTAGTTAATAAGAAAATATCTTATTACTCTAACAAAACCTTGAGACAAAAATTTCATAGTCAAAATTGTTGGATTTAATTCCATATTATGCTAATTGTAGCAATCATGAGGAAAGAGAGATTTATCATGAACAAGAAATTTTAGATGAGAGTATGAAAATAGACCTTTTCAATGCATTTCTAAATCTTGAGAACTCTTCTATCAACACCATTAACACGTGAGTAAATGCACAAACTTGTGTCACCCTTTTTTAAAGGAAAGGGCTAACAAAAGTATAACTATTCAACTTCAATGACCTAAAACTAGTACTATTATTTAGAATTTAATGATGAATTAAACTAACAAAATGTGTAGAAATGGATGAAGTTTAGAATTACAATTTTTAATAATTATTTGGAATAAGAATTCATAGTTTTTCCTAATTAGGTATGTGTAGGATCATGGTTTGCCAAAAAATGGTGATCTGAAAATTTTGTAGTTCTGAAATATCTCAAACCATTTCAAAATCTATTCCAACTTTTTTCCCACCCACCCTAATACTAAACGAAAACAATTAATATCTTTATAAGGTCTACTATATCTTTTGATACCAAACCTATATGGTCAACTTTAGAAACATCCTAAAAAGGGTTTGTGTAGGATCATGGTGTGCCAAAAAGTGGCAATCTAAAAAATTTGTAGTTCTGAAATATCTCAAACCATTTCAAAATCTATTCCAGCTTTTTTCCCACCCACCTTGATACTGAATAAAAATAATTAATATCTTTAAGGTCTACTATATCTTTTGATACCAAACATATATGGTCAACTAAAAAAAAATCCTTAAAAAGTGCTTTTAGCCTATTTTTATGTGATTTTTACTTCAAATGTGTAGCTGACGACATTTTTTTTACCAAAATTTGATGAAATGAAAAGGGTTTCTTAACAATATTCTTATATTTCCATAAATGTAAGGTTTGTCAAATTATGAGTTTAGTAAGTAATTATTACTTATTTTCTAATGGAGTTACGCATAAAGTGTTGACTAACACACTACTTGAAAAACAACTATAACTTTCAAATGGTACAACATTTTTTAAATCCAAAAGATGCATCACATTCTATGTTTCTTCTACTATAACGAAAATGAATGAAAAATTGAATTTTGTAGACTTTTGAATTAGTTAAGGTGGTCAAACATGAGAGTTTTTCAATTCCAAAAGTACTAAAGTAAAAAAAATATTATTTATTATTTATTTAGAATAAAAACACCCAAAAATATGTATCACATCTAGGCATGAGTCTACTACTTAAATCTAGAATATTATTAAAAAATATTATCATTTGATTTTGATTAATGTGGTCAGGCATACATCTACTTCTTATTTTTGTTCTAAAATTTTTGTTATATTGCATTAAAATTCAAAATTTTGGCCAATCATTTTTTTGTTTTGTTTTGAGATAAGTCCTTGTAGTTTAGAAACTAGATTCAATTTTCTAGAGATTCTTTTCTCTCAACTTTTTGATATAAAGTTAATAACAAGTAGAAAATTACACATCAAGTTGACATAACCCTAATTTTCTGATTTTTTATTGCCATTTAAGAGCATAGTTTGGTTGACCATGATCTTGCACATACCCAAAATATACTTTTGACCCATTTTTATGTGATTTTTACTTTAAACATTTAGCTAACAACTTTTTTTTTTTTCCACCAAAATTTGATGAAATGAAAAGGGTTTCTTAAGAATGTTTTTATCTTTCTATAAATGTAAGGTTTGTCAAATTATGAGTTTATTAAGTAATTATTACTTATTTTCTAATGGAGTTATGTATAAAGTGCTGACTAACACACTACTTCAAAAACAACTATAACTTTCAAATGGTGCAACATTTTTTAAATCCAAAAGGTGCATCATATTCTATGTTTCTTCTACTATAAGGAAAAAAATGAAAAATTAAATTTTGTAAAGTTTTGAATTAGTTAAGGTGGTCAGACATGAGATTTTTTTATTCCAAATATATTAAAATTAAAAATTAATTAAAAATTATTTATTTACAATAAAAATACCCAAAAATATGTGTCACATCTACGCATGAGTTTGCAACTTATATCTAGAATATTATTAAAAAATATTATCATTTGATTTTGACTAAGGTGGTTAGACATACATCTACTTCTTATTTTTGTTCTAAAATTTTTGTAATATTGCATTAAAATTCAAAATTTTGACCAATCAATTTTTATTTTATTGAGATAAGTCCTAGTAGTTTAGAAACTAGATTCAATTTGCTAGAGATTCTTTTCTCTCAAATTTTTGATATAAAGTTAATAACAAGTAGAAAATTGCAAGTCAAGTTGACATAACCCCGATTTTCTAATTTTTTATTGCCACTTAAAAGCATAGTTTGGTTGACCATGATCCTACACATTTTTATAAATAATTTTTTTTTGCTAAAAAAAATTGAAAATTGGGGGTTCAGTTCCGAACACAAAACTTTATGGAAATAAACTTATTTCCATTTGGACTCAAACTATGTTATAGATAATATATATAGCTAGAACAATGGAAAATTAAAATTGACATTAGACCTATATTTTCTCTATTATGATGAGGAAAATTTCAACTCACCTAAACTTGATAGTTTTCATCTCCTACTACATTTTTCAAAACAAATCTATTCTAACTAGAAGAAAAAATATACATTTTGGAAGAGGATTCTTTTCTCTAGAATGACATATAATTTTTAAATTTTTTTATATGATTTAATATTTTTTATTTCTCAAATTTGACATCTTTTTGAGAGTTAAAATATGTGCATGTAGATTTTTTTAATTACAATATACTATATAAAATTAAAATAGTATAAACTCTATATGAGAATATTCTTGACTTTGAGCTGTATAAAATAGTGTTTATATGTTACAAAAAAAATCATAAAATATAGTAAGAGTTATTGAAACATTAATTTTCTAAAATAATTTTATTTCTTTAGTAATTGGATACAAACTAGTATATAACATTCACTTAATAGACATGTCCAATTGGAAAAGTGTGAAACCATATACAACTTAGCTAGAATGAATTTATCTATAGATCATATATTTGAAATTTTTTTTGATTTTTTAATAGAAATACTCAAATTTAGTCATTCTGATCAGTTAGCCTAAAAGGTGGTCCACAACTTTGTACTTTTACCCACCTTTGAACATGACCCAATCTATTATGTGTTGCATTTAAACATTTTGAACTTATAGATTAGACTTTTCCTCCAATTCTTGAACATCATATTTTCCATAATGATGATGCAATCATAGACTATGTTATAAATATAATTTACACTAGGGAGAACATAACATATTTTTTCCTATACATCTCAATGATATTGTTTATTTCCGTGATAATGCCAATCCTTTTAGTTGTAAAAATATGAAAATAATCAATATATCTAATGGTGAAAACCTCTCTCAAGTACCTAAAGATGAAATATTTGACACTCTTCCTAACTATCAAGGTATTTTTTAGTGGCTAATATTCGCAAATTGGCTAGTTTTAGAAATTTTTGGCTAGAAACATTGCTAATAATTTAAAATTTGATAAAAACTAAATTTCCATACTTTTGTAAAATTTAGCTCTATTATATTTAAAATCACTCAATAATTTATTTTATTGAAAAATTTAAACTGAAATATTTGCCACAATATTTGATGCATGATTACATTTGAGTCACCTAAGTATTATATATTATTGGAGAAATTAAATTGACGTAGTCAATAATTATCATAATTATCATAATCATTAGTTACTTTAAGGATATGTCACCAATATTTAGTTTTCCCTATTGATTTAAAGTATATGTAATGATCCTCATAATATTTTGAGCTAAAAAAAATGTTCAATTTTGATTTGTAATATTCCATGGTGATTAATGAAATTCCTATTATTATTGAGATTCACTAATATTTTATATAGAAAAATTATGATTCAAAAAAAATTGCCAATCTTAATCATATTTAGAATAAAATATTGAGAGATTCACTTATAGAAATAATTTAATTTTTTCAAAATAATGAATGATTCACCAAATATTTTATATCTTTTTTTGGAGGAAGCTTTTTAAAAGTTTACCCTACTAACTATTTATATGAAGAGAAATTAAAAATATTCATTGAACCAACATTACCTATCAATGTTGGAATAAAAGAATCTCAATGCATCCTGAAGGTAGGTGTATCTTTATCAAAGTTTCAAAGATGTGAGTTTCTACATTTTATTAGATTTGAACAAATCAATTTTTCATGGTCATACACTAATATGTCATATTTAGATTTAGAGCTTATAATGCACCATTTGACTATATCTCTAGGGGTCAAACTAATTAAACAAAAAATTAGAAAGATGCACCCATGCATAGCACTTTTTGTCACTATTGCGTAGAAGAAATTATTGAGCACAAGCTTTATTAGAGCAATTGATTATGTAGAGTGGATATCATATATTGTTCTTATTTGAAAACAACATAAGTCTTTTAGAGTATGAGCAAATTTAAGAGATCTCAACTAAGTATGTCCAAAAGATAAATTTCTTTTGCCTAATATTGACACCATTATAGGTATTAGGGATAAAGATGAAATTGTGTCTTTAATGGCTGGATTTTGTAGTTATAATCACATAAAGATTGCATTATAAGATTGACAGAAGACCACTTTCAAATGCCCTTGGGGTATGTATTGCTAGAATGTCCTACCTTTTGTTCTCAAAATGAAGATGCTATCTACCACAAAGCTATGGCTACAATTTTCTGTGACATGATGTATACTATAATGCAAGATTATATTGACAATATTCGAGGAAAATTAAAAATTAGGAAAGATCATTTGTAGATGTTGGACAATGTATTTACAAGACTAGAGCAATACAATTTCATATTGGGTATGTGCAGGATCATGGTCAACCAAACTATGCTCTTAAGTGGCAATAAAAAATCAATGTTATGCCAACTTGACGTGCAATTTTCTACTTGTTATTAACTTTATATCAAAAAGTTGAGAGAAAAGAATCTCTAGAAAATTGAATCTAGTTTCTAAACTACTAGGACTTATCTCAAAAAAAAAAAGTTGGTTGGTTAAATTTTTGAATTTTAATGCAATATTACAAAAATTTTAAAACAAAAAATATGAAGTAGACATATGTCTAACCACCTTAATCAAAATCAAATGATAATATTTTTTAATAATATTCTAGATATAAGTAGTAGATGCATGCCTAGATGTGACAAATATATTTGTGTATTTTGATTCTCAATAAAAAATAAATAATTTTTTTTTTACTTTAGTATTTTTCGAATGAAAAAACTCTCATGTCTAACCACCTTAACTAATTAAAAACTCTACAAAAAATTCAAATTTTCTTTTTTTTTTTCCTTATAGTAGAAGAAATGTAAAAAGTGATGCAACCTTTGGATTTAAAAAATGTTGTAGCATTTGAAAGTTATAGTTGATTTTCAAGTAGTATTTCAGTCAACACTTTATACATAACTCCATTAGAAAATAATTAATAATTACTTGCTAAACTCATAATTTGACAAACCTTACATTTATGGAAGGATAAGAACATTCTTAAGAAACCCTTTTCATTTCATCAAATTTTGGTGAAGAAAAAGTTGTCAGCTACATGTTTGAAGTAAAAATCGCATAAAAATAGGCCAAAAGCATATTTTTTGGATGTTTTTAAAGTTGACCATATAGGTTTGGTATCAAAAGATATAGTAGACCTTATAAAGAAATTAATTGTTTTCCTTTAGTATCAGTATGGGTGGGAAAATAGTTGGAATAGATTTAGAAATGGTTTGAGATATTTCAGAACTATAGATTTTTTAGAACACCACTTTTTGGCATGATCATTCACATACCCTATTGAATCCCAAAAAATGCATTTTTAGCATTACATCTAGAAAAATGTTGCAATACATAGGTTCCTTAAAATAATAAAGGTGAACCTTGAAAAAGTTAAAGTAATCGTGGGGATGCCACCACCTAAAAATATAAGTAAGTCGAGATCATTACAAGGATAGTTGCAATCCATCAAAAGATTTATCTCATAGTGAGATGATAAAAGTCATCCTTTTACACATTTATTACACAAGAATGTACCATTTTAGTGGGATGCTTCTTGTGAAGAATCTTTTGACAAGATAAAACAAAACTTTACAAATCTGTAAACTTTTTTTGTATATTAATAGTCCTTTTCTATTAAGATTCAAATTCATAGAAAAGGGTTGGGGCATACAAGGTCACCTCGCAAGAGTTCACACAGCCAAAGTTGGATTCAACAACTATTGCTCAAAAAATACATATAAGAAGAAACCCTCAGGAAGCTAAGGTAGTGCCAATTGAGGGGGGTGGTTCATCTTGATCATGAAATCCTCAGTCATCCTTGGGATTGGCAGGTGGGCTAGGAATAGTCCAGTGATGTATTCTTGGAAAACCACTCTTGTTATATATATATATATATATATATATATGTTGGTTTAAAGAATAATTTTGATAGCTGAGTGTTAATACACTTAACCATTTTTCACTATACATGTTGAGCAAAGAGTAGGTGCCGAGTAATATCAAGTGCCAAGTGATATCAAGTGCCGAGTTATTCAAGTGCCGAGTAACATAAGGTGTCGAGTGATACAGTTTTGTTTAGGTGCCAAGCTATCTAGGAAACAACATGTGCCAAGCATCAGTAATGCTTCAGGAGCCGAGTAACTCAGGATATCAGCATAAGAGTTTGTAATTGCACAAACCATGATGTAAATAATTTTTGTAGCCAACATAAGGTAAATCTCGAAAGATCTAGAGATAAGAATGAATCTTTTACATTTCCTATAGAATCTGCATGCAGCCAATTGGAAAATTGGAAAGGCATGCAACCAATCAGCAAAAAGGGAAGTATTGAGTGGGAAATTGAGATTCAATGTGGATCATAGATCCATATCCAACCTTAAGTCTTCAAAGTCTTTTTAAGGAAGACAAAAGATTCACTGTAATGATGATAAGAGAAGGAGAATAGTGTTAAGGGAAAAACATAATGGAATTTAGTGAGAGAAGGCATAGAGAGTAAGAGCAGAAATTCAATATTCAGTTGATCAGAATAAAGCAAAGGAGACGAATAAAAATCAAATTTCTAAGGATCAAAATGAGAGAGAGAGCCAGAACAAGTTCCTGCATTCAACAATCAAAGATTGCAAACTATCAGGTTTATAATACCTAATACTCTCTTACCATTGTATTAGAAAGGAAATCCTATGTAGATAGGTTGTCTTAACAGCTATTTGTAGATCCTTATCAAAAGGTGATTAAATCCTTTAATAGGGTGACACTTCATGTTAAGTGTTTGTAAATCCTTTAACCAGGTCACTATTGACACAATGTAAAGCCTTTAACAGGGCAGACCATCAGAAGTGGTTGAACAATATTATTGCTGTGAATTTTTGTGGGTATCATCCCCACCCCAGCTTTACCTTCTTATTTTTGGAGGGTTTTTGGGTTACCAAATTTCAGTGTTATGTGTTGTTGATGCATGTCTTAGTTTTATATTTTCATGATGTATTTACATGCATGCAATTTACTTTTAGATAAAAGTTTTATTGGATGAAGTGTAATACTTTTGATTCACCCCCCCCCCTCCCCCGCCCCTCTCATCAGTATTCTTTCCATATTTGAATATTCCAACAATTGGTATCAGAGTGGATTAGGTTCTTACAAGAAAAATCCTAATAGCTTGGAGGAAAAAATCTAAAGATGGAAGTTTTCAAACTTGGAAAGATCATTGAAAATCAGGTGATAGATGTGCAACTTGCTCTACATAGCTTGGAGGAATCTAGAGATAAGTTGAGAAACTCATTGAAAAGAAGGAAGGATTTAGCCATAACTGAAAATGAGATAAACTACAAGGAGATTGATACCAAAAATATATTTCCCAATGGAGATACTAAAGAGTTTGATGCAGCAATTGCAGAACTAATGGAGAAAAACAAAGTTGAAACATATGAGATAAGATCTCTCAAGATGGAACATGAATCACAGGCCATAATGTTATGTGAAATCACTGAACAAAAGAAAAGAGTAGTTGAAGATAAAGTCATGATGGAAAATGACAAAAGGAATCTTGGAAATAGACTTGAAGAAAAATGTACTGAATTAACAAGGATCTCAAACATGCAGATGGATACACTTGCCCAAATGATGAACCTTCATCATGAACTTAATGTGAAAGACATTGAGATCTGTACACTAAAGATGTAGAATGAACAATTGCAGAATGAATTAAGAAGAGAAAAGGAAATTTTAGAAAGCTTCAACAAACCCAATGAAGCCATCAAGTATTTTGAGCAATTACTGAAATCCCCAAGATCAACCCATGATACATCAAGACTTGGATACAAATAGCATTGAAGTTGGAGAATCATCAAAAAGTGTTGAACAAAGAAGTGACAAAGGTAAAAATCTCAATCTTACATGTCATTTCTATGGAAAGAAAGGACATACATCTAATGTATGTAGAAGCAAGAATGCACATCAGCATGAGAAGCCTAAAAATGTAAACTATTTTCATAAGTGCAAGAAGCAAGGTCATCAAGCATATGAATGTAGAACCAAGACTATTAAGACATCAAGATTTGAGGGTTACTATCATAATTGCAAGAAATATGGACATAAAGCTTTTGAATGTAGATCAAAGCCTATGTGGACATCAAATCAACCAGCAAAGACATCAAACCATGAATTTTGAGATTACAACATCAGCTACAGTTGTCACTATTTTCAAGAATATGGACATATACCCCAAAATTGCATAAGAACACATTTTAGAGGAAACTATAAAAGATGGTTGAGTCAAACCACATGTTTCAGTTGCTTAAAAACTGGTCATATCAGCAGGAATCGCCCAACAAGGCCAAAGGCACCAAGGTCTAAGTTCAACAATGGAAAGGCAAAGATAGATGTTGAACACATCAGAAGTGAGATGAATAAGACATGGAAGAAGAAAGATGAGTGTGACACATCAAGTGCAGAGACCACTTCACCTAATAGGTCAAGTGATCACACTTCATCAAATTAAGCAAGAATGGGTATGTGGGATTGATAAACTAAGTTACATCATACATCAGTCCCAAAACATAGAAGAACTGCAAAGAAGAAATTAGCATAAGCAGAGATGCTAAGTCAAAATTAAGAGTCTTGCAAAATCTACCAAAATTGTCTTTAGGTGCCGAGTTGCTAATAGTGACCAAGTTGACAGATGATGCCGAGCTGTGAAATATCAATGGGAGCCGAGTGAAGCGAAAGACAATGAGTGTTGAGTCATGTCAAAATCCTTCAGGTGTTGAGTAGACAGTTGTCAGCGCACTAAGCATTAATTACTCTATTTTGAAGAGTACATAGTTCAATTTTTTATCATTTCTTACCATTCAAACATGAAGCAAAGACGAGAAGAGCGTAGAAGATCAAGGCCATCTTAGAAGCCATTTGTGAAAATTTCCACAGCGATTCAGTGCAAGTCTCATCGATTTGTGGTATTTTAATTAAGTGTCGAGCTACATAGTGTTTATAAACTTGTTTAAATTGTAAACCCTATTTTGGAAAACAATGGCATCTGGGTCTGGAACCACTAAGAGAAAAGAGAGTCATGAGATACAGTTGGTTAATAATGAAGTTAAGCAACCAAAATTTAAGCCCATTCTAGAAGTTGTATATAAGAAGGATCCCACAGGTGCATTATTAGTTATTCCTAATAAAGTTGTTATGGTCCAAGATGTTCATAGATGCTATAACTACAAAATTGGAGCCATAGGAGATTTAGAAATTCACAATGCATATGACAAGCTATGTGAAAACAAGATACTGAAAGATGAGTTCTCAATAGTCAAGAGAAAAGGATTGACCAAAACCCTAGAATTTTTGACTGTTTTCAAAGTTGAATGGGTATGCATAGTTTTGAGCAGAATACATGATGGAGCCTTTTGGTTAGAAATAGGGCCAGTGAAATTCACCAAGAGAACTATTCATAGGGTTAATAATATTCTAACCCTAGATTAGCCAAAGACCCTGTGTAGTGATAAAAGGGAAGTAATAGAGAGAAACACAAGTGCTAAATGGAATAATAGGTGAATGACTATTGATACAATCACAGAACCCCTACTTGATTTTTCTATGAGAATCATCTCACACAAATTCTATCAGTCAAGCAGGTTAAACAGTGTGCCTTGTATAGCAGTTGATGTTGCATACAAATTTATTAAAAAGGATCATACCTATGATCTAGCAGAGCTCATGTTTCAACAGATTAATGAGAATCTGGGAGCTATAAGGAAGAGCAAGGGAGCTTAGTGCAAATTTGGATCAGTTCTGGTGTGCATTTTTTTCTATCTAATGAAAGAATTCCCTTCTGTGGGTAAGGTGAGATGGAGTCTAGACAAAACAATTTTTGAACAAATCAATGAATATATTGAGCAGATGGGTGATAATTTTGATGCCCAAATGACTAGTTACTTTGAGGACTTCAAATAGTCCATGAAATAAAGAATGAGGATTCCAGTTTCATTGACTCACAAATATGAAAAAGACATTTGTTTTCTTATAGATATTGATTATACCTATATAAAAGCAGTCATACCTAGAGTAAGATGGCTTAGGCCACTAGGCTATGAACTTGACATTGATCAAGCCTCTGTAGCAATAACAACCCTCCTTGCAGAAGAAGTTGATAAGAATGCAAAAGCCTTTGGAACCTATGATGTTGTAAAATCAAGGGTGATAACAGATTTGAAAATTGCCTCTGTAGAAAAGAAGAAAGAAAAATTGGTAAGGAAAATCAAACAAAAATTTGGTGTTGAAGAAGAAGGAATAGCAGAAGAGAAAGAAGAAGACATTGAAGATGAGGGAGATGAACCACAAGGTCTAACTCAAGGGTTAGGAGAAGACAAAGATGAAAGTGCTGAGGAAGAAGAAGCCGAGGAAGCACATGTTGAAACTAAGGTCACAAAAAGAAAGGCCACAACTCCTCCTGCTCCTCAACCTAAGGGAAAGAAAGTAGCTGCTCCAACACCAAAGAGACCTACTACATGAGCTGTAGCACAGAAAGCCCAAGAGGAGGCAAGAGAGAAGAAGGAAACTTCAAAGAAGACTACTACCGAGCCAAAGAAGAAAATAAAATTTGTTGCCCAACATGAAACAGATGAGGAGAAGAATGAGTTAGAGGACAACAACCAATTTCAAGTGGTAAGGCATAAACATCATAATACTATTGATAAATTATGTTCAAAGATCAAGAATGATGATTTGAAAGGTTTAAAGAACCTAACTTTTTCTAAGCTCACCAAAGAAGAACAAAATAAATTAGAGGAATCAATGTATGCTATGATGGCTGAGTATAAGAACACACCTCTAGAATTAGATGAGTCAATGCCTAAAGATTTGTACAAAATTGTAGAGGATAAATGGCATTTTTTTTAACAAATTGAAAGGGAGATAAGAAAATCAACATTAGCTAGATTGTTGCCTAATTTGACTAAGGATCAAGTAACAAATGAAGTCAAGAAGCATAACAATAGATTCACTCCCAAACATAGAGCTTTTAACATTTTACAAAACAAAATTGAGGAGGTAGTTACAAAATCCACAAGATTGTGGAAGATAGTTTACAAGAAAATAGAAGATGTGTATAATGAAGAATATAAGGTAGAGGGAAGTGTCAAGATAAAGGAGAAGAAGGCATCAGGAATCAAAGAAAAAGAAAAGGAACAAGTGGAGAAGAAGGTTGAAGAAGAAAAGGAAGGTGAAAAGGCACATACATAGGAGAAAGAGGAAGAGAAAGATACAGCTGTGAAACAAGATCAAAGTATGCAAGACACACAGGTATCCCCTCCTAGTCCTCCTCATGCCACCATCACACCTGCAGAGATGATGAAAATCAAGGATGTTATAGACACTTCAAGTGCAAACATCAATCCATTAACTGCAGAGGATTTAGAAATCCTTAACCAATCAACACTAGTAGCAAAATTATGTTCAAATCCTGTATTGGTGAGTGTTGATGAATTGCAGAATCCAGTAGTCAAAACAAAGGCAGTCAAGGTGAAAACACAAGAACCACCTTTGATCATACAACCTACTGGTATTCTATTCCTTCCTCCACCACCTCCACCACCTCAACCAAGTGTAGTTAGTGACACACTTCAAATGCTGAGTATAGCAGCAGGGGAAATTAAAGAAACATCTAAACAACCAGCAAGTTCAACTCCACCTAGTGATCATCAAAAGGATATAAAAGCTGAAGAAAAAGATGAGACAAGTAAGAAGGAGGAGTCTGCAATACAAGCATTGGTTTCATTAACCAAATTTGGTACTCCAACAAAGACTCTTTAGCAACCGAGCATTGATAGGTTGCAATTACAAATCAGGACACCAGGATCAAGCTCATCAAAGGTAGTCAGAAAAATTCACTATGGAATTCCTCAGCTTGATGAAGAAACAAAGATTCCATATTATGAATCTAGCACTCTCATTGAAGAGAAGATCAATGAAATTCTGAGTGCATTGGACAAAAGAAGGAGACAAGAAGAACTAAGAAGAGAACACAAGCACAAGCTTACCTTGAATGAAATCAAAGACATATTCATAGAAGCTTTTTGCTTACAGTATCTAGGTGAGTCAAGGCCAATTATAGAGCAACTATCTGACATAGTTGACTAGGTAACTAGTGAAGACCAGGAAACAAATGCCAAACTACTGGAATGGTCAGAAAGAAATTTCCAAGGCAATTTAGACAAGAAAATATCCGGTGATATAGCACTATCACAAGTAGAGCTGGCTAAGAAAATTAAAACAGTCAAAACTGTACTTGGAAACATATTTTCCCTATACAACAAGTTGTGTGACTTTTCCACATTCACACAGGACACTAGCCAGAAGATACTGAGCTTGGAGAAAAATTTGAAGATTTCCAGCATACAACTCCCCACAAATCTAGCTCAGAGTGAAAAACATTTTTCCCAATCACTTCACACACAAAGAGAGTTAGTTGTCTTAGCAGTAGAGGAGGCAACCACAAAAGCTAAATTGATGCAAATTCAATCCTCTATCAGTCCTCATTTGGAAATACTTCACAAGGAGTAGATGAATGCAGAGACAGTCCTCGAGAAAGACCCCAATATTTCTACAACTAATGGACTTGTACACCTAGTAGCAGAGATTTCCATCCAGCATAAGTCAGTGGATGTTGCACTAGCAAATTGGGATGTAGCTCTGAAGGTACTCCTTGAAGTAAATAGTACATTTTTGGCCAAGTATGGTATTTCCTTATAAGACCTTTGACATAAGTGTCAAAAAGGGGGAGAATAAGTATGAAGTGAGTGTTAAGTAGAGATTAAGAATGGGGGAGTTAAGTATAGAATGAAATGATAAGTATGATGAAAGGGGGAGATAGAAAATTTTTGGAGATAGAGAATTTTTGAGAAATTTTGTATAACATATTAGTCAAAATGCAGAAAAAGGACAAAAGTCACTAAGTGAACAAGTCATAATCAACTCATAGGGAGTCATAAGGTATATTGTTATTTGTTTCTAAATTTTTTTTGAAGAAAATAAGAGGATGCAAGAAATAATGCCAAGATCACAGGATCTTAGTTAAGTGTTTTTCCCACTCATGTCAAAGGGGGAGATTGTTGGTTTAAAGAATAATTTTGACAGCTGAGTGTCAATACACTTAACCATTTTTCACTATACATGTTGAGCAAAGAGTAGCTACCGAGTAATATCAAGTGCCGAGTAATATCAAGTGCTGAGTTATTCAAGTGTCGAGTAATATCAACTGCAGAGTAATATCAAGTGCCAAGTGATATCAAGTGCTGAGTTATTCAAGTGCTGAGTAACATAAGGTGTTGAGTGATACAATTTTGTTTAGGTGCCGAGCTATCAAGGAAACATCATGTGCCAAGCATCAGTAATGCTTCAGGAGCCGAGTAACTTAGGATATCAGCATAAGAGTTTTTAATTGCACAAACCATGATGTAAACCATTTTTGTAGCTAACATAAGGTAAATATCGAAATATCTAGAGATAAGAATGAATCTTTTACATTTCCTATGCAATCTTCATGCAGCCAATTGGAAAATTGGAAAGGCATGCAACCAATCAGAAAAAAGGGAAGTATTGATTGGGAAATTGAGATTCAATGTGGATCATAGATCCATATCTAACCCTAAGTCTTCGAAGTCTTTTTAGGAAGAAAAAAGATTCACTGTAATGATGATGAGAGAAGGAGAATAGTGTTCAGGGAAAAACATAATAGAATTTAGTGAAAGAAGACATAGAGAGTAAGAGCAGCAATTCAATATTTAGTTGATCAGAAGAAAGCAAAGGAGACGAACAAAAATTAGATCTCAGAGGATCAAAATTAGAGAGAGAGCCAAAACATGTGCCTGAATTCAGCAATCAATGATTGCAAACTATCAAGTTTATAATACCTAATACTCTCTTACCATTGTATTAGAAAGGAAATCCTATGTATATAGGTTGGCTTAACAACTATTTGTATATCCTTATCAAAAGGTAATTAAATCATTTAATAGGGTGACACTTCATGTTAAGTGTTTGTAAATCCTTTAACCAGGTCACTATTTACATAGTGTAAAGCCTTTAGTAGGGTAGGCCTTTAATAGGGCAGACCATCAGAAGTGGTTGAACAATATTACTGCAATGAATTTTTGTGGGTATCATCCCCACCCCAGTTTTACCTTCTTATTTCTAGAGGGTTTCTGGGTTACCAAATTCCAGTGTTATGTGTTGTTGATGCATGTCTTAGTTTCATATTTTCATGATGTATTTACATGCATGCAATTTACTTTCAGATAAAAGCTTTATTGGATAAAGTGTAATACTTCTGATTCAACCCCCCCCCCCCCCCCCTCATCAGTATTCTTTCCATATTTGAATATTCCAACAATATTATTGGCACAATAATATCACGAAGAAAAATATAATTGGATTTATTATAACAATCACACTTTTGTAGGATATGAGGTTAAGTATTCATTAATTGAGCAAGCATGCCTTATGATAGTTTTTCTTCACAAAAATTGTGACAGTACATGCTATCACATATAGTCAAGCTACTTACAATGATTGATGAACAAAAGTGTGTGCTTGAATAAGCAATAACAGATCTAGACTAACAAAGATGGTTATGGTACTAAGTGAATTTGACATTGACTATGTGGATCACAAGGCCATAAAGAGACAAGTTAGCATCAATTAATTAAAAAAGGCACTAGTATCAAATAAAAATCCCATACATGCTAAATTCCTAGATGCATAAATCATGCAATTATTGTCACAAACCTTGAAATTATGTTTTGATGGATCATACACCCAAAATGGTTATGGAGTAGGAGTATTCTTTGTTACAAGACAAGGATGCACAATACCCAAATCTAACTTGTTTTTATTTCCTTGACTAAGTAACATGTCTGAATATGAAGAATTTCTAATAGAACTTAAATGATAGTACAATAAAAAATCATAGAGTTCAATGTTTATGGGGACTCTCAATTGATCATTAATCAAGTTAATGATGAACATCAAATCAAGGATGATAATTTATTACCATATAAGGGTATGGCAGATGACTTCAAATAGTATTTCATAATGATCACATTTGAGGAGATTCCTTGACAAGATAACAGAAATAGGGATGCCATGGTGACAGTGACTTCTTTTCTTGATATGGAGAATACACAAGCTTTTTATAAGTTTTTAGTGAAACCCTTATCTTATCCTTCATATTAGTTCCTCATTCTAGAATTTTATATCATTTGGTTAGTTAGTATTCCTTTATTTATGAAAAAAATTAAGCATATGTAAAAGATAATATCTTACTGCCTAACCTATCCCAAAACTACAAGAGAAACTTCCTCCACCCAAACATCCTATTACACACTAATTATGGACACCCTATATCAACAAGGTTTTTATGGTACTCTCTTATGTTGTCTTGAAAATGATAAGTCTCAAATTGCATTATGAAAAGCACATGAGGCTATATATGGGTCATAATCAAGTGGTCCTTATTTGGTTGAGTAGTTTATGTGTATGGGTTATTATTGGTCTACAATGGATTTTTATTCTTTTCAATGTGCAAAAAAATATGAAATGTGTAAGATACATGTGAATCTAATTCATGCACCATCTCAAAAACTCCAACCATTTACAACAATATATACACTTAGTCAGTGGGAACTCGATCTCATAGGGTAAATTTATCCTTATTCTTCTAATGGCTATGAATTCATCATAAGTGTAACAAAATATTTTACTAAATGGTGTAAGGCAATTTCGATCATAACTACCATCAATAAGTAAATCTCCATATTCATCCTTAACTATATCATCTGTCGATATGGTATTCCAAAATCCATAGTCATAGATCATTGGAAACAATTCTAAAATAAGTGTATCAAAGAAATATATGAGAAGTTTCATATCACCCATCATTCCTCCTTCATTTATTTCCTACAAGGAAATAGTTAAGATGAGGAATCTAATATGGCCATTTTCAAGATTCTTAAAAAGACTATCAATGTCATTGGGCGTGATTGGCATGTTCAACTCAATCTATTACTATGGGCTTATCGTACATCCATTGACACATCTACTAGAGAAATGCCATATTTTCTTGCTTTTAGCAATAAAGCTATACTTCCCCTTGAGGTCGAGTTACCATCTTTGAGAGTTACATTAAGAGATCTTATTCTAGATGAAGACTATAGAGTATCATGCTTACAAGAGTTGGAATTTCTTGATGAAACAAGACATAAACCCTTTGACCTAATGAAATTTTATTAAAAAAATGGATGTCCCATCAGTTCAACAATAAAGTGAAACCTAGATAATTTCAAATGTGTGACCTTGTCCTAAGAGGAAATCAAAAGAATAAAAAAGAAAGAGAAAACAAAAGCAAATTATAGACAAACTAGCTAGGTCCTTTTGTGATAACTATTTTATTTGGATCTGGGACACATCACTTATTAAATTCTAAGGGTGAACTATTAGATGAACCTATTAACAATATACACCTTATGATGTTGTATGTCTGAAAATCCTAGTGCAAGGGAAAAAACACAAAAGTATTAAAAAATCTCAACAAAAAAAAACCTTTGATTAAAGAAAGTGGTAAAAACTTAGACATAGGAATCATTTGTGACAAGTTAACTCTTTTATCTATTAGGATTCTTCTAAATTTCCTAGCACATTGTTTATATTCATAATAAGGTCTCTCCACATCCATCATTTTGCTTGTACATATCCATAATAAATTCAAAACCTATGTGGTCCACCTTGTATATTCCATAATAAAGTTCCATCATAGCTTGGTCTAGATTAGAATCTTCATCCATAATGTTGATATTGTGGTGATTGATCGTGTAGTGGTTGTCGATATTGTGATGACTAATCATGTGGTGCATGTTGCTGTTGATCATATTCAGGAATAGTAAACTAACATTGTAAAACCCTAAAATGGTTAATTTTAGAGGTTTCCCTAAAATGTTGTTATGAGCAATTGGGATGCATAATGCATTACAATGTTGGTGTATTTATTTTCTAGATAATAGAGAGTTTGAAAGATTTATAGGTGGATGTAGCATAGGTTTTAGGGTGAACCACATTAAATCTATGTGTTATATGGGTTTATCCATATTCTTCATTTATTTCTACACATAATTATTTATTGTTATATTTTTCTGGATCTATCAAACCTGAACAATTGGTATCAAAGAAATATTTATTTTTATACATTGATAATACTTTTAGATTTGAGTAGGAGAAATGGAGGATTCCATATTGAAAAATTCAATGGCTAGAATTTTTAGTTATGGAAAATGTGGATGGAAGATTATCTATATCAAAAGTATCTATGGAAGAAATTAGAAGGAAAAGCCAATAATAAGGAAACTATCATAAATGAAGAGTGGGAGATTGTGGATAGGAAAGTACTAGGATCTATTTGACTATTTCATTCACTATCTATAACTTTCAGCACATCAATGTAAAAAATGATAGTAAAGCTAATCAAGACATTGGCTACATTATATGAGAAACCCTCATCTTTGAATAAGGTGTTTCTTATGAAGCATTTGTTTAATATGAAAATGGGTGAGGGAGGATCTATAATGAGTCATTTAAATAAATCTAATATAGTCACCAATTAGTTTTCTTCCATACAAATTTCATTCCATGAAGAGGTTAGGGCCCTCTTAATATTATGTTCTTTGCTAGAAAGTTGGAATAGCTTGGTTATGGCTTTAAGTAACTCTATATTTGGTTTAAATATTTTTAAATTTGATGAAGTTGTTAGTGTTATCCTAAGTGAGGAAATGCAATAGAAAAGAAGAGGTGAAAATTTGACCTCATTAGGTTATAATTTAAACATGGATAACAGAGGAAGAAAAGGGCCTTCGCATGACAAGTCATGAGGGAAGTTAAAGAACAAACATTCTCAATCTAAAGGAAAGAAAGATTATTGGTACTATGGAAAGCATGATCACCTAAAGAAAGATTGTTGGTCTCAAAAAGAAAAGCAGACAAAAATGAAGATGATAGTAACAAAGCTAGTGTTATAAGCAATACTTTACAAGATTCTTTAATCTCATGTTTCGACAACGTTAATGATTCCTAGGTAATAAATTTTGGGCCTTCATTCCATGCTACACACCATAGAAAATATTTTTAAGATTATGTTCAAGGTAATTTTGGATAGGTATATTTGGGTGATGATGATCCCTCTCCTATTGTTGGGAAAGGAAAAATAAAGTTCAAATTGCCAAATGAAAATGACTAGATACTACAGGATGTAAGGCATGTCCCTAATTTAAGTAGAAATTTAATTTCGACATGACAACTAGGTAGTGAGGACTGCATAGTTGTGCTTTTAGACAATATCTAGAAGGTCACTAAATGTTCATTAGTATTAGCTAAAGGTACAAATGTAGTTACATTATATTTGTGTATTGGTAACACTTATTCTACCTTAGTTGGTACTGATAATGTTAATGTAGAGAAAGTGTTGGTGTAAATACGTATTTACTATTTACACTTAAGTTTACTTAGGTTAATGCATTATTTTATTATTATTTTTTGTTAGACACTGAGGAGTTTGTGCACCTTTTTGTGTTGTCATGTTGACAACAAAGGAGTACACAACTCTATTTTAGCACATGGTGTCTACAACATTGATTTGCATGTCACACCCTTGTAGGCTTGTCCTCTCATCACTGCACTTACTTCAATGCTTAATGGAGGATAACTCATATCTGGTGGACATGTGCCTAGTTGTATGATATATCATGTAGCTATTTATGAGGCATTCTATATGTATCTTATAGGCCTTTATATACAAGAACTCCTAGTGTACTTTAAGAATGCATATTAAATGAATATATTGTCATTCTGATCATACTCTCTTTTTTTGGTCTATAATTGTGCTTGCATTTGCATTCTTATTCCTGGGTTAATTTTAACCTTAAGAAAATTCTTACATGGTATTAGAGCTTGGAGATTTTCTCATCACATAGCTATTCGAGATTATTGTTGCTTTAGCACCTCAGCCCAAATCTAGAGTACTACAGAAATTGGGAGCATCTAGAGCTATATTTGACCTCACCATTGTGTCTAGAATGTTGATTTGGGAAGATGGACTATAAACTTAACTACCTTGGCCCAAAGTTGACCATCAGGAAAAAATGTTTTGCAAATCAGCACCCAAAGGCCTTGATTTGCAAGTTTGGGTATGGTCATTATTTGATCTATAATTTAATTATTCAGATCTAAACTTAAATTCTCTGTATTTTCGTCATATTTTTCTTGCAATTTTTTTGAAATTTTTTTGCCCTTCAAGCACCTAGAATTTTTTTTTTTTTTTAGTAGAATCTTGCCACTTGGAGATATATTTTATTAATCATAGGTCTACAATTTTTTAATTCGGCAGGGTGGCCATACCAAATTTGGGTTCACACACCAAATTTTCAGTGAACCTTCTACCACCACGTGGTCAACACACACCATCGAGCCACAAAGTTTGGCCACTTTTCCCAAAGCCCATGCAAGTTTTCTATTGTGTATTGTGAGTGCTTTGTTTTTTTAAAAATAGCACATATTACCCTTGTAGCCAAGTGGGGTTTTTTATAAAAAATTTGGCATGTGTGGGTCACCACTCATTAACACTCCCAACAATGTCAACACATCTCTGACTCACTGCTTGTGAACATTCCAGAGCATTGGACCATTAGAAACCATGGCAAGGTTTTTGGCCTGAGAACCATCTACAGTCATTAGCAAGACCCACCTTCCAATGAGGGTTCAAAATCTTGGTGACCGCAAAACTTATTCTGGCCTACATAATAGTTCATAGTGCCAGTGAAAGGATTTTCTAGTGTGCGTAGTATAAGTCTAGTAGAATATGATTTTTTGGTGCCTCATGAGTTCTCCAATGCCTGCAACTAAGTTTCTGGTGATGGTAGTTAATTTCCCATGTCCTTTGAAGACCATGTGGCTGAACGTGCCCTTTACGTGTAGAAACACCTAAGCCTTATGTGCATGCTCGTTCACTGCCACATGGTGCTAGTTTGAAGACATGTTGGACAATAGCTTGGTGTACTGTGATCGTATATTTATTTTTCCATGTTTCATCCACTAGACCCTAACAACCACATCATAGGACCTGTGTACTTAGCATTTTTGACACCTCTTCTGTACTAATCTTTACACTTATTTAGCCTGACATGTCAACAAGGGCCCAATTTTTTCTTGACATCAACTAGTCACTAGGTTAAATTTGATGATCATTTGATCATCAAAACTAGGGCTTTTATAATTTCTATGATGATCATTTAATAATAATTTTTAAGCATGTAGATTTCTTGGCAAACCTCTCTCCAAATTTCTTTTTGATTTGGCAACTTGAGTTTGCGAGCCCATAACTTGGTCATCGAAACTCTGGTGCAAGTGTGATTTATTTTTGAAATTGGGTAGAATTTTCTATATTTTCCAGTGCTGGTGTTGTTTTCTAGTTTTGGTGCAAGGATTTTTTAGAAATTGCATTTTTTGGTGAATATACCTTCATAATCCTACTTTTTGCAACTTCAAACACTCTGTTTGGGCACATTTGGTCACTTTTTTAGGTTCTTTTTTTTTTTCAAAGTACATTATTTTTTATTCACTTTTCACTTCTGTAGATAGATTCTAGTGTTGTGTGGATGAAATTTTCACTTTCAAAACTAGAGCTTTTTTTGCATTGTAAAGCTTTGATTACTTTTCAAAATTGTTGTACATCTAAACCATAGTGCTTATGATAGATTTGGGCCTCAAAAGGTAGTTTTAAAAGAAAAATTAGAAGGTCCACTTTTTTCATTTTGATGAGTGGCCCATTGTGCATGCACTAATTATAAAGTGCCAAAAGCATTTTTTTGGGGGGGCTTTTGATTCGGTGAAAAGGGGAGGTGTGCATTGTGTTCTTGTGTCTCTCTTTTGTGCTCTTTTCATTTTTTGCATCATGGTTTTAAATGTCCACCGCTAACTTCACACAATTATTCTACATGGAAAGATATTGCATGGAGTAGATTAATAGAAAAAGGATATAGTCTTTATGTTGATGGTACAATTACCAAACCTACTAATGCTAAAGAACTCATTAATTGGCAAGCTAAAGATTGATAGGCTTTAGAAGCTATCAGGAATTGTGTTTCAAGAGATCTCTTGTTTCACATTGCTAGTTGTACAGAATCAAAACCAGCTTGGGATAAAATTGCAACATTATATGGTAAGGTGGATGAAGAAAACATATTTCAAATTAAGGATGATCTACTTGTCTTGGATCTAAATAATTTTGACACAATTTAGGGTTACATCACCAAAGCCAATGAGTATAGGGAACTTAAAGATTGTAGAAATCCCATGAAGGATGAAAAGTTGATTCATCACATCCTAAAGAGGCTACCTTTAGAGTATGCTTCATTTGTTTTGAATTTCAATGGTCATAGTTTGACCATGGGATCTACTTACTAGAAGCCTTCATTTGATGCATTCATAGAAATGTTGATTGTTGAACAATCTCACTTGATGGATTTAGGACTTCTCAAGTCATCAAAGACCAAAGCCTTGGCGGCTAGTGATGAGAACCAATCAAGTGAAGGAGGGAAAAGAAACAACAACAACAAGTAGTGGAATCCAAAATCACAATCTAAGACAAAACAATCCTCCTCATAATAAGGTGGTTCTTCTTCAAACAAGAAGGGATGTAATGACTAAAAGAATCAACGAGTTAGAAAATCTACTCAAGAAGAACAAGATTCAAGTGCTAGGTTCTTCTAAGGATTCAATTCCAACCTCTTCAAAGGGTAAAGGGCAAGCACTTATGGCAAACAAAAGTTCTTCTTCAGAATGGATACTTGACTCAGGTGCCTCCTATCATATGGGTTCTTCAAAGGGAGACTCTTCACTTCATTTAGGTAGTCAAAGGTACCACACATCTTTGCGGGAGATGATACTAAAATGGAATTTGAAGGGAAAGGACATGTGGAAATGGAAAATGGGAAATTCAAAGATGTTCTCTACATTCCAAACCTTACTTCCAATCTCCTACGAGTTTACCAAATCACTCACCTTAGAGATGGCCATAAAGTTGATTTCCTTCTAGATTTAGTGATGGTGTGTAGTCTTAGAGATGATTCATTGGTTGCAATGGGGAAAGTCTTTCATGACAAGAGGCTTTATTCCTTCTCCCACTTTGTGCCTGAGTCTCGTCTCAAGCCTTGTTGACTAACTCTACTTCACACATCAACTTATGGCATGAGTGGTTTGGTCACCCTGACTTCTACCATCTTTAACAACTTTTCTCAAAACACATGGTCAAAGGTCTATCTAACATCAAATTTTCTAAGGGTGAGTGTTCATTGTGTTTAGTGGATATGCATCTTGAGGAGAAGTATGATAAAGAGAAGTCTTCCAGAGCTCTAGTTGTTCTTCAGTTAGTTCACATGGTTTTAGTAAGACCATTTGCAATGACTTTAGTCAGCCAAGACCACTACATCCTCACATTTTTTGATGACTTTTCAAGATTCACTTGGGTCTACTTCCTTTATCACAAGAATGAAGTTTTTAATAAGCTTCAAGACTTCAAGACTCATGTTGAACATAAATCAAGGAAAGCCATCAAGGTTCTATGAGTGGATGATGAGAAAAAATATGTAGACAGAAGATTTAGAGACTTTTATAGACTTGAGGGGATTGATCTTTAGAATCTACAAGCATTCAATCCACACAAGATAGATGTTGTAGCTATGAGGATTAGAACTTTCAAAACCATGGCAAGTTGCATGATAAATGCCTATTGTCTTGATCCAACACTTGAAGTTGAAGCCATTAGCAGTGCTACTAACATATTTAATAGTTCTCCTCATAATGCCGTAGATGGGAAGACTCCTCTTGAGGCATGGTGTAGTAGAAAACTAGTTGTGAGTCACTTCAAGTCTTTGGTTTTTCAGCATGGGTAAACCTTTCTTCAAAGCATTGTAAGGCACCAACACCTAGGCCTTTTACTTTCATCACTTATGAAGACAATGTGAAGGCTTATAGACTTATGGATCTAGAGACACATGAGATTTTTGTGGAGAAGGATGTTAACTTTGAGGAAAGTTCACCTAGCTTATCTTCTAATCCTCTTTGCACTTCATACATAGTGGAAACTAATATTGACACCAGCAATAGTGCTTCAACAGATTCAGACATGTGTGGTTCTATCAATAGTTGCAGTGAGAGGTCACATCACCAATTTAGTTCACATGCTTATATTGCCATAGTGAAAGGTCCAGCATAGCATGGTACATCTCATCTTCTAGCTCTAGCTTTAGTTGACTTGGGAGACAACCTTGAGGACTTACATTTTCTCTTTGATGAAGATGATCCTCCTATAGTTGTTACAAGGGTTTACTCTAACCCTCATGTCCATTATCTACATGATCAATACTTATAGGTTGGTGTGATTGTGGATCCTTATGAACAACAATTTTTGGAGGTCTCTTTGTTAATTGAGGAGATAGATGGTTCGTTGGAATATGTTCAATAGACATCCTTGCCAAATCTGCATTCATTCTTTTTAGTAGTGTTGGAAGGGGTGAACATCAACGTCTACATAGGGATACTTGAGCAAGTTTTAGGACCACCATAAATTTTTAGGATTGTACCTTTGCAATTGTTTCTTCCAAAGGGGAAGAACATTGTTGAACACTCTTGGACCAGCTTCTTCATCAGAGTGGCTTCCACCAGGACAAAAATTCTTCTTTTTTTTTTGGGGGGGGGGACTACCTTATCTCTCCTCCTCTTATTTTTTACGTGGGGAATTTTTCCTCTTATGAGGTTTTGTCTCTCTCCTTCTTCACTTTTGTATATACTAGATATATTTCATAATGGGGGGGTCTTGATTACTCCATCCATCCATCCATACCTTTTCATCTCTCTTTTTGAGGGAGGGCTTTTCCCATGAGGTTTTCCTTCTTTCTCTACTTTATAAGAGATTGCATTTCATTATTTACATGGGTACCTAACATGGCCTAGTAGCTGGGACCCATTATGCACTTCATTCTAGTTTTCGTAAGCTTAAGGGAATTCCCCTAAGTTGCACTTAAGGGGGGGTTTTCGTGTAAATATGTATTTACTATTTACACTTAAGTTTACTTAGGTTAATGTATTATTTTATTATTTTATTTTGTGAGACACTTAGGAGTTTGGGAACGTTTTTGAGTTGTCATGTTTACAACACAAGAGTTTACAACTCTATTTTAGCACATGGTGTTTAGAACACTAATTTGCGTGTCACACCCTTATAGGCTTATCATCTCATCATTGCACTTACTTCCGTGCTTAATAGAGGATAACCCATATCTAGTGGATATGTGCCTAGTTGTATGACATATCATGTAGCTATTAAAAAGACATTCTAGATGTATCTCAGAGGCCTTTATATACAAGCAGTCCTAGTGTACTTTAATAGTGCATATTGAATGAATATATCATCAGTTTGATCATACTCTTTCTTTCTAGTCTACAATTTTGCTTGTGTTTGAGTTCTTAGTTCCTGGGTGAATTTTTCCCTTAGGAAAATTCTTATAGAAAGCTACTATAGATGTTGTAAGAACATATTAAAAAATGTCGCACCATAGGCTTGGACAAATGAGTGAGAAAGGGAGGAAAATCCTTCACTCTAAACATGTTTTGCCAGGACTAGAAAGTATTGATTTAGAGTTTTGCAAAAATTGTGTTTATGGAAAATAGAAAAGAATCATATTTCTCAAAATTAGGAAAGAAAAGAAGAGTGAGAAATTAGAGCTAGTACATTCAGATGTATGGGGACCATCTTAAGTATCATCTCTTAGTGGCTCTCATTGTTTATTTATTTTTGTAGACAATTCAACCAAGAAAACTTGGGTATATTTACTGAAACAGAAGTCTAATATTTTTGAAATATTTAAGAAATAGAAATATTTGGTTGAGAATGAGACAAGAAAGGAGTTGAAGTGTCTCAAGTTTGATAATGGAGGTGGGTACTACAACACACCCTTTGAAGAATTTAGTTCTATTAATGGAATTCAATGGCAGTAGATAGTTACATAAACCATACAAGAAAATGAGGTGTAAGAAAGAACGAATAGCAAAATCATGGAATGTGCAAGGAGAATGAGATTTTGTGATGGTTTGCACCTTTATTTATTGGAAGATGCTATAAAAACTACTATCTATTTGATAAACTAAGGACCTTAAAACCCTTTGGATGGTGATATTTCAAAGGAAGTATGAACTAGAAAAAGGTAAATTATTCATTTATGAAAACTTTTTTTTGTGAATCTTTTTTCCATGTTGATAAAGAAAATAGAACCAAGGTTGATGCTAAATCTATAAAATGTACCTTCATTGGATATGGAGTAGATGACTCTGGTTATCAATTATGAGATTTTGAAACTCTTAAAATGTTTTGAAGTAGAGATGTTATATTCATTGAGAAGGTAACATATAAAGAATAGTTACAGGACAAGAAGCATGGACATGTTAAACAAGAATATGTGGTGTTAGATGAGACTCCTAAAAATGAAAAATGATTGGTACCTAATGCTCATTAAGAACAGGTTATCCCACAAACTCCTATAAGTTTTAGACATTCTACAAGGTCAAGTAGACCTCCTAAAACATTTCCTCCTTCTTTGTATTCCATATTTTGACTAATTCTAGTGAACTAGAAGAATATGAAGAAGCAATGCAGGTGGATGCAAAACAATAGTTGAAGGTAGGCATGAAAGAGGAGATGGACTCCTTGTTCAAAAATAAGACTTGGAATTTAGTACCTTTACCTATAGGAAAAATAGCCTTGCTTAACAAATGAGTTTATAGGTTGATGAAGGAAGATGGAGGAAAGAAAGGTATAATGCTAGGCTTGTGGTAAAGGGTTTTACACAAAAAATAGGTATAGATTTTGATGAAATATTTTCCCATATTTTAAAAATGACTTCAATAATAAATGTACTATGTATTGTAGCTACAAATGTCTTGCATCTTGAACAACTAGATATCAAGATATGTTTTCTCCATGGAGATTTGGAAGAATAAATTTACATGTAGAAACCATAGGGATATGAGGTCAAGGGTAATGATAATTTAGTATTCATGTTAAGGAAGAGTCTGTATGGCCTAAAATAGGTTCCTTGACAATAGTATTTAAAATTTGAATGTTTCATGGTTGAACAAGGTTACCATTGATGTCATTCTCATCATTATGTATATTTTAAGAGATTTGATAATGGGAGTTATAGTATCCTATTACTCTATTTTGATGGCATATTTTTTGATGGGTTTAATTCAGAAAAAATAAATGAGCTTAAAAGAAATAAGCAAGGTAATTTTCTATGAAGGATCTAGGTGCTACTAAGAAAATCCTTGGTATGATGATTACATGAGACATGAGAAATAGAACCTCAAATTTGTCCCAAAGTGAATATATAAAGAAGGTGTTGAAAATATTTAATATGTAGGATACAAAAGGATCTAGTACACCTTTGGGTAGTCATTTCAAATTGGCTAAAGAAATGTGCCCAAAGGAAGAGGTAGATAAAATGTCTAACATCCTGTATTCATCAACTATTGGTAGTATGATGTATGCAATGGTATGCACACGAATAGATATTTCTCATGCAGTGGGAGTTGTTAGAAGGTATATGATGAATCTAGGCATGGGACATTGGAATGTTGTCAAATGTATCCTTTGATATTTGAAAGGTACTACAACAAAGACATTATGTCTCATAGTATCTAGTTTTTCTCTGCATTGATATGTTGACTCTGTAATGGTAGGAGATATTGATATAAGGAGGAGTACTATAGGGTATGTTTTCACTAGGGGGGCAATGTAGTTAGTTGGATTTATAGATTGTAGAAGGTTAATGCACTTTCAACCACTGAAGCTGAGTATGTAGCTGATACACAATCTAGCAAGGAGATGATTTGGTTATAATGTTTTCTAGAGGAATCAAATTAAAAGAAAAAATATCACCCATTGTATAGTGATAGCTAGAGTGTCATTTATATTGCAAAGAATTATTCTTTTCATTCAAGGAAAATGTACATAAAACTCAGGTACAATTTTAAAAGGTGTGTTTTGGAGGATGACCAATTGCAAATTGAAAAGATTCACACAAGTTAAAATCCTACATGCATGTTCACGAAGGTAGTCCCCAAGGAGAAGCTTATTTATTTCTTATCTTCTATTTGACTTTCTAACTGATGATCATCGAGATAATACATAGAAAATCCTTTTATCTAGTGGGATTTTCATGTACAACATTGTCATCTGATTTCAATCTCCAAGTAGGAGAATTTTAATATTGTGGTGACTTATCATGTACTAGTTGTTGATGTTGTGGCGATTGATCATGTCATGGGTTTTGGTGATGATCATGTTCAAGAAAAGAAAACTAACATTGTAAAACCCTAAAATGGTCAATTTTAGAGTTTTCCCTAAAAAAATTTTACAAGCAGTTGAGATTGATAATGCATTATAATGTTGGTGTACATTTTTGTAGGATAATAGAAAGGTTGAAGGCAGTTTAGTTGGATGTACCATAGTTTTTGGGGTGACCAATATTATATCTATGTGTTATCTATGTTTATTCTATATTCTTCTTTTATTTTTCCATATAGAAGTCTATTCTTATATTGTTCTTGATCTATCAAACCCTAACACATAATACCTACATGGGGGAAATTCCTCAACCTAGTTCTTGAAGTTGATATTTGACAAGTCATGACTTAAAAGAGGATAATAAAGAATTATTTTGTAACAATATTTAGGCAAAAAACAAATATAAAATGTACTTATCAATTGATTCAAATATTAACTTGTAACTAGGATAATCAATCAAACTATTACCTACATAAAAAAATCAACTTATCCAAAAATCTAAAGAATCATGTCATACCATAACAAAATATTTGGTAAGAGATTTCTACATCTCTTGATAGGTTTGGTTGATTGTTAGAGTACATGCATTCATCAATTTTATTTCATTGTTATCATGTTCCTTTGTTACTATAGGATGTCTCACTAGTATGAGTTAATTACTGCCATATACCATGTGACTAGACTAGTGGGGATGAAACATGATTTCTTTTTTATTTGTTTTATTTTTGTGGCATGCTTTATTTTGCAATTGATTGGACTTTTATTTTGAGGTGTTAGTGCATAAAAACTTGCATATAGAGTATTCTATGGTGAAAATATCATTTTTCAAACTATTATCTTGGATTATGATGTGTCACACATAGTAAAATTCCAAATATCTATTCTTTATATGAATTAGAAAATATTCCTTGTTTATTGATCACACAATGAAAACTCGAGTCATTTCAATTTAATTATACCTAGATTCTTGTCAAGCTTCCAATATTAAAATCTATGTGGAGAATACTCTAGTCATCTTGGTTTTATTATACTACAATGCTTGTATTCTCTTACAAAAATAAATATCCAATAACAATAAAAAGTCATGTTACCTACAATGTTAGAGTAAATAATTATTTATTAATTATTTATTCTATTACTTAAGTTTACTTACGTTAATGCATTTAGTTAATAGTTGTAGTTGATGAGTTGTTAACAATATGAGAGTTTGTTCCTATTTAAAGTCATACTTATCCTCTCACCTTGATCGAGGATATTCCACCTTTTCTGGATGTATGCTTAGTTGTCAGCCTTATCTTCTAACATCTTCTAGCTTGTTCTAACAATCTTCAATGAGGTCTTTATATTCAGGCTCTCTCATTATATTTTCTCAACTCATTGTAAATACATTTTCTTTGTTTACAATATCTTCTCTCTCTATTCCATTTAGTGTTTTTCCAAGCTCCACCTCTTCCTTCTTTGGTTTTCCTTTGGCAAGTTATTTGCATGCAGGTGATCTTGGAACACTATGAAGCTGGCTTTCATCAACTTCTGCATGGTATTAGAGACTCCCTGCTACTTCTTAACTGAAGGTTTTTTGAAGCCATGATTCAGAGACACAAACCCTAGTTTGTTTATACATTTTTCTTCAATTTGAGTGAAGAGCATTATTTTGGAGCACTGTGGGCCTAAATGAATGCTACCATTAAGTTCAAAAGGCCTATTACAGTCAAAATCCATATTCAATTTGTCCATTTTGGTGATAGGAGCTCTGGAAGGAAAAAAATTTTGGTTTGGGAGGCCATACAGACGATTTTTTGATAAATTTTGAAAAAAAAAATCACATAGCTACAAGGCTACCCTATGGCCACCATTGCACCATTATTGCCCTGCTAGCATGCTACCACAGTCAGTCACACCTCCCTCCAACCATTGCAATACAACCATCCTGCAGTCACCACTCCATGGCCACCCTGACACTACCCATCCACCTCCTCCACCGCAGTGCCACTAGTGGAGTAGCCCTTTTGACCACTACCACCAACAATTGCTACCCACCTATGGCCCTGCCAGCTCACCTTGCCACATGGCACATTTGGCATAGCCAAAACTAGTCTACGGGTGACACGTGGCATGTGTGCTACATTGGCACTTGCTAGATGGTCGTTGCCATGTCACCTACCATGTTAGCTTCTTGCCACATGGATGCCACATGGCTTCCTTTTTAGCTGCAATAGCTTGAAGGCTGTCAAATTTAAGCTAGCCATTTGTTGAAATTAGCATGACATCACCCGAGGTAGCACTCTAGGTCCCTTTTTGACCTACTCATGGTTTTTTTTCCATAACTTGACCATATGAATGTTTTTTTTTTATCCAAAAGAAGTGCCAAAAAGTTGATTCGAAGATAGAGACATTATTACAATTTTTTGAGGTTTTGATATAGTTTTATCGCTCATTTTTGTAGTTGAAGTCTAAAGTTCTATTTTTCACTCTGGCAAGAATATCTTATTAGAAAATGTTATATTTTTGGAAAGTTGGTTTTGTCATCTTTTCAAAAGTGCAATCAATTCCTTCATATTCTACCAAATGCTCTTTCTATCATGTTTTTGGTGTTTTTTCTCTGTGGTGGATATCTCGGGTGTTTTAAGTCCAAGGATCACTTTCATGGGATGGGATACTATCTTTCTAATCATTGTAGCCATCATTTGTAAGCATTTTTATGTACACACACTAAGATAAAGTGCCACTCTTGCATTTTGAGTTTATGAACATTGTTTTGAGATAGTTGTACTTCCACTATTTTATAAAGTATCATGAGGAGGATAGTTGTTTGTCACTTTTGTGCTATCTTCCTTTTTTGTCCCATGTAGTGTGGGTGTGACCATGCTTTTATAGGTGTTTGTACCTTGTCAATATTGGTTCTTTCTACAAGATAATTATGGCTCACCTTTTTAGTTTCCTATCATCTCAACCCATTTGCATTAAGGGGGGTTATTCTATTGTTCTAATTCTTCCTTAGTTTAATGGTTTGATACTAAGAGATATGTATTCAATGGTTGATCCTATATACTAGGAAATTGCAGTGGCTAACTACCTATACATTTTGGTGAGATGGATCATCTACCATATAGACATGCTCGGTTTGTGACTTCTTCTTCCATGGAGGTCCTTTAGATCAGTAGTCTCTTTCTAATGAATAAATTTTTGGCTTCTTCATGCTTCAATGATGCTCTTCATGATCACTCTTTGTTCCTATTTTATGTTACATTCCTCTAGTTGGAGGCTTCTTCAGTCCTTCACTAGGTTACCTCTTTTTGGGGAAGGGTTTTTCCCATGTGATTTTCTCTCTTTTCCCATTTTTAGAGGTTGCATTTCTTTGATTTTTATATTGGTACCAAACATGGCCTTGTTTTCGAGACCCGTTCTACATTTCATCTTAGTTTTTGTGAGCTTAAGGCATTCCCCTAAGTTACACTTAAGGGGGGGAGGGGGTGTTAGAGTAAATAATTATTTATTAGCTATTTATTCTATTACTTAAGTTTACTTAGGTTAATGCATTTAGTTAATAGTTTTAGTTGATAAGTTGTTGACAAAATGGAACCTTGTTCCTATTTAAAGTCATACTTATCCTCTCACCTTGATCAAGGATATTCCACCTTTTGTGGACATATGCTTAGTTGTCAACCTTATCCTCTAGCATCTTCCAGCTTGTTCTAGAAGCTTTCATGAGGCATTTATATTTGGGCTCTCTCATTGTATTTTCTCAACTCATTTTCAACTCATTGTAAATACATTTTCTTTGTTTGCAATATCTTCTCTCTCAAGTCCATTTAGTGTTTTTCCAAGCTCTACCTCTTCCTTCTTTGGTTTCCCTTCGACAGGTTATTTGCATGGAAGTAATATTGGCACACTGTGAAGTTGGCTTTAATCAACTTCTAAATTCAAATCAAGATGTTACAAAGTAGTGAAGAATATGAACTTTAGTGTTACATTTACCTATTTATCTATATTTTCCATTCCATACATATTCATTTTGTTTGAGTGTACCAGGATCCTTTTATAGAATATAGATCCATTTTTACAGATCTTTTAATTCTTCCATTTGGTCTTTTAGGTTGAGATATTGTTATTGTACCAATTGAATATATTGGACATAAATAAAACATTTCTATTTCATAATAGAGTTCCATAATTAGAGGTTTAACTTACTTTTTATCATTGTTTACATTTAATTATCATTTTAGATTAAATCATCATTATCTTTTATCTTACTCATTTTCTATTATTTATTTGTCATCTTATGAATCCATGCATAGTAAAAAGACTACATTAATATATTATATAGCAATCATCATAAACCATTTAGAAATACTATATAAAATAGGTCATCCATGGAACATTTATATTAACTATTCCATTGCATATAGAACATAGGCAAATAAGAATGTCCACAATATATCACATAAAAAAATTACATCAGAGAACATCAAGAAACATATTTATATATACATACATATACATACATACATACATACATATATATATACATACATATATATATATATATATATATATATATATATATATATATATATGTATGTATGTATGTATATATACATGTATGTATGTATGTATATATATGTATGTATGTATACATATATATATATATACATATATATCTATAGATATGTATACATATGTATACATATATTTATGTATGTATATAGCATCACACAAAGTCAATATAATCAACAAAATAATATTTGTCCAATTTCCATAGTCCTATGTCCATGCATGATCCAAAATGTTATATACAATATCCAATAGTTAATGATATCCCATTAAAATAACATAACATCTCAAAATATGCAGTGTATCAATTTACAAGATCTTTGTCCAAAGTGTGTAAAAAATTTCTAATTGGCATGACCACCATACTTTGTGGGTTGATCTCAATGTTAGGAAATCGATGACCCTACACCCTCTACAAAATTGGTGTCTCTACATGTCTATGTATGTCTCTAGGTCTTCAGCCTAGGAGGTCTCAATGATACATCTCCAATCTCTGTGTGTGCTCTTCTTGAAACCCTTCCATAGTAAAATCTCTCTCTAAATCTCCCCAGACTCTAGTCCTCTAGAACATATCTTCCATAGGACTTCTTCTAATAGGTAACCTCCCTACCTACTCTAAGCATCACCCTAATTCTCTTTGCATTCAGGTCCAAGTCTTGAGTCCTCTCTATCTTATCTAAAAAAGTCTCCACCCTCACCACTATCTCTAGTGCCCTATCTTTTTCATTGATTGTGGCTGCTAGCTATCCCTCAAAAATCTCTATCGATTGGTCAAACTGAAAAACACTAGTTGTCTACCTCTCCACCTCAACATACTCCTCTAGTGCCTACTCTCTCTATTCTTCCTAGTCATGCAACTAAAAATATGGGTCCTTCTATCCCATTTCCATCTTATGTGGCATACCCTATGTTGGATAATCTTGTATAGGCCTCTCTGCCTCCTCTCACTACCCTTCTTCCCTAGGTATCTATGGAGGGACATGTACCTTCTCTATAAGTCAAGGAACTAGTCTAGATCTTTTTTCTATGAACCCACCACCTCTCTAAACTCTCTCATAATCTTCCTCATCTCTACCACCATCATGACTACTATCATCATCTCCCTCACCTCTACCTCTGCCACCACTTATCCTATTAATGAAGGATGCTCCCCTTTATACCATAAACACATAATAGAAATAAAGAAATAATAGAAAATTCGAGAACAAAGTATGGACTGCTTATTTGTGCCACAAATGTGGAATTACAAAGTTCATTAGTACAATATGCTAACCCACATGGGTACCTTCATTATAGTAATCTGCAAGACTAAGCTACAAACTACCACCAAGAGCTATCCCATTCAATGTTTAATCATTTCTTAAATAGGCAATTTTATGTTGCCCAAGAAGGTTCTTGATGCTCAAACTTAATACCTAGGGCTGACAGACCCTAACAATACATATAGAGTTAGTTAAATACATCTTTGAAAATAAAAAATTATTTTAGAAATTTTGGTAGCCTAATTTCGGATGGTCATCACTCTCTAATTGTTGCTCTGATTGGCTATTATAACCACTTTTTAAAAACACCAACTCTTGATCTACATGCTTGGAACCATGGAAGCACCCTTCCGTTGAGTTTTCAACCCTGATTCAGGCACTCTAAGGCCTCCAATTATGAGCCTAAAGATTTTTTGGCAAATTTTTCCAGAAAAAATCTGCAATAACTTCTTTGATACTTAAGCTAGAGTAATGAGATTTTTATGCTTGGCTTATAACTCTAAAATGAGCCTTCATGTAGAAAATGAGAACATACCACGCTCATATAACAAAATTACTAAAAATAGCAAGTTCCCATAAATAATAACCACCTTATCTACTAGTCCTTATTAAAATAGAAAAGACTAAAAAGAAAATACTTTTGAGTGTTGCAAGATTTATCTTAAACCCAGGATGCTCTTGCATCAGACACCTAGTGTAATTTGAGAAGTGACCCCATCATGTCTCAGGTGTTCAAAGGAAAACCAAGATTATTAACCTCCTCTCTTGCTAGCCTTGATATATCCTCTATTGACCTTCCTTTCCATTTGACTAGATATTTCTCATAAGTTATATTCTTAGTACTCTTTCCAACATGACTGTACAATATCTCTTCAATCTCCTTTATAGCCAAACTAGCTACTAGAATACTCCACTGTACTTTTGTAGCTTCATCTCCATTACCTGCTTCATAATATTATGTCAATTTGAAATATTAAATACTAGTAAAATGTTCAATTCGGAAAATAACTCCACTTCATAAGCATTTTCATAATCATGTCTTTTCACTATCTTGCACGGTCCAAACTTCTTCATGTTCAGCTTATTATATGTAGCCACTGGGAAATGCTCCTTTCTCAAATAAACCATGATTTCATCTCCAATCTAAATTTCCTTATACCTCCTTTTCACATTTACCTAAGCCTTATACTAAGTATTCATCTTTATGATGTGCTTTCTCACCTCCTCATGGATGCTCTTCAAATGTTCAATAAATTCTTTTCTGTCAACACTACTTATCTCTCCTTTATCTAACTATCGCAATTCAGAAGCATTTCTATTACTACTCCCATATACTATCTAGAATGGTGATTTACTAGTACTCCTATTGATAGAATTATTATATGCAAATTTTTTATATGCTAAAATTATTTCCCATTCTTTTGGCTTGTCTCCAACCAAATATCTCAGCAAGTTTTCCAAACTATGATTCACAAAGTCTCTCTATCAATCAGTCTATGGATGATGTGATGAACTAAACTTCAAATCTTTCTTTAACTTCTTCCATAATGTATGCTAGAAATACCCAACAAATTTTCTATCTTTATTTGAACCTATATATTTTGGCAGACCACGTAGTCTCACCACTTCTCTAAAAAATAATTCTACCACATGAACAACATCACTAGTCTTCTTGCAAGGAATAAAATGTGTCATCTTTGAAAACTAGTCAACCACCACAAAATATAAATCATTCTAACATCCTCCAATAGCTTCTCAAATATAGGTAATGGCTAATACAACCTTGTATTTTGATTCACTCCTTTGGCCATCTAACATACTCTGCAACTCTGTACAAACTTCTTCACATCTTGTTGCACTTGTGGCCAATAATAATTCTTAGCAACGAAAGAAATAGACTTATCTCTACCAAAATTTCTATCCAATCCTCCATTGTGCTTCTCCTTGATGATATGCACTTTCATTTAACTTCAAAGAATACATAAGTGGCTTCCTTTGTTCAACATACTATCCTTGATCATAAAATCTATCCACTTTGTCATATCAAGTGTAACAAGTTCTATACAAGCCTTGTATGCTTCACCAAAATCATGATCATCTAGATGCAAAGTACTAAGTTCCTTGAACCCAGCCACCTCTATGTAATGCCCCGCCAAGGGATCCAAAAGAATTAACTTAAAGTTTTACTAAGTTTGCTAAACATTTTTTTTTTAAAAGTAAGAATGTATAACATACACATCAAACACATAGTAGCGGAAGCAATAACATGTAATCATCAACAAACATACATAACAGGTTACATTCCTTAAGGATCCCAAGATGTTGAGTCACATTTAAATTTAATTAATTCTAAGTCTAACAACTACCACATCCACATGAAAGAATAATAAGAAAGTCGAATGTCCATAATATACATTTGTTCTAAATGCCTTTTGGCAAATTAATTCGGAATGCTCAATCATCCACTGTACATGTCACAGGGTATGAAAGGCTTAAAAGAATATACATATGTAAAAATAAAGATACATCATCCTCAAATCCATGATAATATAACATCCATCATAAAATCTAACCATCCATCATAATAATCCATGAACAGAATGAAAGTAAATGCCAACCAAGGAAGCTCTAGTCACAATGACCACGAACGGATCTCAATGGTAAGAGTAAAAGCACTACCACCCGATCGCATGGAACCTAAATGGTCCACTCCCACCTTACTAAGGAGATAGTCTCAAGTCCCAAACAGGATATCAAAACACAAAACTCAAGTACTTTCTAAGTCCAGAAAATCTTATAAGTATGCTAACTCAAAGGTTCCTAAAAATAGATTGACATCTAAACCTAAAGGCACACAAAGACACGTAGGAAATCTACCATGCAAGCGAGAAAGTGTCATTGCAAAAAGTCATGTCGGAAGTTACCTGAGTAATCCCTTAGGAATCTCGGCTCCCTTGTGATCCTACGACCACTAGTATCCTCTCGTACTGACGAGGCATACTACGGAATGCAAGGTCGCAACCAAGCATTCTCTCTACCCCATCCTAGTGTATACTAGCACTCAAGGCATGGGAGAGAACATATAGTTATCTTCTTATATTCATTTAAGTCAGTATTTAGGTGAGATGTTTTCACTTATTAAAACAACTTACAATGAGTTACCCTAGTAGCCACTTACGGCCCTGGCCCCATTGCAAGCCACTTCCCGACACTACACATAGATAACCTACCCTAGGCTCATGAAATCACAAATCACAAATATCACCTCAGCCCTATGCAAGTGACTAGAAAGCATCAAATGATTATCATAATGATCACAACAGTTCTCTATCAGTAACTAAAGGAATCAATGATAAGTTACAATATCTAATGGTTCTCCAACGAGCAACCAAAAGGTATCCCAATAATAGATCACAATACTGATCGAAGACTCTAGAATGGTCAAGTCAAAACATGTCACAACATGACATCATCAAGAACAAATCACTTTAAAACACCTCAGCCTCACACAAGGAAACTGGAAAGCAATAACATACAGTAAATACACCCATCATAGAGCACATCAACACATCACCAAGGTTGGGTTTAAAAAAAATTGAGATCAAAACATCATATCATCACCATCGCATAATCCCTAAGCCTCTGGTAACATCCTAAACTGGTCAACACTCTAGGACCACCCAAATCCCAAACACAACTAGTACATAGAAAACATCATAGTTTCATAGGAGGTTTGATTTGAAAGTATATTATCCAGTTAAAAGTAAAGGTTTCAGTTTGCAGATTAACGTATGTTTCAAATAACTAAGTTTCACAGCTTACCCCAATGAATTAACCCGTTCTCATAATTAATCATAACACAACTTAAAAGTAATAATAATCATTTCTTAAATTATTAAATAATAATAATAATAATAATAATAGTTGAATATTAAATAATAATAAATAAACTCAACCCCATTAAAAATTGAATTTCTAAAAGATAAATATACTTAATATTATTAAATACTATATATCATTAGCTTAAATCAATTCCAATTTTCATATACATTTTCAATTATTATAGAATTTATTATAAAACTAATAATAAAATTATTATAATAAAATTTATTAATAAAATTATAATTAATATTAAAATTTATATAAAATAAATTACAATTAATATTATTTTTAGAAAAAATAACTTATAACAAAATCCAAATTTGCATATAGCAAAGGCACGTAATAAAGTCTTTTTAAAAAAAAATACATCACATAGCGATTTAAAGAATCGCTGCCTCCATTTAATACTGCAGCGCACGACTACTGTTGCAGTCGACTTGCCTTTATAAAAGGGCACGGGTGGGGGTATTTCCCCCACCAACTATTTTTTTTTTTAAATTTCTTTATTTTTTTAAAGATAACAACTTCATTTAAATGGATAAATAAAAATATATATATTTATATATATATATATATATATATATTAAATTTAATTATTCTATATATATATATATATTAACTAATATTTTATTAATTAAATATAGTTAATTTCAATTAAATACTCATTTTATAGAGATTCTTTTTATAAATATATATATATTTTTAAATTTGATTTCTACATTACTCTGATAGAGAAAATATTTTTAACCATCCAAATTTTCAATCTCAAATTTTTACTTTATTTAAAACTCAACCCTTCCTGATTATATTCTGATTTCTAGAACGAGGGTTTCTCCATTTCTCTTTTCTAATCCCTATGTATAGAGTAATTAATTGACAAGCATCTAAAAATTCATAATATTTGAAATACTTAAACTTCTATCATAGAGAATACAGATTTTTTTCACAATCCACAAACACGAAGAAGACAGGAAAGTATAATTGGGTATTTAATCGATAATCAAAACCCAAGACCCTACTTGATCCTGATGCTATTATGTAATCCCCAAGAACTGTAAGAGAATTTTCTTCTCTTCAATAACCTTTTTCCGAAAATATTTCTTGGAATTAGCCTTCTGAAATTCGCTTCTAAAAGTTGTCTCCCAAAAATTCTCGTCCAAATTCGTGTCCACCCAAAAATGAACCCCAAAGTTGTGATAAGAAGTTTTCTCCTCAAATCGGGGCACTAATTGTGCGTTCACCCGAGAAGACTCTTTGCTCAATTGAGTTAACTCAAAATTAACTTTTATTATCTTTTCTTTTATTTTGCATTCATCTTTTCATGCACATTAAGTTGAATCATTAAATAACTTTATTTAATATTCCACTTGACTTCTATTTTAAATTAATTTATTACTTTAATCTCATGTGCACTTTATGAAATTAAAATAACATTATTATTTTCACTTATTTTATCTTTTTAATTAATTTTTTTTTATTTTCAACTCATGCTCGCATCATGCGATCTAGAACTTTATTAATTTAATATCTTTCAACTTTTAATTTATTTTAGAAACTTAATTGATAAAATATTTGATTAATTTAAATAACAATACTATTTATTTTTAAAAAAAAAACTCTAAATATATTATTATTAAATTAAATAAATATTATCGTGTTCTAAATTTATCTTTAAACTTTTATCTCCAATTTTAATCCTTTTATTTAATTAATATCTCAATTAATTAAATATGAAAATGTCATAATAATTTTCCATTAAATTAAATCATTAATTAATCTTTTTAATTAGACTTAATTAATAGAAAATACATCAAGAACTCATAGAGCAACATACGAAAACCCATCATAGAAAAACACATACTAAATCAAACAAAAAGGGTTATAATCACAAAATTACATCATTTGATGCATTCAGAGGGTACTTAACTTAGATAATTGTCCTAATTATTAATTAGGACAATTGGCTAAAGGGTTTAGGATTTGGACTTAAGAGTTTATCTCCCCTCTCTTACCATTGAGATAATGCGATAGGGTACACTGATCCTGGCGATTCAGGGAAATCGATACCTGGTACCTGCAACCTACATAAAATCCACGCATGTACAAACACAATATTCTAAGCTAAATAGACAATGGCATGAAGTGGTGCATCACGTAGATCCCGACTAGCAGGTGACTACGACTCCCTTCCTTAACCACATTAGAAACACCATACATAAAGAAAAAAAACACGTACACCATACACATGCAGTATGGGGTAAGTATCCATAAGAAAGCACACGTGATAATAAACCATCTAACTAATCATCATCGATAACTGAAAACATTGAATAATCATCATACATGCCTGAAATATAGAGTACCAAGTAATCTCATCATATAATAAACTAAGTGTAAAAAAACATCTGATAATCTCAAGATAATGCTACTAATTATCAAACATAAAACTTAGCCTAAAAGAGTTTGGAAATGATATCAGGAATGTAACTAGAAAAATGTAGACTAGGGGTAGGCACTACACTCTATCTGCATTTCTGTCAGCAAAAGTTGTCTTCTACTAAGAGTATCTATAACATTGTTAGATATCCCACTCCTATGTTTCAAAAAAATGTAAAACTCTACAAAAACTCAACCCACTTTAAATGTCTTTGGTTCAATTTTCCTTGACTTTTCAAATATTGCAAAGCTTGATGATCAATATAAAATGAAAACTCCTTAGGAAGAAGATAGTGACTCCACTTCTTCAATGCTTTAACTATAGTATAAAATTCCTAATCATAAATAAAATATTTTATTTTCACATCATTCAACTTCTCACTAAAATAAGCAATAGGTTTATGTTCTTGGCTCATAACAACTCCTACTGCAGTACAACTAGCATCACAGTCTATTTGAAACACCTTGTTAAAATTTGGAAGTGCTAAAATAGGTTTCTCAATAAATTTTTATTTCAATAGATTAAAATTCTTATATGCTCCTATGTTCCAATTAAATTCTTTCATATCACCTCTCATTGTTTTAGTTAAAGGTCCACAAATACTGCTAAAACCACTTATGAACTTTTTGTAAAAACTATCCATCAAAAGACCTTACCTTTGTCACACTCTTTGCAATAGGTCATTCAAGAATAGCCTTCACTTTTTTTGGGTCCAATTTTAAACCTTCTACTAAGACTATAAATCCCAATTACACTAACTTCTTTTTGACAAAAATATGCTTCTTCAAGTTTATTATCAACTTTTCTTGCCTCAACTTATCAAACACCTTGTGAATATGAATCAAATGCTCCTCCAATATCTCATTAAAGATAAAAATATCATCTAGGTACAAACAATGACAAACTTACCTAGAAACTCCTTTAGTACCTCATTCATGAGTCTCATGAAAGAGCTCAAAGAATTGGTTAGCCCAAAAGGCATGACTAACCCCTCATATAGTCCTTATTTAGTCTTAAAAGAAATCTTCCACTTATCACCTTCTTTGATACGAATCTGATGGTACCCACTCTTTAGATTTATCTTTGTGAAATTCTCAGCTCCACTCAAACAATTCATAATATCATCCATCCTTGACAATGGAAATCTATACTTGATTGCATGATCTTATTGATAGCATGAGAATCTATGCACATCCTCCAGTATTGTATTATCACTGGTGCTAATACTATTGGTACGAAAAATAGACTCAAGCTCTCTTGAGTAAACCCCTACTACAATAACTCATGCACTTGCCTATTCAATTCTTCACTTTCTATTAGTGTCATTCTATGTGCTACCTTTTTTGGCAAACGGGCTCCTCGAACCAAATCTATCTAGTGATTGATCTTCCTCATTAGGGGCAATCCATCAGATACATTATCTAATACTATAGCAAAAAATTCTCCCAACATATCTGCAACTTCTATAGGTACCTCCTCTACTTCTTTTATACTATCTTTTGGAATTATAGAAAAACACATATGATCAGGCTTCATGCCTTTGAGAAATTCCTTTCCATCAATAAAACATATTCAGATAGTATTAGATACCTTCTCTTCTTTCTCCTTCAATGACTTGAAATTATCTTTTACTTTATCCTTGGTAAGAGTGGAGGTATTTGATTGCCCATCATGAACAACATGTCTGTCAAACTACCATGACCTACCCAAAAACATATGGCATATTTAAATAGGTATGATATCACATAGAACCTCATCCTAGTAGCTTCTAATATTGAACTTCACTGAGCATTGCTCATTGACCATGACCTTATGGTCATCTTGCACCCAAGCAATATGGTATGGACATGAGTGTTTCTGCCTCTTCAACTCAACTTGGTGACCATCATTTCTAAAACTAGATTTTCAGTACTTCCACCATCAATTATATCATCATAATGCTTATCTTCACATTTGCACCTTGTGTGAAACAAGCTTCTTCTCTAATCAGGTTCATTCTCACAACTCATTAAGATGATTTTTCTAATTAGGTTTTCTCCTTTTTTAACATCTTCAAAATGCGATGATCTGGCATCTTCATCAATATGTGCAACTCTAGCCTAGTCTTCTATCTTTGATTTGTCCTTCCTCGGCACTAGGAACATTCAAAGGCTCTATGCACTTCTTCTCTGCAATGAAAGCATTTCCCATGAAAGCCTCCTCTCCTAGGTCTCTATTGTTTTGATCATAGAAATGATTGGAATTATTTCCCCTCTAGTTTTGATTGTTACTTCCAGCCTCATCCTTTTTCTTTTGATCATCATTATGACCTCCATAACATCATCTACTAGATCTTGCACTATGACCTCTTCCACTATTCTTGTTGCCAAACTTCTTGCTTAGTTTCTCCTCAACTCTTAGGGAAAACTAGTATGCCTCCTCAATACTATTAATTTGAACTAGACTCAACTCATCCTAAGTACTTGGCCTTAACCCTTTAAGATAAAAAAATACTTTCTCATTACCATCTTCTGCATGGCTAGTTCTAATGAGAACTTAGTAGAACTCTTTGGTATACTCTTGAACATGTTTTCCTACTTGTTTCAACCCTTGCATTTTCTTCAACAAATCAAGCTTATAATCCATGAGAATGAATTATCACTTCAATTTAGCTATCATCGATTCCCATTAAGTGATTTTGTCCTTTCCCTTTCTATTTTGCTCCAACTAAACCTCCTACAACCAGATCTTTGCATGTCCCTTCAATTTTTCCTTCACAAACTTGACCCTATCAAGATTATAAATATCTTCATACTCAAAGTACTCCTCCAGTTCATTGATCCAATCAATCAGCTCCTCCACATTAATGTTTTGTAAAAATGTGAGAACCTCAAACTTAGGTATTTTTCCAAGTTTGGAGATGGCCCCAAAAAACCTCTCTTCCTCTGGGTTTAGAACTACCTTTGGTTCAACATTTTCTTCTACTTCATCCTCATCCTCACTTTCATCTCTTATGGGAAGATTTATTCCTCTATGCATTTGTTCTTCCAATGCATGCATTTTTTTATGAGGGCTTGGAAACCCTCATGTATAACACCTACAGCTCTTCCACCATGCTCTCTTCAGGGAGGCATTTTTCATACTTTTTTCTGAAATACTAGTGCAAATTGCCTCACAACTGGTGATCTCCTACATGCTCAGCTCAAACCATGGTCCTAGTGAGAACTACCTCACAGTTAGCAATCTATCCAAACTCAAGAACTCTAGCTTTGATACCACTTGATGAAGGGTGCTCCCCTTTATACTATAAACATATAATAGAAACAAAGAAACAATAGAAAATGTGAGAAAACATTATGGACTTCTTATTTGTGCTGCAAATGTGGAATTATAGAATTCACAAGTACAATATGCTAACCCATATTGGTTCTTTCATTATAGGAATTTGCAAGACTAAGCTATGAACTACCACCGAGTGTTGTCCTCAACAATGTTTGGGTCTTTCTCAAATAGGTAATTTTATGCTACATGGAAAGTTTCTAGATGCTCAAACTTAATACTTGGAGCCGACTAACCCTAATAATAGATATAGAGTTGACTAACTAAATCTTTGACAAATTATTTTATAAATTTTGGTAGCCCAACATTGGAAGGCCATAACTCTCAAACCATTGCTCTAATTGGCTATTAGAACCACATTTTGGAAATGCTAACTCCTGATCTACAAGCTTGGAACCATGCAAGCACCATTTTGTCAAGTTTTTAGACCTCATTTGGGTACTCTAAGGCCTCTACTAGTGAACCTAAAGATTTTTTTGCAAACCTTTTGATTGAAAATAAGTAATAACTTCTCTGATACTTAAGATGGAGCAATGAGATTTTTATGGTAGGCTTATAACTCTAAAATGAACCTTCATGTAGAAAATGAGAACATTCCAAGCTTTTATGACAAAATTACTAAAAATAGAAAGTTCCTATAAATAGTAACCACCTTGTCTACTAGTCTTTATTAAAACATAAAAGACTAAAAATAAAATATTTTTGGCTGATGCATGAATGTTTTTACACCTAGGATGCTCCTACATCACCTACCATGTCTCCTCCTATATCCTTTCCTATCTTCCTAAACTACTAGAGGTGTCTTGTATAATGGAGATATCCAAATAAAGGGATATATCTCATAGTCCCCTATTATCCCTAGATTTGCCACATCTCTCGTCAATGTCCAATCCTATAACGTCATCTACTAGAACTCTTTTAAAGAAGCCTCATAGGAAGGCATCAAACCCAAATCTCTACTCTCTTGATGGGTGTGAGTGAACTTATGTATGCTCTATGTTATCCCCTATAGCTATCAAAATTGTCTTTGCAACTAGGCCTACTGACTATCTCTCTAGGATATGTTGTGTTTTCCCAATCAACCATCTCATCTCAAAGTAGTACCATAGTTCCCTTTCATCATCCAACTCCTCAAAATCCAAATTCAATCTTTATATTATTGAATAAGATTTGTTTTAGAACATATCTCCAATTATCAAGTCATGCAAGCTTATGTTGGGAGTGAATCATAGAATATAGATGTACATAGAACTATCCTACACCCTTAAATCTCATATGTATCAATAGTTTAATAGCTATGTTCTCTGCAACACAAATGTGTAATAATATTTCATGTGTTGATAAAGATGAACCATTACTATACATGACCTAACAAAGACCTTGATATAAGTGTGCTAGAAAACACACTCCCCAAGGAAAATAGGTCCCCTCTTCCATCATCCCTTTTTGTGTATATACCCTATGTAGAATTTCCTTGATCTCCTGTCTCGAAAAAATTATCTTGATATCATTCCAAATAATATTGCGCGTAGTCCTTCATAAGCCTCTACCATAAACTCTTAGCTAATAGCACAATCATCAAAATCCCCATTTCTAAATAGATTTTTCACTCCTCTAATATGTCATGCTAATCATATTGTACAAGCTCACCACTAAAATGAAGTATAAGTATTTGATAGACATCCTCCATTGTCACACTCATCTATCCTATAGGTAGATGAAAGGATCTTATCTTAGAGTTTCATCACTTTGTTGGTCTTTTTAGTAGCCCGAGATTAGCCCTAATCACAAGCCAATATAATGCATGATGTAATCCACATGTGGCAATCAAAATCTGATTACTCTCAATAAATAGAGGCCTCAACAACTATGTATCTAGGAATCTCTCCATCAATGTCAAGATATCTAATAAGTCTACAGAAATCGACAAAGCATCAAATTAGATATTTTGGACAATAATCATCTAGAATTTTGGTCTAACTATTTTACCCAAACAACTAATTTTATCACATGATTATTGAAAAATCTATCATTTTTGTAAGCCTAATTAGGTTTACATCTCACATCTAAAATGATTCCTACATTAGTCATATAAGTTATCCTTGTTGAACAATTGAACCATTATTCTATATTATTAATTATTCAAATCCATCACATTCAAAGGGATTCTTATTGATTTCCTATGCATATCTTATTAATAGTAAGAGATGTGTAATTTTGTCTCACAAATACACAATATTGTGTCACTCTTGTGCTCATATAACATTTAGCTAGTGTTGAAAACATTTTGATACAAGTATCACAATGTGTTCCTACCATTGTTTTAACACTAATGTCAAACCCTCTACTTGTGAGTAAGATAACTAATTAGTTGATTTGAGTACTATCATTTATTTGATTTATGAAGAGGATTTGATCAAATGAGATAACAAAAGCATCTAAAGAAAAGGTTGAGTTATGGTGTAGTAAAAGGAGTATGAAGATCAATTAAGATAGTGATGATATAGTGCATTGATTATCTACTTAAGGTTGCAAAGGTTGGATACATTGAAAATTTCTAGAAGAACAAGTATGGAGAATCGATTCTACCAAGATTGACCGAGTGGATAGCAGGTTCATAGTAAAGTTAGTGCAAGCCAAGCAAAATATCAGTTGGAGCCAAGAAAATTAAAAGTTCATTGTATGTCAACTAATATAGTGTAAGTTGAGGAAAGTTTAATTGATGCCGAGTACTAGTAAACTTTATTATTTGCCATGTGATCTAGGTAAAGAATAGTGGAAGAATAGTATGGATGTTGAGTGCTAGTATTCATGTTTAATCATATATTTGATGAAACTAAGTAGAATATTTTGATTTCTTAATGTTTGTGAAGCATGTGAAAGATAACTATGATGGGTTGGTGGCACAAAATTTATTGTATATTGTTTTAAAAAGAATTCAAAGAAGATTAAAGGAGAAGTTTCTAGAAGGGACTAAAATAAAAAGATGGGTAGATTCATTGAATCCTGCCTAATCCTACCTCACCCTAAAATGGATGATAGAAGATGAGCGAAAAAAGATCTTAATTTTCTATTTATAGAGATGGTTGTTCAGAAGAAAGGTTGGTCAATGTTCAAGAATCTAAGTTAGACAAGAAATCTAAGGTATTGATTCATTTAGAGACCAAATAGAAGAGACTACTATTGGCAAGTGAAGCAAAAATTCTTACAAATATTAATTCTTGAAGGGTGAACAAGCTATTAGAGCTGAAGTATGTGAAAGAAAAGCTAAATGGAGGACTAAATCAAAGATCTGTAATCTATAAGTGAGTTGTAATTTTCCATTAGATCAACCGTTACTATTACTTTCTAATCATTATTCCAGTGTAGGGTAAATCCTTTGGATTAATGTTGACCTAACTATCATTTGTGAATCCTTTAATTGGGTAACACTCCAAGTGAATGATCTAAAGTACTCTAATAAGGTTAACTCCTAATATGGTGATTGAAATCCTTTAACTAGGCCACATTTAATAGTGTATATTGTAATCTTTAATAGGGTTGGCCTTTCACATGGCATTAGATTAGAAGAGTAAGAATGAGAAGCATGTTACTAGTGGTTTTTCCCAAATTGCATTTTCATGTAAAATCTGTTGGAATATTCAAATGTGGAAAGAGTACTTATGAGAGGGGGGGGGGTGTGAATCAGAAGTACTAAAATTTGTCCTATAAAACTTTTATGTGGAAATAAATTGCATGCATGTAAATACATTAAGTAAACATGAAACTAACACATGCATCAATAACACATAACACCTGAAATTGGTAACCTAGAAACCCTCCAGGAATAAGAAGGTAAAAATGGGGTGGGGATGATACCCACAAAAATTACTGCAACAATATTGTTTAACCACTTCTGATGGTTTGCCCTGTTAAAGGCCTGCCTTGTTAAAGGCTTTACACTGTGTCAATAGTGACCTGGTTAGAGGATTTACAAACACTTAACATGAAGTGTCACCTTGTTAAAGGATTTAATCACCTATCTCTAGGATCAATGAAATAGCTGTTAAGCTAACCTATCACCATAGGATTTCCATGCTAATACAATGGCTAGAAAGTATTAGGTAAAATGAACCTGATAGTTTACAATCCTTGATTGCTAAATGCTGGCTCTGTTCTGCTTTGTCTGATCTTGATCCTTTGTGATCTAATATCTTTCGCTTCTAAAAATAGTATATCAACCACTCTATATCTTCTCCTCTATATCATCATCTTCATCATCTCCTTCTCTATCATGTCTTCTCTATGAGATATCATCTTCCTTATAAAGACATTCGAGGATTTAGGGTTAGGTCTGGATCTACGATCCATATTCAATCTTCATTTCTGCTTAATACTTATCTTTTGCTGATTGATTGCATGACTTTATCATTTTTCTTATTGGCTGCATGCAAATTACATAGGAAATATAAAAGATTCAATCTGATCATTAAATCCTTTGAGATTTCCTTATGTCGGCTGTAAAGACTGTTTTCATCATAGTTTGTGCGATTCCAAACTCTTATGCTGATATCCTGGATTAGTCGGCTCTTGAAATATTTCTGTTGCTCAGCACATGCTGTTCTACTGAGTTACTCGGCACTTACACAAAATTGTGTTACTCGGCATCTAAACTTTACTCGGCACCTGATCTTCACTCGGCATTTACACTTTATTCGGCACCTACACTTTACTCGACATTTACACTTTACTCAGCACCTACACTTTACTCGGCACCTGAAGATTACTCGGCATCTATTACACTCGGCACCTATTCTTGATCTTGGTTAAGTGTATTGACACTCAGTTGTCAAATTTATTCTTTAAGCTAACAATCTCCACCTTTGACATGAGTGGCAAAAACACTTAACCCATGTGACTCAGTAATTAATCCTTCATTCAAACTTTGACTCCCAAAATTTGCTTTCTCCCCCAAAATTCCAAAATTTGCTTATCTCTGCTATCTCCCTATCAAAATTTCAAAATTGGCTATCTCTGCTATCTCCCCATTTTATTATACTTACTCCCCCTTTTATTATACTTATCATTTCATTCCTATACTCAACTTCTTTCTTTAATTACTTATTCTCCCCCTTTTTTGACACTTATGTCAAGGGTCTTTACAATGAAATGCCATATTTGGCCAAAAATGTGCTATTTACTTCAAGGAGTATCTTCAGAGCTGCATCCCAATTTGCTAATGCGACATCTAATGTCTTATGCTGGATGGCAATCTCTACTGCTAGGTGTACAAGTCCATCAAATGAAGAAAGATTGGGGTCTTTCCTGAGGACTGTCTCTGCATTTATTTGCTCCTTATGAAGTAATCCCAAATGAGGAGTAATTGATGATTGCATTTGTATCAATTTGGCTTTTGTAGTCACCTCCTCTGCTGCCAAAATGGCTAGCTCTCTTTGTGTGTGAAGCGATTGGACAAAATGCTTCTCACTCTGAGTTGGATCTATAGGGAGTTGCATACTAGAATTTTTCAGATTGCTTTCCAAACTCAGTATCTTCTGGCTAGTGTCTTGTGTGAATGTTGAAAAATCACACAACTTGTTGTACAGGGAAAAGATGTTTCCTAGTACAATTTTAACTGTTGTAACTTTCTTTTCTAGTTCTTCTTGTGCTAGTGCTATATCACTGGATATTTTACTGTTTACTTTTCCTTGGAACTTCTTTTCTGACCATTCAAGTAATTTTACATTTGTTTCCTGGTCTTCATTAGTCACCTGGTCAACTATATCAGAAAGTTGTTCCATGATTGGTCTTGACTCATCTGGAGATTGTAAGCAAAAAGCTTTCGTGAATATGTCCTTAATTTCATTCAATGTACGCTTATGCTTGTATTCCTTTCTTAGTGCTTCTTGTCTCCTTTTGTCTAGTGCACTCTGAATTTCATTAATCTTTTCTTCTGTAAGAGTGCTAGATTCATAATATGGGATTTTAATTTCTTCATCAAGCTCAGAAACTCCATAGTGAAGTCTCCTAACTGCTTTTGATGAACTCGAGCCTGGTGTTCTGATTTTCAGCTGTAATCCATCTATGCTCAGCTGTGAAGAGTTTGTGTTGGAGACCCAGATTTGGGTAATGCAACCAGTGTTTGTATTGTAGTCTCCTCCTTTTTCTGTGTCTCTTTTTCTTTAGCTTGAGTATCCCCTTTTTGAATGCTAGATGGGGTTGAACTTGGTGGCTGTTCAAATTTTTCTTTTGTTTCCCCTGCTACTGTACTTGGAGTGTATCAGTACTTATACTTGGTGAAGGTGGTGGTGGAAGGAATAGAATACGAGTAGTTTGTGTGATCAAAGGTGGCATTTGTGCTTTTACCCTTACTTTTTCTTTGACTTCTGGATTCTATAATTCATCAACACTGACCAATATAGGATTTGAACTTAATTTTGCTACTAAAAATGATTGGTCAAGGATTTCCAAATCCTCTGTGGTTAATGGATTGATGTTTTGAACTGAAATTTTTGTAACATCCTTTATTTTTATGAAATCTGTAGGTGTGATGGTGGCATGAGGAGGACTAGGAGGAGATACCTGTATGTCTTGCATACTTTGATCTTGTGGCTCAGTTATATCTTTCTCTTCTTGTTTCTCCTCATTGAGTGCCTCTCCTTCATTTTCTCCTTTACTCTCCTTCTCCACTAGTTTCTTCTCTTTTATTTTTGATGCTCCCTTTTCTTTTATCTTGGCAATTGCTTCTGCCTTATATTCCTCATTATATACATCTTCAATCTTCTTGTAAACTATTTTCCACAATCTTGTGGATTTGGTAACTACCTCTTCAATTTTATTCTGTAGAATACTGAATGCTCTATACTTGGGAGTGAATCTGTTATTATGCCTTTTTATGGCATTTATTATTTGATCTCTAGTCAAATCAGGCAACAATCTTTCCAATGTTGACTCCCTTATTTCTTTTTCCATTTGTAAACAAAAATGACATTTATCCTCTATGATTGTATACAGTTCTCTCGGCATAGAGTCATCTAATTCTAGAGGTGTGTGCTTATATTCAGCCATGATAGCATACACAGACTCCTCTAATTTATTTTTCTCTCCTTTGGTGAGCTTAGAAAAATTTAGATTCTTTAATCCTTTCGAATCATTATTTCTAATTTCTGTACATAATTTATCAACATCAATTTGGGGTATTTGCCTTACCTCTTGAGATTGACTGTTGTCTTCTGACTTTGTTTCCTCCTCATCTGTTTCAGGCTGGGGAATGAACTTCCTCTTCTTTGACTCAGCAACAGTCTTCTTTGAGTCTTTCTTCTTCCCTTTAGCCTCTTCTTTTTCTTTTTGAGTTGTGTCCCTTGTGGTTGGTCTTTTTGGTGCTAGGGCAGCTACTTTCCTCCCCTTGGATTTAGGAGCAGATGGAGTTGTGGTCTTTTTCTTGACTGGTGCTTCCTTGGCTACTTCAACCTCAGCACTTTCCTCTTTGTCTCCTTCTGACCCTTGAGTCTGATCCTGAAGTTTGTCTTCTTCTTCTTCAATGACTTCTTCTTCTTTTTTAATGTCATCTCCTTCTTCTTCTACTGTCCCTTCTTCTTCTACACCAAACTTTCTTTTGATTTGTCTTACCATTTTCTCTTTCTTCTTTACTGCTGAAGTAGTTTTCAACTCTGTTATTATCTTTGATTTGACAACATCATAAGTTCCAAAGATTTTTGCATTTTTGTCTACTTCTTCTGCAAGTAAGGCTGTTATTGCTACAGAGGCTTGATCAGCATCAAGTTCATATCCTAGTGGCCTAAGCCATCTTATTCTAGGTATAACTGCTTGCACATAAGTATAATCTATATCTACAAGAAAGCAAATATCTTTTTCATATTGCTCGATCATTGAAACTGGAATTCTCATTCTTTGTTTCATGGACTTTTTGAAGTCCTCAAAATAACCAGTCATTTGGGCATCAAAATTTTCACCCATCTATTCAATGTATCCATTAATTTGTTCAACAATTGTTTTGTCTGGATTCCATTTAACTTTCCCTATAGAAGGAAATTCTTTCATCAGATAGAAAAACATACATATCAAAACTGATCCAAATTTACATTGAGCTCCTTTGCTCTTCCTTATAGCTCCCAGATTTTCACTAATCTGTTGAAACATGAGCTCTGCTAGATCATAAGTGTGATCCCTTTTTATTATCTTGAATGCAACATCAACTGCTATACAAGGTACACTATTTAATCTGTTTGATTGATAGAATTTGTGTGAAATAATTCTTACAGAAAAGTCTAGTAGAGGATCAATGACTGTGTCGATAGTCATCCCTCTATTGTTCCATTTTGCACCTGTATTTCTCTCAATTATTTCCCTTTTGTCACTTCGCAGGGTCTTTGGCCGATCTAGGGTTGGAATACCAGTAACCCTATGAACAATTTTCTTGGTGAATTTTATTGGCCCTAACTCTAACCAAAAAGCTCTGTTATGTATTCGATTCAAAACTATCCGTACCCATTCTATTTTGAAGATAGTCAAAAATGCTAGGGTTTTGGTTAATCCTTTTCTTTCTACAATGGAAAACTCATTTTTCAATACTTTGTTTTCACATAATTTATCATATGCATTATGAATTTCTAAGTCTCCTATGGCACCAATTTTACAATTGTAGCATCTGCGAACATCTTCTACCATAACAAATTTATACAGAATAACTGATAATGCACCTGCAGGATCATTCTTGTATGCTACTTCAGGGATGGGCTTAAATTCAGGTTGTTTTACTTCGTTTCTGACCAATTGAACTTCATGGCTTTCTAAAACCTTGGTGGTTCCTAACCCGGATACCATTGTTTTCCAAACTAGGGTTTTATAATTCAAACAAGTTTGTGAGACCTACGTAGCTTGGAACTTAAGATAAATACCTTGAATCGACGAGATCGTTGTTGGAATCTTTCACGAATTGCTTCTAAACTTTTCTTGATCTTCTCCGCTCCTTTTTTAGCTTTGCTTCTTGATCGCGATGCGAAAAACTGATTGAAATAGCGATAATATACCCTGATTTCATCGCATTAAATGCTCAACTGCCAACTCGGCTTCTAAAGAAATTTCAACCTAACTCGGCATCTACTAAATTTCCTTTCTACTCGGCTTCCATTGGAGTTTTTTTAACTCGGCATCGGTTATCAGCTCGGTCACTATTGGGAGCTCGGCATCTGTTTTGAGTTTTGACTCGATATCCAAAGGTAGCTCGGCATCAACATTTAGTTTTTGTCTTGACATCTTGTTTCATGTAGATTTATACTTTGAATTGCTTCTTTGTCTTGGGACTGATGTCTGATATAACTTTGTATATTAGTCCCATACACTTCTCATGCTTAGTTTGATGAAGTGTGATCACTTGACCCATTGGGTGAAGTGATCCCTTCACTTGATGTATTGCACTCATCTCTCTTTTTCCAAGTCTTGTTCATTTGCCCCTTTATCTTTTCAATATCAATCTTTTCTTTGCCTTTATTCTCTTCAGACTTGGGTGCCTTTGATCTTGTAGGACAGTTTTTGCTGATATGACCAGCTTTCAGACAACTAAAACATGTGGTTTGGTCCAACCATCTTTTGTAGTTCCCTCTGAAATGTGTTCTTATGCAGGTCTGTGGTGTATGTCCATATTCTTGGCAATAATGACAACTGTACCTGGTATTGTAATCCCAATGATGATGACTTTCTTTTCCTTCTATTTTTGCTGGTTGATTTGATGTCCACATAGGTTTTGACTTGAATTCAAATGCCCTATGTCTATACTTATTGCAATTATAACAATGTCCATCAAATCTCTGAGTCCTTGTGAAATTGGATCCACAATCTTGTGTCATATGTCCTTGCATGTTGCACTTGTGACAGAAACTCTTACTCTTGGGTGTGTTTGGTTGATTGAATCTTCTACTCCTGCACACATTAGTAGTGTGTCCCTTCTTATTACAATAATGACAAGTGGATTTAGTATTCTTACCTTTGTCACTTCTTTGTTCAGCACTTTTTGATGATTCTCCAACTTCAGTGCTATTGTAACAAAGTCCTGATGTATCATGGGAAGATCTTGGAGTTTTCAGCAACTATTCAAAATACTTGATGGCTTCACTTGACTTGTTGAGATTTTCTGCTACCTCTTTTTCTCTGTTCAATTCATTCTGTATTTGTTCATTCTACATCTTTAGAGTAGAGATCTCAATGTCCTTCACATTGAGTTCATGATGAAGGTTCATCATTTGAGCAAGTGTATCCATCTACATGTTTGAGATCCTTATCAGTTCAGTACATTTTTCTTCAAGTCTGTTTGCAAGATTCCTTTTGTCATTTTCCATCATGACCTTATCATCAACTGCTCTTTTCTTTTGTTCTATAATTTCACATATCATTATGGCCTGTGATTCATGTTCCATCTTGAGAGATCTAATCTCTTCTGCTTGAATTTTTTTTTTCTCCATCAGTTCTGCTATTGCTGCATCAAACTCTTTGGTATCTCCATTGGAAAATATGTTGGTGGTATCAATTTCCATGTAGTGTATATCATTCTCAGCTATGGCCAGATCTTTCCTTTTTTTTAATGAGTTTCTCAAATTGATTCTAAATTCCTCCAAGCTATGTAGAGCAAGTTGCACATCTATCACCTGATTTTCAATGATCTTTCCAAGTTTGAAAGCTTCCATCTCTAGATCTTTTACTCATTCGACACCTTTTGAACTACGGTATGGACAATCACCTAATGTAAAATATTTTAAGGTATTTGAAAGCAGGTGTTATATTTTAAATATTTCAAGAATGGTAAAGTAGATGCAAAAAGTGAAGAAGGTATATTCCTTGGCTATTTCACAAGAAGTAAATCTTATAAGTGTTTAAATACTAACACTAACAAAATTGTGGAAAGTACAAATGTAAAATTTGATGAATATATAGAAGTACATGAGGTAGAACCTATGAAGGAATCAGAGGAATAAAAGTAATTTGTATACTTTTATGTAGGTATGCCTTTTAATGAAGTTTTTCTAAATAAAGTTGTAAATCAACAAGTTTCAGTGACTGCCAAGTCATATACAATGAATGTTGGATTGCATTTAGGAACTGAACTATAGGCAGGTGATGAGTTGAAAAATGAAGTTGTGGCACATTTTGATTTTTAGATTAGTGTACATGAAAGAGAAGTTGAACTATGTGAAAGAGAAGTACATAGTGATTAGAAGTTGATAGATCTATTGAGTAAAATAGAGAAGAACTAAGATGTTCAAAGTATGTCAAAAGACAACACCTTGCTACACAAATTATTGGAGATAAATATGCTAGATCAATGAAAAGAAATAGGTTGAGAAGTGATACATGTTTGATCAGCATGTGTGAGCCTAAGACTGTGAAGATGCCTTAGAAGATGTGGACTAGAGTAAAGCCAAGAAAAAAGGGATTGAATAGATTGAGAAGAATAAGGTATGGACTCTAGCTCCTAAAGCAGAAGATAAAAATGTGATTGGCACAAAGTGGGTATACTAAAACAAGTTAGGTGAAAATGGTGAAGTCACAAGGAATAAGAAAGATTGTTTGCAAGGGGTATGCACAAGAAGAAGGGATAAACTATGGAGAAATATTCTCTCATGTTGCAAGATTGGAAAGAGTAAGAACTCTACTTTCTCACTCTATATAAAAAGATTTTAAAATTTATCAAATGGATGTTAAATCTATATTCTCAAATGGAATATTGGAAGAATAGGTCTATATAGAAAAACCAGAAGATTTTAATGATGCTAACAACAAAAATATGGTATGTAGACTGCATAAATCTTTATATGTTTTGAAGCAAGCACCAAGAGCATGGTATGAAAGGCTTCATAATTATCTTGTGAAAATTAGATTTGAGAGGAATAATGATAAAAACAATCTATACTTGAACAAACAAAAAGGCAAAGGTATTTTACTTGGTGAATTATTTTTTTATAATATCATATTTTGAAGTCAAAATACTTTATGTAAAGCTTTTACAAATGAAATGAACAAAGAATTCAAGACGTCTATGTTTGGAGAGATCAAGTGTTTTGTGGGTTTGCAAGTACATTATATGAAATATAGCATATACATCACTTAGCCAAACTATGTAAAGGTGATACTGAGAATGTTTGGATTGAAAATTTCCAATCTAGTAAGAACACCTATAGTGATAGGACATAGACTATCAAAGAATGATGATTCAGATAAGGTGAATCAAACACTATACTGGTCTGTGATTAGAAAATTGTAATATGTAGTGCATAGTAGACTTGTATTGCATTATCTATTGGGATAATTGAAATATTCTTTGTTAATCCTAGGGAGAGTTATTTGATGGTTGTTAGGAGAATAATGAGATATTTGAAAGGTATAGAAGACTATGGTCTATATTACAAGAAAAATGAGAAGATTGAGTTGAGAGCCTATACTAATGTTGATTGGGCTGGAAATGTTGATGAAAAAAATAGCACTAGTGGATGAGCATTTTTCTTAAGAAAAAGGTTGGTTACATGAACTAGCAAGAAACAAAACTGCATTTCTTAATCTATTGTCAAAGCTGAATATATTGCTATTGTAGTAAATTATGCAAAAATTATATGGATCAAACAACTACTAAAAGGTATGAAGGAGGAAATCATTGAGCTTGCGATACTTTATTGTGATAATATAATTGTTATAAATGCATCAAAGAATCCTATGATGCATACAAAGACTAGGCACATTGCAATTAAGTATCATTACTTAAGAGAGTTAGTTTAAGACAAAGAGGTGAAGATTCTAAATATTTGAATACAAAAGAGAAAATAGCTAATAGCTTCACAAAAGTATTGCCTTATGATGCTCATGAGTCTCTAAGAGGTAAACTAAGGGCGATACCTCTATCTAAGGATATTTAACAAGCATGAGGAGTTTCCTACATCAACTACATGATTTGCATATATTACAACTTGATGTAGTGGATCTTACTTTATGGGTTTTCTAAAGTAATCAAACAGCTAGAGTTTTAGATCAGTCACAAGCTAGGTGATTGAGGGAGAAACTAAAAATATTCATATCTACATATTAAGATGGCAAATCTTTGACTTTTTTGTCAAAGAGGGAGAAATATAGAAAAGGAAATGAATATAAAAAAGAGAGAAATACAACAGAAGGAGAAATAGAAAGAAAAGAAGGACAAATATAGAATACCAAACATAGTGAGAATAGGGAAGAAACATGGAATATCTACTCAGAGGGAGACAATGCACATGGTGATTAATAAAGATGGAGAAATGATTACATCTAGCTAGTAAGAGGAAGATAGTCTTGAGGACAATACAAGAACAAGATAGGTAGAGACAAATACCTAAATATTAGAAAGAGGAAGTGATCAAGAGGGAGTCATAAGGATGAGTTGAATGACTATTTATCAGAATAAAATTTTGTAACCTATATAGAGAATGAATGTTGCTGAGAGAGGGAGAGATTTCAATAAAATGAATTATTTTATTTTTGGTATTATTGTTTGTCCTAGGTTTTCATCAATGCCAAAGATGGAGATTGTTGATAACATATTGATATAAGTATGAGAATGTGTTTCAATCATTATTTTGTCACTCATATCAAACTTGCTACTTGCTGGTAGGAAAACTATTTAGTTGATTTGAGTACTATCATTTGTTTGATTGATGAAGAGTATTTGATCAAATGAGATAATAAAACAATCTAAAGAAAAAGTTGAATTATGATATGTAAAAGTGAGTACAAAGATTAGTTAAGATAGTGGTGATATAGTGCATTGATTATCTACTTAAGGTTGCAAAGGTTGGATACACAGACAAAGTCTAGAAGAACAAGTAAGAAGAATTGAGTGTGTTAAACTTGGTCGAGTGGATAGTAGGTGCCAAGAAAAGTTAGTGTAAGCCGAGAATAAAATTAGTTAGAGTTGAGAAAAGTCAAAGTTTAGTGTATGCCGAGTGATACACTATAGGCTAAGTAAAGTTTAGTTAATGTCGAGCATTGGTAAACTTTAGTGTTTGTTGAGTGATCTAGTTGAAGACGAGTGAAATAATAGTATGAAAGTTGAGTGACAACATATTGATGCCAAGTGCTAGTACTCAAGTTAAATTGTATATTTGATAAATCTAATCTAACTATTTTATTCTCTTCAATTTTGTGAAGCATGTGGAAGATAACTATGATGAGTCAGTGGCACAAACTTCATGGTAAACCATTTTGGGGTGAGTTCAAAAAGGATTAAAGGAGAAGTTTCAAGAAGGGACTATAATGAAATGATGGATAGATTTATTGAATCCTACCTAGTCCTACCTAACCCTAAAATGGATGATAGAAGATGAATGGAAAAAGAACTTATTTTTCTATTTATAGAGATGGCTAATTAGAAGCAAGGTTGGTGAATTTTTTAGAATCTAAATTGGACAAGCAGTCTAAGGTATTACTTCATTCAGAGACCCAACAAAAGAGAATGCTAATGGTAAGAGAAGCAAGAAGGCTTAAGAGTATGAATTCATGAAGGGTAAACAAGCTATCAGAGCTAAAGTGTGTAAAAGAAAAGAAAAATGGAGGACTAAAATAGAGATCTGCAATCATCAAGTGATTGTAATTTGTTATCAGATCAAGCCTTACTATCAATTTCTAATCATTGTACCAGTCTAGGGTAAATCTTTTTGATTAAGGTTGACCTAACAATTAGTTGTAAATATTTTAACCACATGACATTCCAAGTGAATGATCTAAAGTTCTCTAACAAGGCTCATTCCTTATAGGATGATTGAAATCCTCTAACTATGTCACATTTAACAATGTGTATTGTAACCTTTAATAGGGTTGTCCTTTAATAGTGTATCACTTCAGAAGAGTGAGAATGAGCAGCATGTTACTAGTGATATTTTCCAAATTGGGTTTCCATGGAAAATCATTGTGTCAAACATGTTATTGAATCTATTTTTTTTCATGCTTACATTTCTGCAAAATTGATTTGATATTAATCTACAAGTTTAAGTGATTGTATGATCTAATGGATGCATTCATGATGAATATGTTTAATGGATATGGGTTCACTAAGTTGTGAAAAAAATTATTTTTACATCTGGACCTTGGATAGTTGATTTACCCCCATCTAAGTTATTCTAAAGAGTTCCAATAGGTAGATGTCTAAAAAAAATGTGGCTAAGCCCTTAATAAATATGAATTTCTAACAAATGTGTTCAAAACCTAAACATTTGCATAGAACTCCTAGTCAAAAGTGCACTAAAAATAAAAGTTGCAACCATTATCCATATATGTGTTGATGTACTATACAAATGCATAGTTTTATCCTACCTTTGTGCCTATCTAAGACACACACACACACACACACACACACAACACACACACACACACACACACACACACACACACACACACACACACACACACACACACACACACACACACACACACACACACACACACACACATACACACACACACACACACACACAAGTTATGGTGAACATATGTAAATGTATATTTTGTTAATTCTATTAATAGGTGATAATTGCACTTCTATATATATAGAAGTGCAATTATCACCTATTAATGTAGATTAATGAAATATACATGTGCATCTTTTCACAAGAACTCTAGATATGTTAATTCTAATCAAATCTATCAATGGTCTTAGAGGGATCAATGCCATATTGGCTCTCTATGGTTAGTTGGTCATTGATATTTCTAGACTCACTTCAAATGGTGTTTAGCAATTAGAAACAACATCATTTATCTTATAGCTCTACTCCAACCTCCAAATTCCATGTGTATAAATGATGACTTACCCACCTTGTGTTTGTCTATCTATACCTATGGGACACCTTGCTTGGGAGTGTTTACATACAACATCAACTAAATTCATTTTCTATGACCTTCATCACTCCTTTGTACACAATTATCAAAATATTGCTTAAATTAAGCTTACATTTCCAAAATAAAATAAAATCATCATAATAATTTTCTCAATCTTTTGAGGGGGCATCATTTTAAGTCTTTGTTGTTCAAAGTCTTGGTGCAAGATCAAAAAAATCAAGTGCTAACTCTTTGAAATAATATCTGGTCCACACATTATTTCAAAGAGGGGAAAAATGTATATACTTCAGATGTTTCAATTCAATTGGATGTTTCCACCAAGGATAGGGTCTTCCAAGACTCTATAAATGAAATTCAAACTCCATCATATAGGTAACTTAGTGTGCTTAGAATTTACATGTAATTAGAATGGGAAGAAATTAGAGATGCAAAAATAAAATAATTATTCATCAAATCCATACTTGTTCATCAATCATCTGATGGCACCATTAGTATCTTATTTTTCTCATACCTCCATCTTCATCATTTTCTTTTAGTATTCTAGGATTATTTGGATAGAATTTGGCATTGAAGTTCATAATCTCCAAAATCTTGAAGTATCTTGTAGAAGGGAGCTAATCAAAGTGTGAGGGATCACAAAATCAAGAAGCTCAAGCTTAGGAGGAAAATGTAGGTAGGTTACAATAGGTAGGGCAAGGTAAAAGTTTCATTTTTATTTTACTTCGAGTTGTAATCCTTCATGGGGTATGCATTGTTAGTCTAGTTGTTTTTTTCTTTTTGTGCATTGACACTAATATCTACATACAAACCACATAATAAATTTAATATTTTTTATAATTATTCTTAATTCAATGTCAATAATAGAAATTTGAATATTTCTATGTAGTTTAATTTAAACAAAACATGATTCACATTAACAAAACACAAACATATTATTCAATCTCTATTTGTGTATTTGACCAATTTTTATTTTAAAATATTAAATAGTCTCATTAAGAATTATCAAATTGAAATACATGATTATCTAAGGTTAGACTAGGGAAGGGGGTCAATATTTATGTGTGTTAATTTTGACACTAATAGTAATTGATAGATAAAGTAGGGAAGGGCCCTAAAGACATATAATAGTAATAGATTACAAACTAATAGTGGCACCATAGGCTATTACAAGTAATCTACATGCTAGAGAAACATTAAGAACTGAAATCACCCAACCTTCCAAATAAAATTATCAAAAACAACAAGTTCTTAGCATTATTATCTTTAAATAGAGACCTATAGAATATTGACATGATTAAAATACATAATTTACTCAATGTTTGAACAATAAAACACTTCTTTTTAATGGTAATTTACACTTAGAAACAACATAACTCTTATCACATCTAAAAAACATAAATAAGAAGTTTAACCATATTGCTAAAGAATCCAAAAAATAGAACCCAACACTTAGTTGGGTTATCCATATTAGGCCTTCTGGATAGGCCCCTAGTCTATAGCCATCCTATTGAGTTCATCGATCTAGTCAATAGGGTTCTTGATCCTTTGTCTTTACTCTACCTATTCTTGTTCATCCCTCTACCTTTCTTTATCTCACTTCTTCTTGCATAGGCTCTTAAGATTGTCTTCTCCATAGTTTTCCACTAAATTTTGCATATGGTGGACAACTTGATGCCAAATAGAATGTCGGTAATCACCTCATTGTATTTTTATTTTTTTCAATGAAGTAATATTTCTCTTCATTTACTCCATTTGATTCATCAGGCTCTTTCCCATTTCATTCTATTTAGCCTCCACTAGGTCATGAGTAGAAATTTCCATATCCTTATCTTCCTTTTTAGTAGTTGTATTATCCTTGTTTTGTTTCTCTATTCCTAGACCCAACTTTATTTGAGTCTCCTAATCTTTCTCCTAATCTTTTTCTCCCTCCACTTGTTCTTCTTCCATATCATGTGCAATGACTACTTCATAACTTAGTCATCAGATCCAATGGCCTCGTTACTACCTTTGGGCACCTCATGCTTAATTTTGCAAATGATTTGTTCTTCTCTGATATCTTTCATTTCTTCTCTATTATCCTCTTTGTAACTCTTCTCTCATTTTCCTTAACCTATTCAACCTCCCTTCATTGGACCTATAATAATATGTAAATTCTCAATAAAATTAGATCTCTTCTCATTGTTACTATCGTCATCCTCTAATAATTGATTATCAACATCAATTATTTATCTTTCAATTTTTTTTGTATTTAGGGGTGAAAATAGGGTTGGTTTTTGAAGATTCTCTTTTCCTTGTTGATATATGATTCAAAAAATCATTTGAATGAAAGATTGTTGAAGAAGTGCTTTCAATTATTATTTTTTCACTTATGTCAAACCTACTATATGTTGGTAAGACAATTGCTTGTATGTTTCAAGCACTATCACTTAGTTGATTGATAAGGAGGATTTGATCAACAAGATGTAACAAAAGTACCTAAAGGAAAGGTTGAGTTATGATTATGTATTGAAGTGCAAGAATAAGTTAAGATAGTGATAACACAAGTATATTGATAATCTATTTTGAGGTTAAAATAGATTGGCTACACTTAGAAAGTTTAGGAGAATAAGGTTGGACAACGTTTATTTGCCAAGCTTGACTAGGTTAATAGAAGGTGCTCAGAAAAGTTAGTGAAAGCCAAGGAAAAATTCAATTGGAGCTAAGTGAAAGAAATTTCTAGTGGATTTGAACAAGTTATTAGCTATCAAGCAAGGTAATTGAAGCCGAGTAATTTTCAATTGATGTTGAGCACCAATAAAATCTAGTTGATGCTAAGTGATTTTACAAGAGATGCAGACTAACAAAATATGTGTCGAGCATCAGTAAATTGATAACACTAAGCTACTACATTATGAAAAGATCAAAGATTTGCCAAATTACAAGTTGACAAGTTTGTTTTCTTGGAACTTGTAAATTAGGAGGAAGACAATATTGATGAGCTGGAAGCATAGAATCTTATGTAAACCATTTTGGAGGTGTATTCAAATGGATCCTAGGAGAAGTTTCTAGAGGAGACAAGATATGGGGTAGATACATTGTATCCTACCTAATCCATCGAAAACCCTAATTTTTGAGATGGATAATGAGTGGGAAAAAGAGTTCTAATTTTCTATACATAGGGATGTCTAGTCATGAAGCAAAGGTTAAGAGCCCAGAGAGTTTTGGATGTAAAAATCTGGCAAGGAGAAGGAAGAGGGTTTTCTTCATCAAGTGACCCAAGAGTAGATGTCTTCAATGACGAGCTAAGAAAAAAGGCTAGAGGAGGATGAATTCTTGAAGGGAGAACAAGCTATCAAAAATACAAAGATTGGAAGCCAAGTAGAGTTGAGGACTAAATAGTGATCTATAATCTACAAGTAAGGTTGTAAGTTGTATCAGATCAATGCTCTACTATTACTTTCTATCAATTGTATCAAATTAGGGTAAATCCTTTGGAGAAAGGTTGACCTAATAGTCATTGGAAAATCCTTTAATAGAGTGGCATTCCAAGTGAATGGCCTAAAGTCCTCTAAGAATGTTCACTTTTAATACAGTGATTGAAATCCCTTAACCGGGTCACATTTAACAGTGTGTGTTCTAACCTTTAATAGGATTGGCCTTTAATAGGGCATCACTTTAAAAGAGTGAAAAAGGAGTAGCATGATATTGATAGTTTTTCCCAAATTCAATTTCCACATTAAGTCATCATGTGAAGTTTAACGATGGATATGTTATGTTTTATGCTTTATACTTCTGAATGTTATTGTTATAGTAACATATCAGTATTAGTTAACACATAATGAATGCATGCATGGTTGAGAAAGTTTTATGGGTTCACTAGATAGTGAAAAAATATATTTGTACATCTGGAACTTGAATAACTGATTCATGCCCTACCCCCCCCCCCCATCCCACCCCTTCTCAGTTATTCTAAAAGAATCCCAATAATTGGTATCATAGCATAATTTCTTAAGAGGATTAGTTTTAAGGTACTAAAAGCATAAAGATTAAGATGTCAAAAAGAGAGGTACCCAAGTTAAATAGAGATAACCTTTTTGCATGGCAAAGTTTGATGAACCTACACCTTGGAGGACTTGGAGATTAAGCACAATGTTGCATTTTAGTAGCACATGTTGATCTAGTAGGAGCCCTAACTACCAAAGATTTGAAGAAAAAGAAAGAGCACAATCAACCTATGTTGGAGTTTGACTTTGCCCTAACCTATGTTGAGTTTGATGATATCAAAGATCTTAATAGTGAAAAGTAGATGTGGGATGCCCTAGACACCATGCATGGAGGAGACAAAAATGTTCAAAGAGCTAAGGCAGAGAACCTTAGAGGTAGGTTTGACAACATGAGAATGGAAGAATGTGAAAATATTGCTCAATATATTGCTAGAATAAAAGAAGTTTTTAGTGTAATAAAAGGTGCAACTTGTAAAATAGATGATGATACTGTGCTAAGTAAAGTCTTGAGAACGTTGTTGCCTGTATATGCCATTAGAGTGTCTAAAATCCAAGAATTAAGATGTATTCTAGGAAATGATCTAACCCTTGAAGGTTTAGTAGGAAGACTCATTACTTTTGAGTTATCTAATTTTGATAACTACAAACCAAAAAGTATTGAATCAACTTTCAAAGAAAAATTGTTACTAAAGGATTTTGAGGAGGTAAAGCCAAAGAAGAAGAAAGGAAAGATGAAGTATGCATCCAATGATAGTAGTAGAGATGAAGAAGACATTGAATAGTTGGAAGCATTGTTGGTCAGGAGATTCTACAAAGGAAAATTTAAATTCAAAGGTAAGCTACATATAATTTGTTTTAATTGCAATGAAGTTGGTCATATTGCAGCAAGATGGACATAGAAGAACTTTGGAGAAGGAAACAAGAACAATAATAGAAGAGGAGATGATGGAAGAGACTACAAAGATAAAGGTAAGAAGTCATGCTACATTGCTAATGAAAATAGATCTAATGAAAATGATGATGAAGTGGGATATGTTGCAATGAAGGGTGAACCATATGAGGATGAGGCTACTACACTTATGACATGTGAACAAGAATGACAAGTGGATCATTGACAGTGGATGCTCACACCACATGACTAGAGACAAAAGTAAGTTCATTAACTTAACCTGTTATGATGGAAATAGTGTAAGATTTGGTAATGATGCACCATGCTTTATAAAAGGAAAAGGGTCTATCAAGCTCATAGAGAAAATTTCATGTGATAATGCTTGTTATGTTGAGGATTAAACTATAACCTTTTAAGTGTGTTACAACTGAATAATTTAGGATGCAAAGTTAAATTTGAAAACAATTTTGTTAAATTTGGGATGCAAAGTTGGAACAAGAGATTATGTCATCTCAATTTTGATAATCTAATTAGTATTAGTGACCAGAAAATATAATATGGAAACAATGTCAATTAGGAAAGTGACAAAGTCAAGCTTTAAAAGTAAAGCTTATACCTCTAAAGAAATACTTGAAATTGTTCATACTAACCTGTGTGGACCAATAGAAATGAAAAGCTACAAAGGAGATAGGTATATAATGCTACTTATTGATGATTACTCTAGGATTATGACAATCATGTTTCTAAAACAAAAATTAGATGCTTTTCAAATATTTAAATGGTACTTGGAAAAAATTGAGAAAGAAATAGGTAAGAGTTTGAAATGCTTAAGATCAAACAGAGGAGGTGAATTTACTTCACGTGAGTTTGAGATGTTTTGCAATGATAAAGGAATCAAAAGATAGAAATCAACACCTAGGACCCCTCCACAAAATGGAATTGCTAAAAGAAGAAATAGATCTATAATGGACTATGCTAGAACACTCATGATGGAGAAAAATGATGCTCTAAAATATTGGAGAGAAGTTGTAAGTACTACTATATACATCTTGAACCATGTGTAAGTAAAGAAAGGTACTCACTCAACACCTTTTGAACTATGGTATAATCATCCACCTAATGTGAAATAATTTAAGGTATTTGGAAGAAAATGCTATATTCTTAAAGATGCTAGGAGTGGAAAGTTTGATGCAAAGAGTGAAGAAGGTATATTCCATAGTTACTCTATAAGAAGTAATGCTTATAAGTGTTTAGTTACTAACACTAACAAAATTGTGGAAAGTGAAAATGTGAATTTTGATGAGTTTATATAAACACATGAAGCTAAACCAACAAAAGAATCAGAGAGTTATAAGAAATTTGTATACAATTATGAAGAAATGCTTACTGAAGAAGATGCAAAAAATCATGTAACAAATCAGTAGTAAGTTTCAACAACTACTTAGTCACATCCTATGAATATCAAGTTACATTTAGATGCTGAGTTGCAGAATGAGGAGAATGCACAATTTGACTTTGAAATTAGCATACATGAAAGAGATGCTAAAATACTTGACAGAGATGCCCTTAGTGATACTGAATCTGAGAGACAAAATGTAGCTACAAGAACTAAGCCTAGACTATCCAAATATGTCAAAAGACACCATCTTGTAGATCGAATCATTAGAGACAAAGATGAAAGGCCAATTACAAGAAAAAGGTTGAGAAGTGAATCACATTTTTTAAGCATGAAAGAACCTAAGATAGTGAGAGATGCATTGGAAGATGATGACTAGTACAAGGCTATGGAAGAGGAAATTTAGCAGATAGAAAAGAACAAGACTTGGAGCCTAGTTCCTAGACTAGAAGAGAAGAATGTGATTGGCACAAAATGGGTATTTAAGAACAAGCTTGATGAGAATGTTGAAGTGATAAGAAACAAACAAAGAATAGCTTGCAAAGGGTATGCACAAGAAGAAGGAATTGACTATGGTGAAACATTTGCCCCTGTTGCAAGAATGGAAGGAGTAAGAATATTGCTTGCTTATGATGCATATAAAGGTTTCAAAGTTTATCAGATGAATGTTAAGTCTGTATTTTTGAATGGGATATTAGAAGAGGAGGTCTACATAGAACAACCAGAAGGATTTGTGGGTAAAAACAATAAGAACATGGTATGTAGACTACACAAAGCCCTATATGGATTAAAATATTAGGGACCAAGAGTATGGTATGAGAGACTTCATTCTTATCTTGTTAAGATTGGATTTGAAAGGAAAAATGATAACAATGATTTATACATGAAGACAGATAAAGAAAAAGGTATACTTTTATCTGAAATTTTTGTTGATGACAGAATATTTGGAGGACAAGATGCTTTGTGTAAAGATTTTACAAATTAGATGAAGCAAGATTTTGAAATGTCAATGTTTGGTAATTAAATTCTTTATGGGATTATAAGTCTATCAAATGAATTATGGTGTATTTATCACTTAGTCAAAATATGTCAAGGAGATATTGAAGAAATTTTAACTTGAAGATTTAAAACTAGTAAGTACACCTATGATAACATCACTCAAGCTATCAAAGAATGATGATTCAGCTAAGGTTAATCAAACATTATATAGATACATGATTGATAAATTGCAATATGTAGTACATAGTAGACCTAATATTGCATTAGCTATAGGGATAGTTGTTAGATTTTTTGCTAACGCTAGATAGAATCACTTGATGGTAGTGAAAGGCATAATGAGATACTTGAAAGGAATAGAAGAGTATGGTTTATACTATAAGAAGAATGAAAGGTTTGAACTAAAAGCCTACATTGATGTTGATTGGGCTGGAAATGTTGATGATAGAAAAAGCACCAGTGGAGGAGCATTATTCTTAGGTAGAAGACTTGTTACATGGAAAAGTAAGAAGTAGAGTTGTACTTCCCAATCTACTATTGAAGCATAGTATGGTGTTGTTGTTAATTGCACAAACATTGTATGGATCAAATAGCTACTAAAGGGAATGAAGGAAGAGATCACTTAACCAGTGACATTTTATTATGATAATACAAGTGCTATAAATATATCAAAGAATCCTATCATGCATAAAAAGAAAAAGAACATTGCAATAAAGTATCATTATGTAAGGGAGTTGGTTCAAGACAAAGAGTTAAAGATAGAATATATCAACACAAAGGAGCAAATTGATGATATCTTCATTAAAGCATTACCTAACAATGCTTATGAGTATCTAAGAGGTAAATTAGGGGTGATATCTATGTAAAAGAAAGAGGGAGTACCCTACATCAAACAAGCTGATATTTATTTCATACACATTGATGCAGTGGATCTTAATTTAAGAAATTTCCTAAAGTAATCACAGAGCTAGAATTAAAAATTAGTCACAAGCAAGGTGACAGAGGGAGAAAATTGAAGAGCATACAAATGCATATACCAATGATGCCAAGTGTTGAGTAAATGTCTTTGGCATTGTTGTCAAAGAGGGAGAAAGTATAGTAAACTGATCAAGTGCATACTGATCATGAGGGAGATTTTTAATCAAGGGAAAAAGTACACTGAATTGATTAGTGCAAAAGAGGAACAATAAAGTAAGAATAGATCATTAGAAGGCTGAAAGAAAGAAAGAGCGAGAAAGAAAAAAACAAAAGATGGAGATATTCTAATATTCTGCTGGTAGAGGGAGAAGTTTTATTCACAAGCTTTCATTGTGGTGTTGCCTTATTGTTTTAACCTAGTTAGTTTATTATTTGTTTAACTAGTTGATCAGTTTGATTTTCCATTAATACCAAAGACGAAGATTGTGGATATATGATTGAAAACATCATTTGAATGAAATATTTTTGAAGAAGTGCTTTCAATCATTATTTTTTTACTAATGTCAAAACTACTATATGTTAGTAAGAAAATTACTTATCTGTTTCAAGAACTATCACTTAGTTGATTAATGAGGAGGATTTGATCAACAACATGTAATAAAAGTACCTAGAGGAAAGGTTCAGTTATGATTATGTATTGAAGTGCAAGAATTAGTTAAGATAGTGATAGCACAAGTATATTGATAATCTATTTTGACGTTACAAAATATTGGCTACATTTAGAAAGTTCAGGAGACTAAGGTTAAAAAAATTTCATTAGCTAAGCTTGACCACATTGATAGAAGGTGTTGAGAAAAGTTAGTGCAAGCTGACCAAAAAGTCAATTAGAGCTGAGTGAAATCAATTTCTAGTCGGTGCCAAGCAAGTTAGTAGGTGTCGAGCAAGGTAATTGAAGTCGAGTGATTTTCATTTGATGTCGAGCACCAATAAAATATTGTTGATGCCGAGTGATTTTACAATAGATTTTGAGTAAAACAATATGTGCCAAGCATCAGTAAGTTGATAATGTCGAGCTGGTACATTATGAAAAGATCAAGTTTGTTTTCTTGGAACTTGTAAATCAGGAGGAAGATAAGATTGATTAGCTAGAGGCATAGAATCTTATGTAAACCATTTTGGAGCCAAATTCAAATGGATTCTAGGAGAATTTTTTAGAGACCAATCCATCAAAAACCCTAATTTTTGAGATGGATAATGAGTGGAAAAAAGAGTTCTAATTTCTTATATGTAGGAATGTCTAGTCATGAAGCAAAGGTTAAGAGGTCAGAGAGTTTTGGATGTGAAAATCTAACAAGGAGAAGGAAGAGAGTTTACTTCATCAAGTGACACAAGAGATGTCTATAATGACAAGCTAAGCAAGAAGGTTAGAGGAGGATGGATGCTTGAAGTTGAACAAGCTATTACTACTACAAAGATTGGAAGCCAACTAGAGTTGAGGACTAAATAGTAATCTATAATCTACAAGTGAGGTTGTAAATTGTATGAGATCAAAGCTCTATTGTTACTTTTTAACAATTGTATCAGATTAGGGTAAATCCTTTGGAGAAAGGTTGACTTAACAGTCATTGGAAAATCCTTTAATAGAGTGGCATTCCAAGTGAATCACCTAAAGTCTTCTAACAAGGATCACTTTTATTATGGTGATTAAAATCCCTTAGCCAGGTCACATTTAATAGTGTGTGTTGTAACGTTTAATTGGGTTGGCCATTAATAGGGCATCACTTCAGAAGAGTGAAAAAGGAGTAGCATGTTACTGGTGGTTTTTTCCAAATTGGGTTTCTATGTTAAATCATTGTGTTAAGTGTGATGATGGATATGTTGTGTTTTATGATTTGTACTTCTACATATTACTATTACAGTAACATATTAGTATTGGTTAACATACAATGAATGCATGCATGGTTAAGAAAGTTTTATGTGTTCACTAAATTCTAAGAAGTTTTATGTGTACATCTAGACCTTGAATAACTTATTCACCCCCACCCCCACCACCCCCCCCCCCCCCCCCCCCCCCCCACGTGCCTTCTCAGTTATTGTAAAAGAATTCCAACATCCATTTCAAAAGATGTTTCCAAAGATGTTTCCTTAAGGAGAGATTCTTCTAGAGACAAGGAATTAGCCTTATTGACTTTGAGTTTTTTAGGTTGCTTCTTAATTTTCACCATGACTGAGGGATTCTCTCGCAAAGGTTCTCTTGGTCTGACTTTTTCTGCAGTAAAAAATTTTCATTTAAACCATAGAAAAGTCAGATGTTCTATGTCTAAGTGAAGCATAGGGTTTTGGATAAACCATCTATAAGAAATAATCGCCATATAAGCCCTATATTCATCCCTATTCATAAATGGTTGGGCGCAAAATTTTCAAATTTCAAAAGAGGCAACTATGCTTTCATATTCCTTTTCCTTTCTCCCGGGTTACCTTTCTTCCTATTTATCCCAACCATCGGATCCGATTAGATCTACCACTGGCGTTATCTCGCTATTGAGAATTGCATGCTCATTAAGTATAGCGAGATAGCGAGCACTGAGTTTTTTTTAAGCGGTGGGACCATGAAGTGAAGATGCGGCGATCGGAGATTTGCTTATTAAATGTTTTATTGTGCAGGTACACTTTGCAATTCGCCATCCAAAAAAAAAAAGGGGGAGAGGGACCCACTAGAATATCTGACATCAGAGCCAGAATGTTGATTTTTTTGAAAGTTCTGCCACCTCGCTATCGGAAAATTCAGGCACTTCACCGTTAGCGAAGTAGCGAGGCCACGTGAAAATCTAAAAATGATGACATTGCATCTTGCTTGTATCATAATTACACCAGGTGGCATGACCAGTCATAAATACCGTTGTTAGAATCAGTTTTAATTAACAGAAGTAATTATTGGGTAACCCTTGCATTTTCCGGCACGGAATCCTTTTAAGTGCCAAAGCTCGCTACCTCGCTATCGGAAAATTGAGGTGCTTCACCGTTAGCGAGTTAGCGAGGCCCCGTAATATGGCAAAAGATCGGCAAGATCTTTGATGACGTGTAATGACAGATGACTGTGATAAATTTTGACATGTGCCAGCTATGCAGAGATCTGATTCTCATTAATACCTATCTAACTAAATGTACAAGAAATCTTGAACGTCAGCTTGAAGTAGATCAATGGAGCTCGCTACCTTGCTATGAAGAGTTGCAAGGAAGATAATTACAGTGACATAGCGAGTTGGGCCTGCTGCCTTCTTTCTTAAGAAGTCCTATAGCATATCTTTCGATCATTTCTTGATCCGATCAATGGTTGTTGCCGCCTCGTCATGGCAAGGTGCTTGTTCTTTATGCATAACAAAGTAGTGACATGCTGACACGTGTTCTCCGTCGTCAGTGGGTCTAAATCTAAGCACCATCAAAAGAAATAATTCTGTATGTGGCAAGCTCTCATTGGGTAAAATAACTGACATGGCAAATATAACTCCTAGTTGTTCTCTTTGTACCGCATGATCGTAGGATCTTTGAAGATCAACGGTGCAGTTTTAAATAAAAAATGTAGTGCCACTATCTGTATTAATTAGACAAGAAAGCTTCGTCCATGAGGAAAAATAGAGTATAATACAGAGAGATTGCATCAGTTTCATTTCACGCGAGAAAAGATTTGAAGCCATTCTTGTGCAGAAGCCATTACTGAAAGAAAAGCATGCCAAGGTTTGATAAAAAATTGTCAAGTTATGTGTTCGCAAAAATTCTGCAGGAATACAAAGGAGAATTGAGACAGAATTCAAGTAAGTAAAACTGCCATCATCTTCGTGAGCTTTTAAGTTTTAAAAAGGATAGCCCAAGATGCCTCCTAAGAAGGGATTTATAGGTGCAGTAAACTACTTGGATAGAAATGTGCATGATGATTTGCTTGAGTTACTTCCTGAATCTACTATAGAAACGGTGCAAGTTAAGAGGTTAACCTCACTCAACCCTAGGCTTAGGGTAGCTGATGGATTGTATGATAAGGGTAATTGGGTCCGGGATGCTCAAACTTCTCAAACTCGTTTGAGTTTATTCAAAAAATGGTTTGCAGAAAGGAAGTTATATGCCCCTCATGCCAATATATGGAATTTTGATCTTGGGAAGCTTGTTGTCCCCAGCGTGTTTATGGATTTTGACCTGCTTGAAGCTATACCAAAAAACTATGACCAAGCCACTAAGGTAGTGAGAAGAATAGATGGTGAGGCTTTAGTTACCATCAGTCCCAAGGAGATTAGGAAGGTTTTCAGTCTGGGACCCCTCACCATGTATCATGTGCCCATTAATCTGATAGATTTAGAAAAAGAATATATATCCAAGAGGGATGTAGTTAGACAGGGTGCACTGAAAGCCCACATAGGCCGGATTGGAGGCCTCCCAACCATAACATCATCTTCTAAAGAACCCTTCAAGAAATCATGTTTTAATGCTAGGGCAGTGGAGATATATAGGACCCTGTGCAGAGTCTTCGAAGAGGGCGAAGAAGATTTTATTCCGGTGAGCTTCATGTATATGATCACCCAATCTTTTGGTGTGGAAATAATTTTTGATTTTGCATCTTACTTGGCAAATGAGATTCATCATGGATTGGTGGGGATTTCATAGGGCAAGGTGGAAAAGGTTTGGGGTCAGTATTCCATACTGATGCATATGTTTCTTTTTAAAGGGGCCACTTATTTTGGTAAAGAAATGGTTTTAAATAGAGAACAAGAAGGGGAAGCACTGCTAGTCCAATTATGGAGTGCAGACATGACCTGGGAAGCAGAAAATGCTAGATTCGTTAGATTTGATAGGCACTTTGCCTCCAAACTAAGGTGCCTCATATTGAGTGACAATCCCAGAATCCCTAAGGCATTAATGCACCTTGTTAGGCCTATGGAAAAAACCCATAATCTAAAAGTTTCACATAATTGGGGAGATATTATCCCATATTCAGTCGCAACGGTCATCAGGGTCTATGGATTCAAAGGAACACCCCATGTGTTACCCTATCAGGTACCTTTGAAGGTAGGGATAGCTAAATTTTTGTGGCAGTTGGGAGGAGTGGAGGAGGCCTTTTTGCACAAAAGGGGGACAGGATCAATTTTTCCTACTTGTACTATAGCCCACCAGTTTGTGATAACTAAAGAAGGGTGGGTCTTTCTCCATAAAATTTTGGATCAATATAAAATGGCAGTGTCTCACTCTTATTTTTGTGATATAGAAGGTTTCTTCAACTCTGCCCTTAGATTGAGAATCAAGCTTCATCCAGTTCAGCATGAATTCTATTTTCTTGAAGATATAATAAGAAATGAATACTCTCTCCATGAGCAAGAAATAAAGAAAGAAAAATGGAGAGTCTATTCAAAAGTTTTAGAATTCATTAATTGTTTTGACAAAGATTTCAGTCCTCTTAGTAATGCTACAAACAATGCAGATAAAATACATAAGCTCATGAGTACTTTCTCTGAGATAATGGAAGTAATGAATGAGAAGAAACAGCATTTTATTAATTCTTTTCCAAATAAAGCCAGAGAAATTATGAGAAAATTGGGTTTCACCCCCAACATTGGAATAGGTCCACTGGTGGTACGGAAGAAAACAAGATATACTATTGTCCGACAGTGGGTGCCCATTGTGCATAAAGAAAAATAGATAGTTGATTCCACCAGCACTGTCCTAGAAGAAAGACCCCCTGAACCTTCCCCCAAAAGAAGGAGAATAATAAGGGAGGAAGAATCGCCTGATGAAAGTGGCTCACCTTCTCAAACCCCAATAAGAATTGAGGAAGAACAGCTCACCAATGAGCAATTCGAACAAATGGGGTCACAAGGAGAAATTTTTGTTACACAAGCAGAGATTGATGAAGGAAACCCTCAGGAACCCCCTGTACCAAGTTTTGAATTAACTACAACAGATTTCAGAGGAAGGGAATTGGACCCTGTTTTGGAACAAGCCAATCAGCATTTTTTATCTGATAACAATTTTGTAAGATCTAGGGCTTTTGATCAGTTTGCGTGGAGAGTAAACATGCACATTTTTGAGCAAAGGTGCAATAATATGAAAGCAGAACATCCAGAAATGGATGAGACCTCCATTAAAAATATAATAAAGGAACAAATGGTGCAAGAGTTCCAAAATATAACCCCTGATGAGGGAAGATAGATGGTAAAAAATGCTAATGTTTTATTATTGCCCAATTGGGACATTCCTGATGCATTCATTTTTAATTCTGTTTCAAATAATTTAGGACTCCAAGATCCAAATAAAGAGGAATTCTTGGGTACAGCGTTCAGCAATGATCAAGCTGCCCTTGTTATGTGGTCCCTGAGAAGAGGATCCAGAATTACTTCATCACAGCCTGATGATTCAGGATTAATAGGGAGTATCATTGTAAGAAGAGTTGCTGACACTTCAAATGTATAGGCAGCCCACATGAATGTGGATTATTCTAAATTTTCCCTGGCTACTGCGGAAAGAGGAGAGAGGGAAATGATTGATATGCATAATAAATATGAAATAGTGGTGGAAGCCTATAACCAAGAGGTAAAAAGGAGATATGAGTTAGAAAACATGGTATCTCAATTAGAAAAGGTACTTGGAAAGAGAAAAGTGGGAGAATCCAGTACACTAAGAATTGCATATCCCCCACAGTCATCTGTGGGATTGACCCCTATTATTGAGATATCTGACACCCCTCAAAGACCCCAATTCTATACTGCAGAGGAATTTGAAGCAGAAAAAACCAAATTACATGAGTGGCAGATAGAATTTAGAAATCAGCAAGAAGAGAAATGGAGGCAGGGTGTGACATATTTGAGGGATAAAATACAATGGTCAAATTTTTATGATCAGTTGACAAGGATTGTAACCCTCATGGATGAGTTAAATAAAGAAAAGAATGGACTAGATTCTCTTGCACAGAAGTGGAGACAGAGAAATAATGATGTTACAATTATTTGTATATCTACAGTTCAAATGCCTTATCATCAGGTTGAAAGGATTTTTGATTTATTGAATCAATTAGATAATTTTGAAAATAAAAGAGATTCTTTACAGAGAAAATTGATACTCTATTTTTCAAAATATCTTGCTAAAAAATTCACCCTATTTCCTTGTGTCTTAGAATCTGTTGATACAGTAAAGGAAAAAGACAAATGGAAAAAGGAAATGGATGAATTATTCGATAACAGAATAACAAACATCATCAGTGAGACTAGCCATTGGTTTTGGGCAAAGACAAATGAAGAGCTGGTAAAAATACAATTATATTATGCTGATATAAGAAAAGAATTCGATGATTTAGAAGAAAATGCCAATTCTTTAATAAAGATACAAAGAGAAACCTTAAGTTTTGATTGGCCAGATGATGATACTTTTAACAGATGGAAAGATCAGTTTAGTGAACAGATGTCAGGAGACGATGACGAGGAAGATGTAAGAGTAATAGTTACTTTTGTAGTCAGCAATGATGACATAGAAAATCCCCAGGTTAAAGTGAGTTTGCATGTAACAGAAGATGATACATCACTTACAGACCTTATGGGTATGTACTCTGAAGATGAGGAATGATTGTGAGAGCAGATCATAACAACCAAGAAGCATAACAGAAAGGGACCCGCCAAGAAGTGCTGTTGTAATCAACCTTTCTGTTATTCTTGTTTTTGTTTTTCAAAAGAAGGACACCTGTCACCTTTTGTAGCCTGAAGCTTGTTGCATCTCACATTATTTAAGTGAGATCCCAAGGCTAAAGATGGGTCTGAATTTGGTTTTCACTAAGTATTATGCTTAGTTCTGTTTTTGGTCCAACCATTTTTTGGGAAAGAAATTTGTAGTATACTTTTTCTGTCAAAATTTCTGAGATATGGATGAATGTAGAAAGAACTGTGCTTCTTCTCTGAAGGTTTTTCTGGGTCTTTTGTAAAGGATATACCATTTTCAAAAGAAATGAATACAAATTATGAACTGTCCCCATATCTATTCTTCTCTGAATTTTGTCTCCTTTTTTAATACTTAGCTACCTTGATGTTGTGTGAGTAAAAGTTTATGCAATTGATTGCAATATAGTAAGACTGTACATCCATTTGTTATTGTTGTTAATTCAATGGATTAAATAAAGGCTCTGATGAATGTGATGAGGTTGCTTGGGTGTTAATAAGGATTTTTGAATGATAAATTCTGGTAAGAATTGCTGATGAAAATTCGTTGCAAGGCAACAAATTAGATCTAAGAATTTACTTGACTCTGAATTCCCAATGGATTAGGCACTGATCGAAAGTATTTCAGCCAAAAAAGAAGTATATTACAACTAGCTTTTTCAAAATACATCATAAAATCAATTTTCACTTATCTTTCCTGTAAGATTTTCAAAGTTGGCCAGCACTTGCCTGCATGGATTGTTTTAGCTTCATTTAGCCATTGTTGTTGGAAACATCTACAGAGCTATAGAAGATTTCTTGGCCATATCTGTTCAAGGGATGTGTTTATCAGTTATTTACATATATGTTTGAGGATTTAGAGATGAGAATCAAAATGAAACTAAGAATAATTCTCATACAATTATTCCATCTTTGAACCATCCCCGGGTGCACCCGGCCTGGTTTTTACAGAGCCAAAAGAGTAGAAAACCGTCTAAGGTTTTGTTGGAGTTGGGCCCTAGTACTTTGCATAGGCAAGTGATAATGATAATTGGCTATTCTTTAGGTTGTGTATGTACTGATATCTAGGTACTAAGCCTTTTGTCACCTAGTAGTTTTAGCACTGTTAACATCAAAATAAAACACCAACAAAATGGCGACTCTGCTGGGGAATGTCTAACGCATCTGTAAAAAGTACTGCAGTTGTCTTTAGTCTTACTAAGTAAGTATGTGTCGTGTGATCTTTATTTTGCCCGTAGCTATAGGGGAATCTTTAGTGGCAAAACTTGAGAATTTAAAGAAGATATAAACCCAAGTACCATTGCTACACACTGACGCATCCAGCTTATCCGAGTGTCTTATCTAACAAGCAAGAGTTGCAGTCTTACAACATCAGTGATTGATCTCTTTGTGTAGTATTTTTATTCCCACTTGTGTATTGTTTTCTTTCTGTCAGTAAGAAGTGTTATTATATTTTCCCAAAAAAGGGTGGCGACTCAGTCAAGGTTTTGAAGCTAGTGCTTATTGTAACAAAAGGAGAATATGGCTGACAAGAGAAAAAACACAAGGGCTTACATGAGAGCCAATCCCGATGTATCAATGTATACTGATTTACCCCAAGGTGGTAGGAAGAACCAAAATAAGAAAATAATAGATCCAAATCCTACTTGGAAGCCTAGAGGTAATGCCTCCGTAAATTCCCATTATCAACCGATAATAGCAAGAAAGTCATCTTCGCTTAGTTCTGAATCCGAAAATACAAGAATTTTAGGAGGTATTTCCAGTACCCCATTACCAGATCAGAGAGCTTTTCAAGATAAAGACGTATCTACTATGGGAATTGCTTCACCAAGACCAGGGCCTGTAGCAGATATAAATTGTAGGCTAGGATTTAGGAGTTCATCTGATACCCCTTTTAATCCCAGAGTAGCCCCATATATGGAACCAAACCTTATAGATCTAGATGATCCTGCTGATTCCGAGGCAACCTCTGCTGATTCTAAAGAAGTGCAATCTGAAATAGGATTTTTGAAGAAATGGATTGCTGAGGAAGAAGCTAAACATATTCGTCTTGAAAAGGAAAGGGAGCGAGCCACTTTGGATGCAATAATAGAAAGAGATACTCTGCTAAGAAGGATGGCTGCTTTGAAAGAGCAAAATAAAAAATTAGAAGAGAATACCCCCACTCTCCATCAGGACGTCTTTGGAAATTTTGATAATCTAAGAGCTAAAGTTCAACAACAGGAAAAACTCCTAAATCAAAGGCAAGAACCAATTATTACTCAAGTTCAAGCTTATAAACCCATTCAAGTTAATCCAATAGAGCCCACTGGAACAGTTCCAGATAAAGGGAAAGGCAAGGCTATAGGAATCCAAATAAATGAGCCTCAAGCCATACCGAGCAAACCTATACAACCCTCCATATCAAAATTAGATCTAGAACTAGAGAAGGCTCGAAATGAGAGGGAAGACCTTGCAAAAGAACTTGAGAAGGTTGAAAATGAAGCTCAGGCCACAGAAACCAGAAGGAAAATCCAATTCATAAAGTCTAATTCTGCATTGAATTCATGGCCTAGTTTGTCTATCCCACCTACAAATCCTGCACCAGTTAATGCTCCCATAATCCCGACTCAGAAAGCACCCCAATTTGCTCCTACCTCATCTTCCAATATTGGCACTCAAGTCTCATTTGTCCCACCACAGCTATCGCAAGCTGCTCTCCTAACTCAAGCTAATGCAACTAGTACCTCTAACGCTCCTGGTTTCCAAAAGAAACCTATATACCTCAAAAAATATAGACAAATATCATTTGTCGATATTCCTGGTGCCCCCCATCCCATATCTTTTGATTTAAGGGATAAAGTGGTTAAGTTTTCTAGAAATAATGTTGTTACTGGTGAAGAACATTTGAGAATTTTCATTGACATGCTCAATGATTATGAAGTTGAACATGAGGACATGGTGATGAAATTATTTGTGCATTCACTCACAGAGGATGCAAGGGATTGGTTCAGGAGGTTGCCTGATGATAGTATTACTTCATGGAGTGATTTGGAGAAATTGTTCAAAGAACAATATGGGGACAATACTAATGCAGGATTCATGTTGAATGAGTTCAACAATATCAAGAAGAATCCAAATGAATCCACATTTGATTTCAATGTGAGATTTCAGAAAGGGATGTACAAACTATTTCAGTTTATGCGGTTAAATGAAGACGTTTGTCTTACAACCTATTTCAATGCCTTTGATAGCAAAATGGCCTATCAATTGAGAGATAAGGATCCTAAAACTTTAAGAGATGCCTATAGAGTTGCAGTGAATATAGAAAATAATAGAAAGGCCTCTGGCAAATTAGGGAGGAGGGATGATCCTAAGCTTTTCAACCCTAAGAATAATAATAAAAGGGAAGGTGACAAAACTCCCATAGGAAAAAGGCCTGAAGAACCTACTATAGGCCATGTTTTAGAAATGCTCAAGAAGATGAATCCCACTATTTTCAATAAGACAAATGTTACTGAGAGAACCCCTGTGAATAACAACAATTTCAATAGACAGCCTAGGATGCAGAATTACCCTTACACCACCTAATGGAAAGATGGTAAACCAGTTCCCAACCAGATCCAAAATATGAAAGATAAGGGTACCCCAGACCCCCTGCAAAGGAACACTGTAAATATGAATGATGATGTACCTTGGTGCATTATATGCCAATCACCTCATTTTGCTGATTATTGTGCTGTTGCCCAGTCGTTCGCCCAAGCTCAAGGAGTGCAAGCAGAAGAAGAAACATAAGAAAAAAACCATGATGATATAAGCTGCAATATGGCGAACACATCTGATGATTTGATAGATTCTGATTCAGAAGAACCTGAGAATGATGTTACCAGCCAGAGAATTGCTTACCAGTTACATCATCAGCAAATATTTTCAGATGATGAAAAGAATGATATAGATAAGGTATGCAATACATTTTCTGAAGTAGGTTTCACAAACCTAAGAATCCCCTCCAAGGAGGAAATTGATAGAATTACAGCCGAGATGATTTCACAAGTCCATAGTAATTACAATTTGAGAAATAGAGCAATAAATAATGAGGCAGGAAGGCCATCTAGTATGTTCATCAAAGACACCACTCATAAGATAGATGATCAACACAAGAAAGCCAGTATAGATGTGTCTAAGATCAAGGAGAACAAGGGTCAGAAATGGGAACCAAAAAGGAAGGTTCAATTTCAGAAAGGTGAAGCAACAAAGACCGTAGTGCAACCAGAGAAATCAGAACCGGATGTTGTCAAGCAAAAAGTGGTACCCACTACTCAAAAGACTCTGATTCCAGGTACTATTGTAAAACCTACTGTGGTTGAACCTATTGATATGATTGCCATGTTATCTCAAATTACTGTGAAAGTACCCTTGTCTGAGCTTTTTAGAATTGAAGAGCATAAAAATAAGGCTTTGTCATGGTTGGGTGGAATAGCAAACAACAATAGTATTGATGATCAAGCTGTAGCCCGACAGACCCCATTAATAATAGAGGACAATGGTATTATATCCCAGATTCCTCAGATGTTCTTAGATGATTCATCAGTTGCGTTCATACAAGATATTGATCCTTTTTTCCTTAGTCTAATCATAAAAGGGAAAACCTTGAAAAATTGTATGATAGATTCTGGAGCTTCCAACACTATAATGCCTTTTAAAGTAATGGAAGCCCTAGGATTGAAGGTGGATACTAAGCAAGGTAGATGCCGAGGGATGGATGCTAGAGAGGTTCCAGTAATAGGTACTATAAATGCCTTACCATTCAAACTGGCTGCATTTCCTGAGGTAGAATTAACCATGTCTGTCCTTGTAGTGGATATACCCCCACACTACGGGATGCTACTTTCCAGAAAATGGAGTGCCGCCATGGGGGGAAGCCTACAATGTGACCTTACTTATGCCACCTTCCATATAGGGGACAAAGCTGTCAGGGTAAATAGGGAACCAAGGGTTAACCACATCTTAGGTGAAGAAATTGACAAAGATACCACCTGTTTCCTAGACACTGGGATTAATGCTTTCAGGGCTGAATTAATTATTCAAGAAGTGGAAAACTTGCCTGATATCATTGAAAATGAGGTTGAATGTTGCATGAATTCACCAAAATTGTGGACAATGTTCTTTGATGGGGCTACTTCTAAAGAGGGTGCAGGGGCAGGTGTAGTCTTTGTGTCCCCTAAAAATAACACCTTCAGGTATTCATTCACCTTGAAGTTTGCTTGCACTAATAACATTGCTGAATATGAAGCATTGCTGCTAGGTCTCAAAGTGGCCACACACCACAAAATTAAGAAATTGTGTGTCATAGGGGATTCTGAATTGATCATCTCTCAGATTAAAGGAACCTACTCCTCAAAAAATAGGAGATTAAAACAATATAGAAACGCGGTATGGGATCAAATAGAATTCTTTGATGCATTTGGGATCTCATGGAGAGATAGGACCTAGAATAAAATGGCTGATGTTCTGGCCAATGTAGCTATCAAACCAAAAGAAATATCATTTGTAGGAATCTCCCAGATTCAGGCCCAAAACAGACCTTCTATACCTAACAACATTGAAAATTGGCAGGTGTTTGAAGATGACAAAGATATCACAAATTTTTTGCTAAATGAAGACAAATACCATGGGCAGGAGATGGACTGCAATGGACTGATTGAAACCATAAATGGGAAGGAAACCATTTTTGGTCAAGAAATCATGCAATTAAAAACAAATAAGATGCCTAAGGGGTTGGTAGTCTTGGAGAATATTTTTGATAACCAAGACAGAGTAAAATCGGGAATAAAGGACCCCAAACTACAGGAGCTAGAAGAAATGAATTTGGGAACAGATGAATTCCCTAAAAGGGTTTACATCGGCCAAGATCTGCCAGTTCAAATCAGAAAAGCATTTATTGACCTACTTAGAAAGTACAGGCATGTTTTTGCTTGGTCATATGATGACCTTAAAGCTTATAGGGAGGACCTTTTCCAGCATGTCATACCGTTGAAAGAAAATGTAAAACCTTTTAGGCAAAAACAGAGGCCAATCAATCTTACCCTTGCCCCAAAAATGCAGGAAGAACTGACAAAACTGAGAGATGGTGGAATAATCAAACCAATTAGGCATTCTACTTGGGTTTCAAACCTTGTTCCTATAAGAAAAAAGAATGGAGATATTAGGCTTTGTGTGGATTTTAGAAATCTAAACATTGCATCTCTAAAAGATAATTATGGCTTACCTAATATGGAAGCCATGTTGCAACAAGTGACCGGCTCTGAATTGATGTCAATGATGGATGGCTTTTCTGGATATAATCAAGTTCTGGTAAAAGAAAGTGAACAGTTCAAAACAGCTTTCACAACCCCTTGGGGAACGTATGTGTATGTGAGGATGCCTTTTGGCTTGATTAATGCAGGAGCTACTTTCCAAAGAGCCATGGATGTAGCATTTCATGAATATATTGACAAATTTATGGTTGTGTACCAGGATGATCTTACAGCGTATTCTAACAAGGCTGAAGATCACTGCAAACATTTGGAAATTTTTTTTATCAAAGCCCTGGAATATGGGGTATCTCTAAACCCAAAGAAATGCTCATTTGGGGTCACAGAAGGAAAGTTATTAGGACACATAGTGTCCAAGGATGGGGTAAAAATAGACCCAGAAAGGGTAATAGCTATTGATAAAGTCCCTAAACCTAAAAACGTGAAAGGTATACAGTCCTTTTTTGGCCAAGTTAATTTTCTGAGGAGGTTTGTTACCAATTTCGCTGAAATTAGTAGACCCATTTAAAAAATGCTCAAGAAAGGAGCTGTTATAGATTGGAATGGTGAACCTTCACAGGCATTCCAGGATATAAAAACTACGATAAAAAATGCTCCAGTATTGAGGACCCCAGATTATACAAAACCCATGCATATTTTTTCTTTTGCATCATTCCATATTGTAGCTGCAGTTTTATTACAGAAAAATCAAGAAGGGTATGAACAGCCTATTGCCTTTTTTAGCAAATCCCTGCAGCATGCTGAACTGAAGTATGAAATAAATGAAAAACAAGCATATGCTTTGGTAAAGGTTGTAAAAGCATTCAGAAGTTATTTGGTAGGTGCTACTATTATTGCCTTTGTACCTAGTGCTGCAGTTAAAGATATTTTCTCTCAGCAGGAAGTGTCAAGAAGGAGATGTAGATGGATCAATAGAATCCAAGAATTTAACATTGATATGCAGATAACTAAGTTAGTAAGAGGTCAAGGTTTGGCCAAACTTATGGCCGAAACTAACCTGGAAGCTAATCAGATAAACCTAGTAAATGATGATTTCAGAACTGATTTATGCGACATGGACCAGTGTGACTGGTACATTAATGTTATAGATTACTTGCAACATATGGAAGTTCCTCCCCATCTGCCTGATAATGAAAAAAGGAATATTAAATTGCAAGCCATCAGGTATGTAATTGTTCAAAATAACTTATGGTGGAGAAACTTTGAAGGAGTTCTGTTGAAATGTGTTCACAAAGAAAGAAATGCATGCTGGAGTATGTGGAGGACATTACATGGCCAAAACTACTGTGCATAAGATAATGAGAGCTGGTTTCTAGTGGCCTACTTTGTTCAAAGATGCTCAAGTTATGGTTAAGAAATGTGATCCTTGTCAGAGATTTGCTGGAAAGCTGAAATTCTCAGGAAATACTCCACTGAAGCCAGTTGAAACTAAAGCACCTTTTCAACAATGGGGTCTGGACTTCATAGGAGAAATTTTTCCCAAGTCCAGTACTGTCTATTCTTGGATTCTGGTTGCTACTGACTACTTTACAAAATGGGTAGAGGCTATCCCTACCAGAAATGCAACAAGTAAAGTGGTAAATAATTTCTTATTGAATAATATCATTTCCAGATTTGGATGTCCACAGAAAGTTGTCACAGATAATGCTATGTGTTTTAGGTCTGAGGAATTCATCAAGTTTTGTGATAAATATGGAATGACAAGAACAACATCTTCCCCATATCATCCACAAGGGAATGGGCAAGCTGAGTCCACAAATAAAAGTCTGTTGAAAATCATTAAGAGAACCTTGGACGATAATAAAAGGGCATGGGATTCCAAGTTATAGTTGGCAATATGGGCTGACAGAGTAACTGTAAAGAAGGAAATTGGGGTGGCTCCATTTGATTTAGTGTATGGAATTCAAGATAGAATGCTCCAGAACAATTTGATGGGATTATACAATTACATCCAGTCATATGATGAAGATACTACTGATGAAATGAAAGAAAGAATGAATGAATTGGTAGGATTGACCGAAGCTAGAAGAGAAGCATCTCTGAGAAATCAAAAATTGCAGTTACAAGTCAAAAAACTCTATGATAAAAGAACTGTAAACAAGAAATTTGAAAATGGAGACCTAGTCTTAATGTGGAACGCCAGAATTGAAGATAAAGGAAAACATGGCAAATTTGATCCCATTTGGTTAGGCCCATATCTCATTGAGAATGCTTGGGGTAAAGATTCTTACATAATCAAAGATATGTTTGATAATATTCTTGAATTGCCAGTTCATGGACAGTTCTTGAAGAGGTATTTTTCTTGAAAAAATACTTATTTTCTTCCATGAACAATAGTTTTAGGTTTTTCTGGCGTCCTGTTTTCTGTAAATCCTTGTACAGTCTGAGTTTTTGTTTTTGTGTGTTGCTCTGTGCTCTCTGAAGAAGTTGTCACTTCCCGGATGTGTGGTCTGCTCTCCCATAGATTCTGAATCCTTGCATAGACTCAAGTAGTCTATCATCCCCAGACAGAGCCACTGTTGGTCTGACTTTTTCTGCAGTAAAAATTTTTTAGTTAAACCATAGAAAAGTCAGATGTTCTATGTCTAAGTGAAGCATAGGGTTTTGGATAAACCATCTATAAGAAATAATCGCCATATAAGCCCTATATTCATCCCTATTCATAAATGGTCGGGCGCAAAATTTTCAAATTTCAAAAGAGGCGAATATGCTTTCATATTCCTTTTCCTTTCTCCCGGGTTACCTTTCTTCCTATTTATCCCAACTGTCGGATCCAATTAGATCTACTGCTGGCGTTACCTCGCTATTGAGAATTGCATGCTCATTAAGTATAGCGAGATAGCAAGCATTGAGTTTTTTTTAAGCAGTGGGACCATGAAGTGAAGATGCGGCGATCAGAGATTTGCTTATTAAATGTTTTATTGTGCAGGTACACTTTGCAATTTGCCATCCAAAAAAAAAAAGGGGGAGAGGGACCCACTAGAATATCTGACATTAGAGCTGGAATGTTGATTTTTTCAGAAGTTTCGCCACCTCGCTATCGGAAAATTTAGGCACTTCACCATTAGCGAAGTAGCGAGGCCACGTGAAAATCTAAAAATGATGACATTGCATCTTGCTTGTATCATAATTACACCAGGTGGCATGACCAGTCATAAATATCGTTGTCAGAATCAATTTTAATTAACAGAAGTAATTACTGGGTAACCCTTGCATTTTTCGGCACGGAATCCTTTTAAGTGCCGAAGCTCGCTACCTCGCTATCGGAAAATTGAGGTGCTTCACCGTTAACGAGTTAGCGAGGCCCCGTAAAATGGCAAAAGATCGGCAAGATCTTTGATGACGTGTAATGACAGATGACTGTGATAAATTTTGACATGTGCCAGCTATGCAGAGATCCGATTCTCATTAATACCTATCTGACTAAATGTACAAGAAATCTTGAATGTCAGCTTGAAGTGGATCAACAGAGCTTGCTACCTCACTATGAAGAGTTGCAAGGAAGATAATTACAGCGACATAGCGAGTTGGGCCCGCTGCCTTCTTTCTTAAGAAGTCCTGTAGCGTATCTTTCGATCATTTCTTGATCCGATCAATGGTTGTCGCCGCCTCGTCATGGCAAGGTGCTTGTTCTTTATGCATAACAAAGTAGCGACATGCTGACACGTGTTCTCCATCGTCAGTGGGTCTAAATGTAAGCGCCATCAAAAGAAAGAATTCTTTATGTGGCAAGCTCTCATTGGGTAAAATAACTGACATGGCAAATATAACTCCTAGTTGTTCTCTTTGTACCGCATGATCGTAGGATCTTTGAAGATCAACGACACAGTTTTAAATAAAAAATGTAGTGCCACTCTCTGTATTAATTAGACAAGAAAGCTTCGTCCGTGAGGAAAAACAGAGTATAATACAGAGAGATTGCATCAGTTTCATTTCACGCGAGAAAAGATTTGAAGCCATTCTTTTGCAGAAGCCATTGCTAAAAGAAAAGCGTGCCAAGGTTTGATAAAAAATTGTCAAGTTATCTGTTCGCGAAAATTCTGCAGGAATACAAAGGAGAATTGAGATAGAATTCAAGTAAGTAAAACTGCCATCATCTTCGTGAGCTTTTAAGTTTTAAAAAGGATGGCCCAAGATGCCTCCTAAGAAGGGATTTACAGGTGCAGTAAACTACCTGGATAGAAATGTGCATGATGATTTGCTTGAGTTACTTCCTGAATCTACTGTAGAAATGGTGCAAGTTAAGAGGTTAACCTCACTCAACCCTAGGCTTAGGGTAGCTGATGGATTGTATGATAAGGGTAATTGGGTCCGGGATGCTCAAACTTCTCAAACTGGTTTGAGTTTATTCAAAAAATGGTTTGCAGAAAGGAAGTTATATGCCCCTCATGCCAATATATGGAATTTTGATCTTGGGAAGCTTGTTGTCCCTAGCGTGTTTATGGATTTTGACCTGCTTGAAGCTATAGCAAAAAACTATGACCAAGCCACTAAGGTAGTGAGAAGAATAGATGGTGAGGCTTTAGTTACCATCAGTCCCGAGGAGATTAGGAAGGTTTTCAGTCTGGGACCCCTCACCATGTATCATGTGCCCATTAATCTGATAGATTTAGAAAAAGAATATATATCCAAGAGGGATGTAGTTAGACAGGGTGCACTAAAAGCCCACATAGGCCGGATTGGAGGCCTCCCAACCATAACATCATCTTCCAAAGAACGCTTCAAGAAATCATGTTTTAATGCCAGGGCAATGGAGATATATAGGACCCTGTGCAAAGTCTTCGGAGAGGGAGAAGAAGATTTTATTCCGGTGAGCTTCATGTATATGGTCACCCAAATCTCTTCTTTTGGTGTGGAAATAATTTTTGATTTTGCATCTTACTTGGCAAATGAGATTCATCATGGATTGGTGGGGATTGCACAGGGCAAGGTGGAAAAGGTTTGGGGTCAGTATTCCTTACTGATGCATATGTTTCTTTTTAAAGGGGCCACTTATTTTGGTAAAAAAATGGTTTTAAATAGAGAACAAGAAGGCGAAGCACTGCTAGTCCAATTATGGAGTGCAGACATGACCTGGGAAGCAGAAAATGCTAGCTTCATTAGATTTGATAGGCACTTTGCCTCCAAACTAAGGTGCCTCATATTGAGTGACAATCCCAGAATCCCTAAGGCATTAATGCACCTTGTCAAGCCTATGGACAAAACCCATAATCTAAAAGTTTCACATAATTGGGGAGATATTATCCCATATTCAGTCTCAACGGTCATCAGGGTCTATGGATTCAAAGGAACACCCCATGTGTTACCCTATCAGGTACCTTTAAAGGTAGGGATAGCTGAATTTTTGTGGTAGTTGGGAGGAGTGGAGGAGGCTTTTTTGCACAAAAAGGGGACAGGATCAATTTTTCCTACTTGTACTATAGCCCACCATTTTGTGATAACTAAAGAAGGGTGGGTCTTTCTCCATAAAATTTTGGATCAATATAAAATGGCAGTGTCTCACTCTCATTTTTGTGATACAGAAGGTTTCTTCAACTCTGCCCTTAGATTGAGAATCAAGCTTCGTCCAGTTCAGCATGAATTCTATTTTCCTGAAGATATAATAAGAAATGAATACTCTCTCCATGAGCAAGAAATAAAGAAAGAAAAATGGAGAGTCTATTCAAAAGTTTTGGAATTCATTAATTGTTTTGACAAAGATTTCAGTCCTCTTAGTAATGCTGCAAAAAATGCAGATAAAATACATAAGCTCATGAGTACTTTCTCTGAGATAATGGAAGTAATGAATGAGAAGAAACATCATTTTATTAATTCTTTTCCAGATAAAGCCAGAGAAATTATGAGAAGATTGGGTTTCACCCCCAACATTGGAATAGGTCCACTGGTGGTACGGAAGAAAATAGGATATACTATTGTCCGACAGCAGGTGCCCATTGTGCATAAAGAAAAATAGATAGTTGAATCCACCAGCATTGTCCTAGAAGAAAGACCCCCTGAACCTTCGCCCAAAAGAAGGAGAATAATAAGGGAGGAAGAATCCCCTGATGAAAGTGGCTCACCTTCTCAAACTCCAATAAGAATTGAGGAAGAACAGCTCACCAATGAGCAATTCGAACAAATGGGGTCACAAGGAGAAATTTTTGTTACACAAGCAGAGATTGATGAAGGGAACCCTCAGGAACCCCCTGTACCAAGTTTTGAATTAACTACAGCAGATTTCAGAGGAAGGGAATTGGACCCTATTTTGGAACAAGCCAGTCAACATTTTTTATCTGATAACAATTTTGTAAGATCTAGGGCTTTCGATCAGTTTGCGTGGAGAGTAAACATGCACATTTTTGAGCAAAGGTGTAATAATATGAAAGCAGAACATCCAGAAATGGATGAGACCTCCATTCAAAATCTAATAAAGGAACAAATGGTGCAAGAGTTCCAAAATATAACCCCTGATGAGGGAAGACAGATGGTAAAAAATGCTAATGTTTTATTATTTCCCAATTGGGACATTCCTGACGCATTAATTTTTAATTCTGTTTCAAATAATTTAGGACTCCAGGATCCAAATAAAGAGGAATTCTTGGGTACAACGTTCAGCAATGATCAAGCTACCCTTGTTATGTGGTCCCTGAGAAGAGGATCCAGAATTACTTCATCACAGCCTGATGATTCAGGATTAACAGGGAGTATCATTGTAAGAAGAGTTGCTGACACTTCAAATGTACAGGCAGCCCACATGAATGTGGATTATTCTAAATTTTCCCTGGCTACCGCGGAAAGAGGAGAGAGGGAAATGATTGATATGCATAATAAATATGAAATAGTGGTGGAAGCCTATAACCAAGAGGTAAAAAGGAGAATTGAGTTAGAAAATAGGGTATCTCAATTAGAAAAGGTACTTGGAAAGAGAAAAGTGGGAGAATCTAGTACACTAAGAATTGCATATCCCCCACAGTAATCTGTGGGATTAACCCCTATTATTGAGATACCTGACACCCCTGAAAGACCCCAATTCTATACTGCAGAATAATTTGAAGCAGAAAAAACCAAATTACATGAGTGGCAGATAGAATTTAGAAATCAGCAGGAAGAGAAATGGAGGCAGGGTGTAACATATTTGAGCGATAAAATACAATGGTCAATTTTTTATGATCAGTTGACAAGGATTGTAACCCTCATGGATGAGTTAAATAAAGAAAAGAATGGACTAGATTCTCTTGCACAGAAGTGGAGACAGAGAAATAATGATGTTACAATTATTTGTATATCTACAGTTCAAATGCCTTATCATCAGGTTGAAAGGATTTTTGATTTATTGAATCAATTAGATAATTTTGAAAATAAAAGAGATTCTTTACAGAGAAAATTGATACTCTGTTTTTCAAAATATCTTGCTAAAAAATTTACCCTATTTCCTTGTGCCTTAGAATCTGTTGATACAGTAAAGGAAAAAGACAAATGGAAAAAGGAAATGGATGAATTATTCGATAACAGAATAACAAACATCATCAGTGAGACTGGCCATTGGTTTTGGGCAAAGACAAATGAAGAGCTGGTAAAAATACAATTATATTATGCTGATATAAGAAAAGAATTCGATGATTTAGAAGAAAATGCCAATTCTTTAATAAAGATACAAAGAGAAACCTTAAGTTTTGATTGGCCAGATGATGATACTTTTAATAGATGGAAAGATCAGTTTAGTGAACAGATGTCAGGAGACGATGACGAGGAAGATGTAAGAGTAATAGTTACTTTTGTAGTCAACAATGATGACATCGAAAATCCCCAGGTTAAAGTGAGTTTGCATGTAACAGAAGATGATACATCACTTATAGACCTTATGGGTATGTACTCTGAAGATGAGGAATGATTGTGAGAGCAGATCATAACAACCAAGAAGCATAACAGAAAGGGACCCGCCAAGAAGTGCTGTTGTAATCAACCTTTCTGTTATTCTTGTTTTTGTTTTTCAAAAGAAGGACACTTGTCACCTTTTGTAGCCTGAAGCTTGTTGCATCTCACATTATTTATGTGAGATCCCAAGGCTAAAGATGGGTCTGAATTTGGTTTTCACGAAGTATTATGCTTAGTTCTTTTTTTGGTCCAAACATTTTTTTGGAAAGAAATTTGTAGTATACTTTTTCTGTCAAAATTTCTGAGATATGGATGAATGTAGAAAGAACTGTGCTTCTTCTCTGAAGGTTTTTCTGGGTCTTTTGTAAAGGATATACCATTTTCAAAAGAAATGAATACAAATTATGAACTCTCCCCATATCTGTTCTTCTCTGAATTTTGTCTCCTTTTTTAATACTTAGCTACCTTGATGTTGTGTGAGTAAAAGCTTATGCAATTGATTGCAATATAGTAAGACTGTACATCCATTAGTTATTGTTGTTAATTCAATGGATTAAATAAAGGCTCTGATGAATGTGATGAGGTTGCTTGGGTCTTAATAAGGATTTTTGAATGATAAATTCTGGTAAGAATTGCTGATGAAAATTCATTGCAAGGCAACAAATTAGATCTAAGAATTTACTTGACTCTGAAATCCCAATGGATTAGGCACTGATCAAAAGTATTTCAGCCAAAAGAGAAGTATATTACAACTAGCTTTTTCAAAATACATCATAAAATCAATTTTCACTTATCTTTCCTGTAAGATTTTCAAAGTTGGCCAACACTTGCCTGCATGGATTGTTTTAGCTTCATTTAGCCATTGTTGTTGGAAACATCTGCAGAGCTATAGAAGATTTCTTGGCCATATCTGTTCAAGGGATGTGTTTATTAGTTATTTACGTATATGTTTGAGGATTTAGAGATGAGAATCAAAATGAAACTAAGAATAATTCTCATACAATTATTCCATCTTTGAACCATCCCCAGGTGCACCCACCCTGGTTTTTACAAAGCCAAAAGAGTAGAAAACCGTCTAAGGTTTTGTTGGAGTTGGGCCCTAGTACTTTGCATATGCAAGTGATAATGAGAATTGGCTATTCTTTAGGTTGTGTATGTACTGATATCTAAGTACTAAGCCTTTTGTCGCCTAGTAGTTTTAGCACTGTTAACATCAAAATAAAACACCAACAATCCTAGCAAATATCTTCTATTCAAATAAAGGAAATATTTCCAACATTAGGGTTCTTTCTAAATGTTAATTTTCTCCCAAATCCCAAGTAGTGAGAAAATACATGTTGATACAAAAAGGAAAAAAACACTAGAGGTGAAGAGGGTTATCACCACTCAAACACTTAATTTTTTCCCATTAGACAAAAAATTAATCAAAGGGAAATGACAAGAATGGTAAGGATTAAAATGCCCTTCTCAAGTAAAATAATTCATAAGTCATAAAATAATTTTAGAAAAGAAGCGGGAAGTGCTAATCTTTCATACCTATTATTAGACCTTACACTCTCTAGCTTTTTATTGTCTCTTAAAAACCACTTCAACTAGTAACTATATTTCCCTTAGCTTTCTTTTCCACATAATCTATTTCACACTTGAACCCTATTTCTACTACAATCAATTTCGGGATAAAAACAAGCTTTAGATTCCCAAATGTGATATTACCCTTATGCTAAGAGTTTGTAAATTTAGTAGAGATGGGGCAAATAAAACCTCTCATTGCTAGATTGTAACTCACTAGTCTCATATTGTAAAAGTAGGTCCAAATATCAACATTCTACATCAATTCATGGCTTTCCTTAGTTCTACTTTCTTCAAGGGTTCTTTCTATGATTTTTACCTTGCCTAGTTCTTGTATATCCTCCTCATATTTGAACTTCTTAATCATTTCAGTAGCATTACTAGAGACCTTCTATAAAAATTTAATTCTTTCCTTACACATGTTATTTTCACTTAACTAGTAAACTATTACAGGAACACTATATATAAGAGAATGGAGTTGAAGAAAAAGAGCTTGAAGTTAATGATTAAAAGTACATCCCATTTTAAAAAAATCCTAATGTTAATTGATGTGACTCTTTATCTTGTTGTCCTCCCTCCTATCTATCTCAGAATAGGGAATATTTAATTTAATCAAAACTAAATCATACATTTGATCTTTCTTACATGACTTATATCTTTGAATCAATTGATAAATTAGACTATAATAAAAGTTATTATCAATATTTTTGGCATTATTAGAGGAACTTTAGAATTGATAAAGTTATATCCTTTTAAGATTTTCCTTCTAAATTTTTTGTCCTTACAAAATCTCATAATATTCCCTAAGTCATTAGAGCCATCTAATTTATATTTCCTACTAACATTCAAATTTAAATTATAAAAGGAACTATTGACATTATAATTGTGGTTTATGTTTTGTATACTACTTCAATACATTTTTTGTCCTTTAAGAATAGAATTTAAGACCATTTTATATTCACCAACCAAACACCTTTATAATTTTGAGTATACATCTTTTAGTCAAATGATTTTTAAGCCTTGTGGGCTATTTCTACCATTCAACTGCTCCCCTTTTGAATCACCCAACCCCTAATTTCCTAGATAGTCAACAATGTTTTTAGTTCCCAAAAAAATTGAAAGATTATGAACAAAACCTACAAATGCTCATTAAGGAAAGTGGGACTAAGATGGAACAGGTGACTTTAAGTATTTGTGCAACTAGTGCTAGTCTTGGCAAATGGGAAAATGAGGAAATTATCTCTGGGAGGTCCAAGCAAGAAAACCAGGTAGAGTACAAGGAAGAAGGCTCTAGAGACTACTATCACTTTGGCCACTAATTCCATATAGGACACTGTAGAGATTGGAAAGGAGGTCACCAAAATGATTAAAGAGCTGCAATAGCAACCTTTAATAGGTTCTATTTTCTAGTTTTGTCTCAGTTTAGGTCTTAGTTACTAGTTGTGGTAATTGGTTTCTTTTTTTTGGTCCTGTTTACTAGTTTTATCTAGTGTTATACTAGGTTCTAGGTCCTTTGTAAAACCTAGGTACTATTTTTAGACTTATTTAGCGGTTTTAGGTCCCTGCAAAACCCGATTTAGATATTTTTTCTTTAGTAGGTTTCAGGTCCTTGTAAGACCTAGTGGACTTTATTGCTTTTTTTTTTTATGATGTTTTAGGGTTTCAGGGTCTCTTCAAACCCTATTTTTACCATTATCTAGAAACAATGTTATTAGTTCCTCTAAGAGAATATTAAACTTTTACATTTTTAAAATTAGCTAAATTTCTACTATAGTCTTCAATTAAGCTTATGATTTTCCATGGACATCTTGCCTTTCTTTAAAGGATACTAAGAATGAGAGATTTTTATTCAGTTTCCATCATAATATTCTCTTCCCTGTTGTTAGATTAATTGGATATTTTCTAATTAGTTCTATTTTACTTAGGATAAACCTTAGGCATATAATAATTATTTCTTTTATTAATTATTATTATTCAATCTAGGTTTTACCTTTTAGGGTTCGAGTCTCCTTTATAAGGATGATCTCTGTGTTCACATATTCATTCACTTTTTCTTAGTACAGATTTATCATTTGGCTCATTATGAATGTACCCTTTGTGTATCTATGAGTTCAAGCCTTGACAACTTTGCTCCACTTTTTTTGTGCTAGGTGTTTGCATGTAGGTGATGCTTGGAAACTATGGGGTGGTGTTTCATCAAATTCAACAAGGTATTATAGCACAAGATCTTCATGTCCTTGTTTTGTTTGTGAGAGTTTTTTGCTACGTTTATATTTTATTTTCTTTTAGATGGTTTTAGTTCTCAAAAGTATTTTGTACTGTATCTATAGTTTTGAGAACTTTGAGCCCAAATAGACATCACTTTTGAGCTCAGAGTGTTCATAAACCCCTATTTTAATATAACATTTGTCCTATTTGGATAAAGTTGCAATTTGAGGTAAAATAAGATTGCACCTAGGTCATATAACCTAGGCAAGAATATTACGGTGGAAATTTTCTATATTTTATTTATTAATAATATTATCACATTATATTTTAGAGAAGAAATCATAGGCATGTGTTGATTTGTTGGAACACTTTTATTTCAAAACAAGTAAATTATTTTTTTAATGTACCCCATGTATCATAGGTCCCATGTGGCTCATCATGCATGCCACCCCTACAACATACTAGATTTTGGAGATTGTACCCCTTAGTATGTAGTACAAAGAATCTAGTATCCCTACATACCCACTCTTTCTCCATATCTAAACAAACTCCCACATGCTCAACTTTGGCAATTTGTTAGTTTTTATTATCTCAATTTTAAGGGCCCTCATTTTTTTCACTTAGGTGGTTCTTTTCACCACCGCACCTCCCTAGTGTTATGTGGTGTGTTTGAAGCCACAATTATTCTAATAGTTTTGCCTATAAATTCTTTCTTCTAAATTTTTCATCCCCTTCACCACTCTCAGCTTTCATTTGGTGGTCTACTAGGTATCTTAATGGTTTTTAAGGTCCTTCCATGGTTTTTAGGTCTCAAGGCAATCTTTTTTCTTGATGGGTGGTTCCCATGTGACTTTGGCTATCATAAGGTTTTCTTTTGAAAAAACATTTCTTAGGGTGATATGGCATATTCTATGTTTCATATGGCTATTTTGATTAATGTCATGACATTTTTTTTATTTGTAAGAGGATGTGTTTAGGAAAATGTGGTTTCAATTGTTCTTGAATAGTTTTCTAGTGATTTAGTGGTTTCTTTTTATTCTGTATCAGTTCAATTTAAACATGGTCTTCTCATGGCCACTCGATATTTTCTCCTAGCATTGGCTCCTATTTTCCCTCGTGAATGTGATTTTCTTGGCTTTTTTTCTAGGCCTATGAATTGAAGTTTTTCTCAAGGACAATTGTTATTTTCTGACATACTAGTTTTTTTGAAAGATGAGATACTTTTACATACAACAGACCTTTTTTAGCATTTTTTTTGGAATGAAAGCCATTTGACTATCAAATTTGGGCTCTTCACTTCATGATTCCAACACTGCATCATTTATCATCCAAGCCCTTCTAGCTCAATTTGGACTTATCTATTGTTTTTTTCCCCTACTCATAGAGACTCTATTTTTGGCAAATAAGATATCACTAGAAAGCTAGTTCTAAGCTTGTCAAGTTGGTCAAAGTTATTTTAATTTTTTTATTCTTTTCATATGGATTTTCTACTACCAAAGTTAGGAGTTATATTTTACATTACATGAGACATATCTTGAGCATCTAATCTTTGATTTGGGAGTTCTTTATATCATTGGAAAACTCTTCCAAATCTCTTTTGAACAATGCCACTTATTTTTTAAGAATTTTCTCCAAAAGTATTCCATTAATTTTTTTGAATTTTCACATTATGGTGGATATCTTGGTTGATTTAGGCCTTGGAATCCATTATGTTTCTTTAGATGATTGATTTATTTATTACTAATAGTTACATTAGCCTTATGTCTCTTTGGTTCTTTGTAGACATCTATTTTAATCTGTTTTACAAAAGAACTGAGATAAAATGTCATAGTCATTTTGTATTTTTCATTTTAATTGTTTTACTTTACTCTCCCTTTTTATTTGAGCGGTGTCATCTACATATAATCATACATATTATTGTATTCTTGTGATTTACCATATCTTGTTACTTATTATACATCCACTACTCTGATTAAAGTACCATAGGGGGTTGATGTTTTCCTTGTGTTTTACAACTTCCTTTTTCTATTGAGTTTTCCCTTCTATGACATTATCCTCATGATATTTTTAAGATTGACCATTTGAATACACACATAAATTATTTTGTGCATATTGATCATTGTTCTTTGACATGTAGCTATATTGGCACACTTTTCTAGTTGCCTGCCACCCCACCCTTGTCTGCATTATGGGGGTTCTTTTGTTGCTTCTTATACTTCTTTAGTTTGATGGAACAAGCTACGCATTTAGAATTTTTTCCTATGTACTAGGTGGATGTGGTGGTGGATGTTCGTATTTATTCCTATCTAGTATTTTTCCTATGCATTTTACCATACAGATACTCTTCTCTTCATTACTACTTTTGTTGTACCATCTTTAAGATTTTGTATTTCATGCCATCTGAATCATCAAGTTCACTTTATTTCCTTTGTGTACCAATTGGTCTGAGTAGTATCTTGTGAGAGCACTCATGTATATTATAATCTTCTCTACCTGGTCAAGTACTACTTCAGTGGAGGTTCTTCATTAAAGCAATTTCTTTTGATAGATTTTGTAGGTCTTGTATGCCTAAGTGGTATTCTTCATGATGATCATTTTTCTACTATTTTCTATTACATTCTCTATTTTGGGGCCTTCTTCATTCCATCACTAGTTATTTCAACATTATTTCCATTTCTTCTTGGAGTAGGGGTTTTCTTCTATGGTTTTCTTTATTTCTCCTCTCTATAAAGATTTTCTTATGCTTGGGTACCTCATTATTCTTTGTTTCTAGGACCCAAATTTACTTTTAGTGGTATTTTCTAGGCTTTTAAGTATTCCCTAAGTTTATCTTAAGGTGGGTGTTAGATTAATCAGATATTTTTTCATTATCTCTATTTTACTTAAGCTAAACATTACGCATATAATAATTAATTCTTTTATTAATTATTATTAATATCTCCTTTACCTTTTAGGGTTTTGATCTCCTTTATAAGGATGGCCTCTCTTTGTATTCACATATTATCTCACTTTGGATTAATAGTAATAATTATTTCTTGTCATCAAGAATGTCTCCTCTATGGAACTATGAATTATAGCCTCTATATCTTTGCTCCTCTCTTGTTGTGATAGATCTTTGCACGCAAGCAATTCTAGGGAGTTGTGTGGTTGATTTTGATCAACTTTGACACTCATAATCCATGAGATATTTGATTCCTTTCAACATAGCATAACCTTAAACATAATTATTAGAGTTTTTTCTAATATTCTTAATGAAACCCACTATTGTATCCCCTTCGTCATTTCTCAGTAAACCACCTATTCCTAGAATTCCATGGTTCCCTTAAGAGAAATCATCGACATCAAAGTTTAATAAATTAGAGTTAGGCCAGTGTGATTTATTTCCTTTCATGTTCCATATAATTTCCTAATTCAAATTGTTAAAGCATTGGTTGATATTTGAATTTCATTTTATCTTAGTTTCAAGAAGACTAGGAAATTATATACTCTTAGGATAAGTAGATACATTGATATTCTCCCTTATACATATTTTCACTATATGACACAAGGCCTAAACCGGTTTACTCTCTTTCTCTAAACATCCTATTATTCATCTTCTTCCATGGAGTCCATGCCAATGTAGGAAGGATTTAAAGTTAATTGAGAAAAATAGGATGAGATAGAGGGAAGTTATTCCAAATGGTTATTCATTTGGGAAATAGTTCTTTGTATGATCCAATGAATTTGAAGAGACTAGAAGACCAAATCCCATGATTCAAAATTAAAGGAATTACAAAAAGATAAAGTCTATGGACTCCTCCCTTTCATTTAGACCACATCTATTGGGGAGAAAGAATGCTTTTCTAGAAAAGTCATATAGAGGAAGATTTTTTTTGCAAGAAACCACCTACCAAAAGAAGGTAATCTAAGGAGTGAGCTTTAGATTCCAAACCATTTTCCATATAGGGTTCTTTCCAATATTGGTCCCTTGGGATAGAATTTTAGTTTTAACTAATGAAAAACCAATGCTCATATGTTTCTAGATCTATCAACCATGCATGTCAAAGTGAAATAGTAAAGCACTAGGGAGAACCTTAGCAATTCACTATCATACTCCATTAAAATTTTAGGTATCCTTCTCATTCCTATATGCCTTTCCCAAAGTTCAATTAAATAAATCAAATTATCTTTCTCCTCTCCCACTCCAAGAAATTATCCACCTTTTCTCTTGATGAAATGACAAGCCTTTCATGGATCTTAGACTTCAGAAAATATTCTTAAGCTAGTTTTCTTCCTTCCATTGATTTGCCAAGAATAAAGCTTCTATGTTATTACTAATTAACCTTCTACTACCCTTTCTAAGAATACCCTTACTTTTACTAATGGACTTCCATAGAGTGAAGAAACCAGTCATTTTATTCTTATCAAGAAAGGAATATGGTTGACCATGAGCCAAGTAATTAAATCTCTTTAAACACTAGTCCATTCCTTTTTACCTTGAAGAAGGTTCCCTAAAATAATAGTTATGAGATGTTTATTTATTTATTTAATTTTTCTGATATCTTTGCTTCCTTCATTTTTAGGTTTGCATACCTTATCACAACCAACAAGAAACATTTTTCGTATTTCCTTAGTTTGTGTCCATAGGAAGGTGTTCTCTAATTTTTTTTCTAGTGTATCCACAACTTTCCTGGGTATAATTCCCTTAGACATAATGTATAATATAATTCTATGCCAAAAATCCTTGAGGAGTTGAAGTTTTCAACCTAGACTTATGAGTTGCCCTTTCCAACCACCAAGTTTCTTGTGGTATCTTTAAACTAGGCTATTCTAGAAAGATAGAGGATTCTTTCTAGGAGAGAACAGAATCCCCATATAAAGGTTGGTGATAGAAGATATATCACAATCTAAAATGGATGAAATATGTATTTTCACTTCTCTCTTAGTGTTGAAGAAGAAGACTTTTCTCATTTTGAGCTTTATATGTTGACCTGAGACTGTATTGTAATCAACCAGAATGGACTTCAATCTTTCAACTTCCTAAATCCAAGATTCTCCAAAGAAGACCATGTCATGAAAATATTTTGTATGAGGAGGGATTTTTTAAGTACATTTTAGACCTTTCAAGGATTGATTCAAAGTGATTTTACTAAAAAAATTCCTTACATTTCCTACCACCAATATGAAGGGTTAAGATGATAGAGGATTCCCTTGTCTTAGGCCTTTACCAAAAGAGAAATATCTATAAGGGAATCCATCTACCATAGTATACTTATTAGATTGAACATAACTGATAATTATTTTGAGGAATTTTCCTTTGAACCCATATTTTCTCATCACTTTTTTGAGAAAATTCAAATTGGCTCTATCATAGGCATTAGTGATACATATTTTAAAGGACATACTATATTTTTTGCTAGAGTCCATAGGTTGAATCAAATCATGAGTTGTAATTATTAGGATTAAACCATAGATAGAAATAACAATTACATGCCAATATAAGCAATAATAGAAAATAATAGATCACACAGAAAAGAACACAAGACACCAAGATTTAATGTGGTTCACCCAATCCCTAGGCTATGTCAACCAAATAGCAAGTCTAATATTATTACAATCCAGTGATTACAACCTGATTACAATCCATAATCCTTTACAGCTCAATACTATTGCAAGAACCTATTTCATATAACCACTATAAAACAACCCTAACCCTAAGTCTTTTTACACAAGTATTAAACCACTTTAGGGATACTACATGTTAGCCATACATTAGCCATTACTTTAGTGGCAAATCTATGAATAGTACCAAAAAAGATTTTTTTGGGGTGATACCTTGTGCCCCAAAGAATTTATGAAGTATGTACAGAACTTTCCTAATTAGTCACCACATACTAACAATCCCCCACATGGGGATTGATCAGGCTCCACATTATACAACAATCTCCCACTTGGAGACTAATCCTATAGTGATTGCACTACTCCATGAGGCTCATACTTGATCAAACCACCCTAGACTCTATTATTCATTTATTCCTATTCAGTCTAGAAGACCAACCAAAGTTGAAGAGGAGTTTAGCTTCTCCCTTGTTACTAACTTTGTCAACATATGTATCTTCTCTAGCTTTAACTTTCCATCCTCCAAAAATGACTGAATGAAATGGTACTGCAACTGTATGTGTTTGGTCTTTGAATGTAGGGCTGAATTCTTTGCAAGATGAATGTCACTCTAACTATCTATGAAAAATAATTATCCTTCTAAGGATGTCCTAATTCTTCCAAGAAGAACTGAAGCCATATCATCTCCTTGGCTACCTCTGTAGAAACTACATACTCTACCTCTATAGTGGATTAAGCATTAACCTTAAATGTAAACTAGAAACCTAGCTCACTATTACCCCCCCCAATAGTAACTTGACATAACCTATAGTACTCTACCTAGTATCAATATCCCCTGCCAAATCTAAGTCAACACAACCCTATAAATTAGTAGTAGAGCCCCCAAAGTGTAAACACTTATTGGATGTTCCTCTCAAATATGTGAGAATCCATTTGACTGCATTCCAATGTTCAATTCCTAGATGACTCATATACTTGCAAACAACTCCCATTGCATGTGCAATATCTGGCCTAGTGCATACCATAGCATACATCAAGCTTCCTACAGGTAAAGCATAGGGTACCTTGGACATCTTATCCTCCTCTTCTTGTTCTTATGACACATCTCCTTAGTCAACTTCAAATGACCACGTAAATGTGTGATGATAGCTTTAGCATTCTCCATAGAGAAACATTGCAACACCTTCTCAACATAATTAGCCTGAGATAGTGTCAATGTTCTATTCTTCCTATCTCTACAAATCTTCGTACCAAGGATCTATTTTGCTGCCCCCAAATCCTTCATAGAAAATGCATGTGCTATTGGTGTTTCAGCGCTTTAATGTGATCCATGTTAGACCTAGCTACAAGCATATCATCAACATATAAACATAAAGTAATATAGCTATCATCATCCAACCTCTTAAAGTAGACACAATGATCTGAATGACACCTACTGTAACCATGCTCATGCATAAAATTGTCAAATTTCAGATACCATTGCCGAGATGCCCACTTCAAGCCATATAAACTTTTCTCAATTTGCACACTAAGTTCTCCTTACCCTTGACCAAAAATCTCTGTGCCTTACTATTAACTATATAATAGAATCTATTATATTTCTTCCTAAAAGAACTCCTTTCTAGTTCATAGACACCAACTTACCTAGAATGGGTTTTACGCTTTTAACCATGACCTTAGAGATAATTTTATATATTTTGTAACATTAGAATATAGGTATTAATTCCATCATAGATGTAGGGTTATCCTCATTGGGAATAAGGTAAATATAGGTATTATTCATACTATTTTCCATGAGTCATGTTCTAAAGAAACAACAAACTTGAAGATATCACCACCCACAATGTGCCTATATTCCTAAAAAAAGGGGGAAGTCATTTTGGATAGAAGATTAGAAAGCTTTGAAGGAGAATGTTGTTGATATTACTTCATCATAATAAACCTTGGAAAAGAGATTTAATTTTTCCTCATCTGAAACTAACAAAGGAATACAATTTAGAAGGTCACCTAGATCATCAAGGGTCTAATTGAGGCTTCCTCTTCTCAATAAATAATCCATCCACATTGTATTAAAATATATTTCTCCTCATTCATCACAAAACTATCTATTTCCCACAGGGATCTTATTTTATCTATACAATGATGATTTAGAGTAGCTTGATGGAAGAACCTAGTATTGAACTATCTCCTTAGCTAAGCCACTAAACTCTAAATTTTTGTTTCCAGAAAATCTCTTCCCTTTTTAGAGTTTTTGCCATTGTTCTCTAAGGTTTCATTCCATAACCCCCATTCCTTTGTTTATATAATTTGTTTAAATTTGAATCATCACCATCATCAATCTACCTACTAAATCCTTTTTTCTTTCAAAAATATTGCCAAAGACTTCTTATTCCATTTGTTAACTTTATTTTTAATCTCTCTTCAATTTGAGCACAAGTTTATCATCAAGAAGGCCACCACTGGAGTATTCACTAGGAGTCAATGAGATGTATAAGGAAGGGATTGGATATCTAGATGTTCTCAAATCTAAAAGGTGAGCACATATTTATACCATTCATGCATTCCACTAGGATAGTATTGTGAGATTAACCCATACAAGTTATATAGTGGTAACTAGGAAATAATGTAGGGGTAAAAGTATGGATTTGTGTCATGTTGGGGCTAAATTTTAGGTTCTGATTCGACCAAATCTGATTGAATGGCATCTGAGGAAACTAAATTCTGCCAAAATTACATGGCACTAAATATACACCAAGTGGAATGTACACATTCACAGGGATCTAATCGGATCAAATCTGGTGGGAATGGTGGAAATTATGTAAGCCGCAAAAGGACAAATCTACCAAACATTTTCATCAGACAAGCTTGCTAGAACTATAGAGCGGGAAGAGCTATAGAAGACATTTGGTTGAATTAGGCATGTCAGCAATTTCCTCTAATTTTTTATTATATTTTAAGTTTTATTTTATGTTTTCTAAGGTATAGATATAGTTTTTAATGTGTATTTTTAATGTAAATTGTTTTAAAGAGTTCAATTTTTTTTATATTTTTATAAATTTATGTTTTTAAGTACTCTAATATTAGAGAAAGTTTAGAGAATGTCTTGAAATTTAGTAAAGCTTAGAAATTATAAGAGAAATTAGAAAATATTATTTATATAAGATAGTAGAAATTTACGTAGAAAATTATACAGAAAAATTAGAAAAGATTTTAATAGTTAGAAAATTTTGAAACTTTATAAAATATTAGAAAATTTAGAAAATATTAGATTTTTTTTTAAACTTTATAAAATATTAGAAAAATTAGAACTTTTAAAAATATTAGAAAATTTAGAAAATATTACAACAATTAGAAACTTTAGAAAACAATAGAAATTTTTTATTAAAAATAGAAAATTAGTTAGATGTAAATTAGAGAATTTAAATATTTTTATTTATTTATTATTAAAAATTATTAGAAATTATTTTAAAGGTAAAGGTTTAGAATGTAAATTGGTAACTAAAGCCATCAGATTGAACTAAAAGAGACTTTACCTCTTATCATAAACACAAATAAATTATAATTCAAACCATAACATTGAACCTTAAGGAGGAGCAAAACTTAACATTAAATGTAATTAAATCACAACACTAAACCTAATCAAGGTCAAACTAAAACTCTCACATTGAATTAGATTAGATCTGACTCCTATATTGACCTAAAATGCTCTCTAAACCCTAAACCACTGTCTAACCATATAATATTAAAAACTCTCTCTCTCTCTCTCTCTCTCTCTCTCTCTCTCTCTCTCTCTCTCTCTCTCAAACCTAAATTGCTCTCTAACCCCTAAACCCCATCTCCTTAAATACTAAATCACTTTGTAACTCCTAAACCCTATCTTTCTAAACCCTAAACCACTCTCTAACTCATAAACCCAATCTCTCTAAATCCTAAACCCCTCTCTAAACCCTAAACTATTGTCTAACCCCTAAACCCCATCTCTCTAAATACTAATTCACTCTATAACTCCTAAACCCCATCTTTATAAATCTTAAACCACTCTCTAACTCCTAAAACCCATCTTTCTAAACCCAAAAATGCTCTCTAACCCCATTTAATCCCTATCATAACATCTCTCTCTCTCTCTCTCTCTCCCTCTCTCTCTCTCTCTCTCTCTCTCTCTCTCTCTCTCTCTCTCTCTCTCTCTCACACACACACACACACACACACACACACACACACACACACACACACACAACCTCATCTATCCCAAACCTAACCCATAATCCCTAACATAACTTCATCTCTCCCCTCTATCTCTCTCTAACTCCTAAACTCCATCCTTATAAACCCTAACTTCATATCTTTGTCTATTATAGCTCATCTATTTGTACCTATTACTTAAAAAAAAAGTAATTTAGTTAAAATTTCTTTATATGTTGTAAAAAAGGTTTTTTTAGCGAGATTCATTTAGTGTGTTTTGATTCAATTAGTTTATATAATAATATGTGTATATATGATTATGTATGCATGTGCAAATTTCTATTATAATCTATCTATTTTTGTTTGTTTATATCTTTCATCATTATGGCATCACGAGGTAGTGATTCTGGAGAGGGCATTGTACATGGTCATCCTTGTAGTGGTTCATCCCATAGATCGACTATTAGTACCTAGAATAGGGAGACATTAGTCAATTATACTATTTAGCTCTTACAGAGTGCAATTGATACTATTGATTAGAGTCTATAGGCTTCACCTATCCTACAACATAGGGATGAGGTGATTGCAATTAGAGATGAGCTTATTAGCATGATTCACACTATCAAAGGTTTTAACCCTTATGATAGTATTAGTTTGGACATTTTTTATAGTGCTCTATCCCATACTATTAGTGGTGGTTTTTAATGGAGGGAGATAGATGAGATGATCTCAGTGGAGAGTGTGAATAACGTGTTCCCACATTATCAAGCTTTGAAAAAGGTTAGAGGCTACCATGTTATGAGGTGTACTAATCCATTGGTGGTACCTTTCATGTATCCTCATTGGTTGGCCACACATCACATGTGGTCCCAAAAGGATGAGTTCCCCTTATATTTTTGCAATCAATTTTTTGCACAATTTTATCTACATCAAGATGTTGATTACATAAATATCCCAAGGTATGTTCGGTAGGGTCAAGGTAAGTTTTCAAATAAATTCAAACACCAACATACTCTTGTGCCCATTAATAAATCGACATTGATTGCTCCAAACCTTTTGCTGATTCCAAAAAAATTGGAGTTAGCTGCAAATAGAGATAGAGTGGTAGATGATAAATGTAGAGATGTGTACAAGAGGATTGCCACTATTTCTACCTAGGTGCATGAGATGTCTTCTAACTAAGTACAGAGATACATGACATCATTACGATATGCTTCTATAGGTTGTCACATTGCTACATCATCTTCAAGTGATGATATGTATCATGAGGTTGATGTCTTATCCCTAGTAGATGTCTTTGTGGAGTCTTCAATAGACCACTTGAGGGCTTTGAGTACATGTTTGTCCACTAATCTACTTTTAGCCTATCAAGCTATATAGTTATTGACTAGAGAACCACTTAGTGTGGTGCCATCATATGTGACTAGTATTGTCAGAGGTATGTTGGTGGCATAGGGTGGCTAGGGGTAGGAGGACATATATGTTGTAGCTATAGCTCCACTACAAGACACAATTGAGGAGGATGTAACCCCCCCCCGATCGAGGCAGCTTCTCACCCACCATGAAATTAATTGTTCACACATATGCTCATAGATCCTACACTTGACATTGGAGATATGAACTTTAGTGATACAGACTTGAGTGAGATAGGTAGGCATATATTTGCGATGACGATGGCATATGGGGGCTTGCAGACACCTCTACATCCTATGCAGCAGGAGATGTAGGTAAAACTTTACAAACATGTCTATTTAATTAGACCTACAGATCTTCTATTTAAAAATTTAGTAAAGTATAACTTGTGACATATTTGTTTCTTCTATTACATATAGATTGCATCTATAGCTCATAAGGGTGGAGATGGATAGACAGTTATCGACCCTAGTCATCCTAAGTAACATGTACATTTAATTGTACTTATGTTAAAATTTAAATTTAATTTATACACATGCTCACGATAAATTTGTTCTTATATTGGACACAAGGTTTCCAAACTCATCTCAGTCAATCACATCATAAAGCATGACCTGATCATGTTTGATATTCATACATGTCATATACATGATGTTTGATATCGATTTATGATGATATCATTTCTAGATTTACAACTATGTGACATTTTACATTTATAGCATGCTCATATTTGAGATATTTCATATTAGCATGAGTTATCTGATCATTTGGATTTATTGTAGACATATATGATATTTTGACTAGTTATATGACCATTTACATTTATAGTTGACATATTTTATTTTTCATGACTTATGTGACCATTTAGATTTATAGTTGACATATTTGATATTTTTATGAGTTATGTGAACATTTACATTTGTAGTTGACATATATGATTTTTTCATGAGTTATATGACCATGTCTATATGTAGTTCATATATTTAATATTTACATTTATAGAATATCTTTTACGTAAATGTGGAAACATATTTTTGAAATATCTCCTACATATTTTATTGAATTAAAATTAATAATTAAAAAATAAACTATTACATTTCAAATAGAAAACTTATTTCATTGTTTAAATTTGATTGAATCAAATTTAAAAATTTAAAAATTAAACATTACCTTTAAAATCTAATTTCTAAATATTTGTTCAATAAAATTTCATTCAAGACTTTAGTTTTTTACTATTACAAGTGCAATTATGAATTAAATATAATAATTGAAAAAATAAAACTTTACGATTAAAATAGAAAATCTATTTTATTAAATTAAATATAACAATTTAAAAATAAAACTTTACCTTTAAAATAAAAAATATATTTTATTGAATTAAATAAAAAATAAAAAAATAAAACATTACATTTCAAATAGAAAACCTATTTTATTGTTTGAATTTTATTGAATTAAATTTAACAATTTTAAAATAAAACATCACCTTTAAAATAAAAAAACCTATTTTATTGAATTAAATATAACAATTTTTTTAAAAATATTACATTTCAATTAAAAAATAAAACATTACATTTCAAAAATAAAAAAGCCTTTTTACTTTTTAAACCCGCTCATGCATTTGACTTTGGGTCGGTGAATTTTGTGTCATATTGATTTGATTACATCTAGTTTGGCTGCACCTAGTATGATTGGATTGGATCTAGTTGGAGCTATCTAAGTATCATCTGATGTGGCACTTTCTTTCATGTTTTTTGTAATTCTGAAGAACTTAACACTTCAAAGGCCAATTTCATCATCAAAATTAGCGTTTCAAAAAAAATAAAAATACCACTAGATAGAACTTGAAATCAAAACTATGCCAATATAATTTTTTTCTAGGTGACCCAATATGGATTATAATAATTGCAAAATAAAGCAAGTAGATATTTCAACATTAAAAATGATGCACATTAAAAAAAACTATAAAAATTAGTAGATGGTAACAATTTTTTTCTAAAATGATGAATTGTTCTAGAGGAGAGAATCATCTTCAATAATATATAACATTTGTAATGGTTAACATAGATTTACTAGGGAAAAGATGGTATGAATGAAAAATCTTTAAATTATGAAAAGTCCAACTTTAAATATCTATAACAGACAAAATATACAATATTTTTGAAAATTTATTTTTGATAGTTCTAGGTACATATGTTTTCAACAACATAGTTCAAATTTAGATGAAAATACATTTATTTGCAATTATTTTTGTGATGGGAACTATAACCCCTAATTTGCTCAATTTTTGACACTATAAAAAAAGGTCATTGAAAATTATAAAAATGTACTATTTTTTATTTTTCAATTTTTTAAAAAAATAACAAACATAATTTATCATTTTATACACATTTCATCAGTTTACACCAACTTAAAATTCAAAACAGAAATATGACTTTTACATTATTGAAGTTTAACACTTTTTTTGATGTTAGCCTTTTCCGTTCTAAAAGGGTGACACATGTTTGTACTTTTACCTATAGGTTGTTCTAGTTTGAGGACAACATAAATCTATCAAGTCTCACTAGAATAAGCATGTTTCCTTATATACAATTAGTTTTAGTGAACTCAAACTTAAGTAGACCAAGATCAATAAGCCCCAAGTTAAATACAGTAGTCTTCACTTCCTACAAATTTCTCCGTAGGGTATAGAGGATAATTAAAGTCTCCCTCCACCATCTATTTAATATTAGGTTGGTTTCCTATTAAGTTTGTTAAAAAAGACTAGAACTATTTTCTTTGGCCTCTATTGTCAGGAACATTAATGTTCACCAGGTTTTAAGACTAGCTAGTAGCAATATCATGGTAGGTTGAAATAAACGTATTGGGAGAAGAATGTAGCAAAGTACCTATAGTTTTTTTTTGTTCCATGTCATATCTAGGACACTAGAAGGTGAAAAGAGTCTTCTACCACCAAAATCTAATTTGAGCAAACTTTTTTTTCTACTTTATAAAAGCCTTATGTATTACATTTTTCTTTCTTGTATAAGTATTACATCTACTTTCACTTCCTATAAGGAAGACTTGAGCATGTATTTATGTTTCATACTATTAAGACCTCTTAGATTCAAAGATTAGACTTTCATTTAAATAAAAATATATAGGGACTAGAACCAACACTTAGTGAGAAAATCTAGGTTTCTAGCAAACTATAACGCAAGCCTCAAAATTTCCCCTCTCGGTTGGTGCTAGTGACACCAAAATGGTCGCCCCTATAATATTTTCATGATTCTTTGGCCCTTATATTTTTCTAGTCCCTCTAAATTTTTTTGCATCTCTTCCATCATTCATTTTAATTGTGTTATTAATCAGTTTCTATTCAAAACCCTTGAAAGTATCCTTGCTATCCTAAAAAAATTAATAAGAAGGGATAGAAAGGGTTTTCAGAGCCCATATATGTTTCTTAGATCTAAAAATACTAGCATCCTCTAGATCAATTACAAAGATGGGAGACATAGTGCCATGAAAATACAAAAAAGTGACTAAGGGATGTTTCCTAAAATAAAGATCTTCAAGCTCTGGGTTGGAGGAAGTGATTTTACTAGGGCACATTTGATAGCCTCGTCCATTATTATCTTGTAAAAAGTGCTAAGTAGTGAGCCTAAGGTTTTTATGATTGAGCTCTTAGGGGAAGAAGGTTGTTGAACAATACAAGGGGAAACAAAGGGGGCCACTTCATGTAGAAAATCACATAATGTGGGGTGGGGGATCTTGACTTTTAATGATACAAAAGAAGAACCCCATAGGGAGAAAGGAAAAACTATATTCAAATGTTGAAACATTTTACATTTAAAACAACACATCTATGCTTCCTCATATTCCATTACATAGACTAAAGGGCATAGCTTAGAGTCTAAAGTTACAAATGTAGACAATTCCTTGTTAACAATTACACTCACAAAGATTCTAGCAAATAGATGGTGATATTTTGACTTTGTGATCTTATCAATCAATAGGAAAATATGAAACGATGACACAATACCCTTAAAGACCTCCATTTTTGAGAACTCTAAAGGTAGACTTTAGAGCGTGACATATGTGGGAGCCATTTCCCCTAAGTCAACGGTAGGGTCTAGTTTAGGCTTTAATTTACAAATCCCTAGAGTGTTTTGAGCATTCACCCCTATTGACTGGCGCTAATTTGATAGAACAACAATGAGATATTCTTTGTTACATTGTGTAAATAGGAACATTGTAATAATTGAATCATTAAGTTTGAGACTTCCCTTGAGTGATGAAGTAGAGGTAGCCCATTTACACAATTTGTCTATAGAAGGTTGAACAAGAGGAATCTCTCTGTCAATGTTGGATTCATTTTCTTAATAGCCTCTTCTATGATTTCATGTGGGAAAATAATATCATTTCCCTTCATTGAGAAAGTGTGTGTAGCCATGGAGTTAGACTAAGGGGAAGTTTGAACCATATTACCCTCACTTATCCTTCTCTTTGGTTTCCAAGCTAACAACTACCTTAGAATGGTTTAGATGAACCTTGGTAGACATAATCAAAGAGGAGGTATCACTCCTAGAAAAGAGAGGGTAGGCAGGGTCACTTCCTTTATCCCTTTGAACATGCATGGGTGACAAAAGCCAAGGAGTGAGCCAAAGCATAGATATGACTCCAAATTTTTCAAAAAGGGTCACCGAGTGGGAACTTTTGACATTAATGCACCGTAAATTTTTTACTCCTCATTTTACCCTAGAATTGCTCCAAATAAAGTGATGCTAATTATTGGTTACCCCTTTTTCCATGTTGAAAATAAGTATGTTGTTATCCGCATACTATGAGACCTTCTTGAGGTTTCCCAAGATAAAATCTATTAGCACATTACAATGTTCTTCAACTAAGAAACAAGCTTAAAGGGAATATTTAAATTTAAGACATTGACCTTTACAAGCATTAAGTTCACCATATGAGCATATCCCATTGTGCATGACTCTAATTGCTAGTCATGAGTGCATCCATAACTCTGGTTGTGAGTGTGTATATTTTTCCATTCATACACATCTTTAACATAATCTAAATGAATGTGCTTATCTGTAAGAACCCCAAATAGGCTCTACACTGATCATTATTTGTTTCCCTGGGTGTAATAATTGTTTTTGGTTTGTTTTTTAATGTTTTAAGTTGTTTTTGGGTTTTTGAGTTGATGAAAAGAAAATACAAATATTGAAAACTAATCTTCCTCAAATTATAACTCAAATCTGATTATAATGCTAATCAAATTCATTTATTCAGATGGCTCCTAATGTTTGTACAATACTTATTGCTGGAAGCATACATTAAAAACATCATCATTAATAGTTGAAAAAACCTGATTTTTGTCTTCGATATGCAACCATGCTGCTGGTTGCTTCCTCCTTGGGCAGCGCCTATCAAAAACTGCAATATTAAATCTCTGATTTTTAATTCACTGTAGCGTTGTACTGTTCACAGCACTGTAGCTGATGTTATAACCCCTTCCAACCTGTAAATAGATTCATCCACTTTTTCCCTACTGAAACACAATATTGACTCCAGAATGAAGTCAACTCATAGGCAAAATTCAAGTGATATTTCACACCCTCAAATTGCATCAACTCTGAAGATACTACGTTCTCCACAGTCTGAATTCTTCTTAAAATTGTAGAAACCCTTGTTGCCACAACTTCAAGAAATTTCACAAGGCAAAGTTTTTAAGTAATTCTCATAACCTGCTCTTGAAGGAAGACAAGGTTTGTTTATAAGGACTCCTCAACTCCAGAATGAGTCTCCACGTTCAATGTGGGATAAAAGATATAATAATAACATAAAAAATGTTCTTACATTAAAACTTAGAAAACCCCTTTTAATTTTTCCATAAGCTTGGACCCACAATTAATTGAAACGATGGCCCCTTTTATGATATCATGACCCTCACTTAAGTTATATATTATAACTTAACAATATAGGCTCAAAACCAATAATGTTTATTTTAACTAAATAAACATTAATATCTCCATTATTACTCAACATTTTTGAATGTCATTTGGACTGGGAGCTAACATGATAGAACTACATATGAACATACCCCTTTTCTAAAAATAGCAGGGATCTATCTTTATAACTCCAAAACTGTTAAAAATAGCCTAACCAAGCCAAACTCAAAGGAAAACTCATCATAAACAAACTCTGGCATCCCAGAAAAGTACTCTGCTCTGGTCCTTGGAGGATCTTCACACCAAGGTGACCCTCTATCCAATCTTATTAGCCTACGAGGGTCTCTGATAGGCTAATCACCAACTAAAGTGATGTCTCTAGCTAGAAGGGGACATCACAGTCCGCCCTCCTTGAAATTGCTTGTCCTCAAGCAATCTCAACTCTAGATGCTGTAAAATCTCCTCGCTCTCCCAAGTAGCATCCTCTACTGGCAAATCCTTCCACTTCACCAAATATTCTCGGATGGTACGTTTCCTCAAGTTCCTCTCTCTAAAATCAATGATAGCCTCTAGTATCAAAACAAGTTTTCCCTCATCATCCAGGGGTGGTAGTGTTGTAGAAGGCACAATATGATGCCCTAGCGCCTTTTTGAGGTGTGACACATGAAAAACGTTGTACACCTTGCTCTTCGCCGGCAAGTCAAACTCATAAGCAACATCTCCCACTTTCCTGATAATCCTAAATGGACCATAGTATCGTGGCTTGAGTTTCTCGGCACCACTCTTCTTGAGAGTGGATTGACGGTAAGGCTGCAACATAAGATACACCATGTCTCCAACCTCAAAAGTCCGCTCAGTCCTCTTCTGATCTGCATACTGCTTTTGCTGATTTTGTGCCTTAGTTAGATTATCCTTGAGAGTCTTAACAAGGTCTTGACTCTTCTGTAATAAATCACCTGCACTGGGCACTCTACTGTCACTCAAAAGTAGGTCCATAAAATTGGGTGCCTCATACCCATACAGGGCCATAAACAGTGACATCTGAATAAACATGTGATAAGTGGTATTGTAGCAATACTCACAAAGATAAATCCACTTTACCCATGCCCTCTGTTTCCCTGCTATATAATTTATGAGATATCCCTCCACCCATTTGTTTACTATCTCTGTTTGACCATCTGTCTAAGGGTGGTAGCTAGTACTCGGAGTGAGCTCTGTCGCACACAACCTAAATAGCTCCTGCCAAAAGTGACTCATAAACCTACTGTCTCTATCACTTACAATGCTCCGAGGTAAGCCATGTAATCTGAATATCTCTTTGAAGAACAACTCTGCCACCTGTGTAGTAGTGTATGTAGCAGTGATCGGAAAGAAGTGTGCAAACTTCGTAAGGCGATCCACAACCACATATATGTAGTCTCTGCCTTGGGCTCTAGGCAGTCCTGTGATGAAGTCCATAGACAAACACTCCCACTTCCTATTAGGAATCGGAAGTGGCTGAAGTAAACCGGCTGGATAGGAGTGTTCTTGCTTATTCTGCTGGCGAGTGGGACACTCCCTAACATATTGAAGTACCTCTGCTTTGAGCCCTTTCCATGTGAATCGCTCTCTAATCTGTCGGTATGTCTTGTAGAAACCAGGATGTCCTGCCATAGGTGAATCATGAAAATATTTCAAAACCACCCTCCTCACTACTGATCCTGGGACCAAAAATATTCGTCCTTTGTAAATGATGAGCTCATTCACAAGGGTGTATCTGCTGTCCTAAATAGTCCCATCTATGAATCCAGCTGCCCAAGTGTCCTTTGCGTACTTTGCAAGGATCAAGTGTATCCAATCCTCCGATATGTCTGTCAGTAAGCTCAAATGGTGCCTACTTGATAAGGCATCAGCAACTACATTTTGTGTCCCCTTAAAATATGTAATGTCAAAGGCATAGGACTATAACTTGGTCACCCACTTTTGCTGCCTATCATTGAGATCTCGCTGCCCCAAAAAGTGGCTTAGGCTATTATGGTCAGTTTTGATACAAAATTTGCTACCTACCAAATATTTCTTGAATTTGGCCAAAGCATGCATAATGGCTAACATCTCCTTATCATATATGCTGAAGCTCCGCTCTGGCCCTCTCAATTTCCTGCTCTTATAAGCAATAGGGTGCTTCTCCTGCATAAGCACCACTCCAATGCTCTCTCCGGAAGCATCACAATGTAGCTCAAAAGGTTTGCTAAAATCTGGTAATGCTAACACTGGACAAGAAGTCATCAACCCCTTAAATTTCTCAAAACACTCCTGTGCTTCAAGAGTCCACAAGAAAGCTCCCTTTCTCATCAAATCTATCAAGGGTGTCGCATGCCTAGAATATCCATCCACAAACCTTCTGTAGAAACCACATAGTCCTAGAAAGCCCCTCAACTGTGTAAGGTTCACCGGTGAAGGCCACTCCACAATGACACGAATCTTTTCAGGATCCATGCACACGCCCTCTGCACTGATGATGTGACCCTAGTACAAAAACTCTGTCATGCCCAAATCACACTTCGACTCCTTTGCATACAAGGATTCTCTGTCCAATATACCCAACACCGTGTCCAGGTGAACCAAGTGCTCCTCCCAAGATCTACTATATACCAAGATATCATCGAAGAAGACAAGTACAAATCTCCTCAATTGAGGATGGAAAACCCTATTCATTGTTGCCTGAAAAGTAGCAGGTATGTTAGTTAGCCCAAATGGCATAACTACAAACTCAAAATGGCCACAATGACATCTAAAGGCTATCTTCTCGATATCCTGCTCTCTAACTCTGATCTGGTGATAACCTGGTCTCAAATCTATCTTTGAAAAGAAGCAAGCTCCATGAAGCTCATCTATCAACTCATCAATTCTGGGAATGGGGTATCTTTTTTTAATCGTCTTCCTATTAAGCACTCTGTAATCAATGCACATCCTCAATGTCCCATCCTTCTTCTTTACTAACACCACTGAAGAAGCAAAAGGAGACTTACTTGGTCTAATGTGGCCCATAGCAAGTAACTCCTTTATGGTTTTCTCAATTTCATCCTTCAACCTCTTCGGATGCCTGTAAGGTGTAATCATGATGGGCTTAGCCCCCTCCTCTAACTCAATGACGTGCTCAATACCTCTGTCTGGTGGTCTACCTGGTGGAATGTCACTGAACACCTTAGAGTGTTTAACTCTAAGCTCCTAAATATCAGGAGGATATTCAATCTTATGCTGTCCCTCCTGTGATGGCATCAACATGCACTCTGCTGCCCACTCTACCTGATCACGTTGAATCAATCTAGCCATTCTATGAAAAGAGACCATCCTAAGATCACTGTCCCTGATTGCCTTAAGAATATGTGTCTTCCCATTCACTTTAAACCTCATCTCCATCTCCTTGAGGTTAAGAGTGAACTCACCAATATCATGCAACCAACTCATCCCAAGAACTATATCTTTATCTCCCATAGGTACAACATAAAAATCTGCCTTAAAGTCATAATTATTAACTTTCAATGGGAGTCCAGTGATCCTACGATCACATTTGAGGACATAGCCATCCGTTACCCTCACTCTAATTCCCCCAAACTCCTCTGTTTGTATGCCACGCTTCTCCATCATCTTAGCATCAATGAAATTATGAGTGGCACTTGTATCAACCAAGGTTATGACTCGCTGTCCAGCAAGTACTCCTCTCATCCGGAATGACCCTTCTTGCTTAATACTAGTGAGACGAGCTTCCCTAAGTTGCCTATCTCCTTCCCCATCCTTGGACTCCATTTTAGAAAAGTTTTCAGCCTTGTCTTCCTCTTTTTCACCATCTATTTCCTCTATATCAGACTGCTGATCTGAATTATCTAATTCTGATTCCTCATAGTATGCCCACATAACTCTGTTAGCTTTTCCCTTTGGCCTAAGAGGACAATCATGGTTTTCATCATAGGGTCCCTTACAGTAGAAACATAATTTTTTCTTCCTCAAATCGTTTAATGTTTCCCTATCAAAAGGTGCTGGAGTTTTATCTTTAGAATCAATTTGTTTATTGGGACTGCATGTTCCATACTTCTTGCCTTTCTCATCGCTTCCTGTAAAGAAATAGGATCAAATGTCTTTATCCAACCTCTCAGTGGTTCGGATAGGCCCTCAATGAAAAGAACTATCAATCTATGCTCTGAAATGTTTGGCACCATGACTACCAACCGCTGAAATTCACCAATGAAATACTCCAAGTTGCCTGTTTGTTTCAGCTGTGCTAAGTCCCGGAAGTAAATCTCTGGATCTTTCTTGTCAAATCTTTCAACCAACCTATCCACGAAGTCCTGGTATTCTGTCACTTGGTTATGCTAAAGTGTTAGCATACCATGGTACGACCAATCATGTGCTATTCCCTCCAAATGCAAGGTGGCATATTTGATAGCTTCAATCTTTGTCATTGGCCTTAGTGCCAAAAATGTGTCAAGCTTATGAACCCAAGCTTGAGCTGTCATCTTACCACTCTCATCAAATGTAGGCATAGTAAGCTTGCCTGTAGCCCTCTTTAGCTCACTATTTTGACCTCTAGGCCTCCTATCTTGTCTGAGTGACCTGTAATGCTCTCTCCTCTGATTTACAAAGCGTTCAAAGGTCATCCTCTCCCAAACCTGTGGAGCTAATAATTCCCATTCATCATTTGCAGCCATGAGTGCATCTGCGAATATGGGGTCTCCTGTCGCCTCCTCTAACGGAGCTTCTTCTGGCTCCTTCGAAACAAATGTAGGGCGTGTAGGCCTATCAGCTGTTCTGGAATGGGTCCGTTGTGGTCTCTGATTACCTGTAGCACTCCTGTTATCTCACTGTTCTCCTAGCTCCCCATTTTGTCTAACAGGTGGGTTCATCCTTTCTACCATAGTAGTGAGTGCCTGTAATGCCTGTGCCATCTACTGTTGCCCTGTAACCATAGCACGGTAGAATTCTCTGGTATCCTGATCATCATTATTCCTCCTGTTTCTAGGTGGACTGCCATCATGCCTCTCTTCCATATTTCCTGTTTCCTATAACTGTTCTCTTTCAATCAGAGCTCTCCTATGAGTATGGTACCTGTGTGGTCCAATTTCCAGTGGCTTCATATGACTACCCAAACCCTTAGGATGGCAGGAATGAGGCTCTGATACCAATGTAAGAACCCCAAATAGGCTCTATGCTGATCACTGTTTGTTTCCCTGGGTGTAATAATTGTTTTTGGTTTGTTTTTGAATGTTTTAAGTTGTTTTTGGGTTTTTGAGTTGATGAAAAGAAAATACAAATATTGAAAACTAATCTACCTCAAATTATAACTCAAATTTGATTATAATGCTAATCAAATTCATTTATTCAGATGGCTCCTAATGTTTGTACAATACTTATTGTTGGAAGCATACATTAAAAACATCATCATTAATAGTTGAAAAAACCTGATTTTTGTCTTCGATATGCAACCACGCTGCTGGTTGCTTCCTCCTTGGGTAGTGCCTATCAAAAACCGCAATATTAAATCTCTGATTTTTAATTCACTGTAGCGTTGTACTGTTCACAGCACTGTAGCTGCTGTTATAACCCCTTCCAACCTGTAAACAAATTCATCCACTTTTTCCCTACTGAAACACAATATTGACTCCAGAATGAAGTCAACTCACAGGAAAAATTCAAGTGATATTTCACACCCTCAAATTGCATCAACTTTGAAGATACTACGTTCTCCACAGTCTGAATTCTTCTTAAACTTGTAGAAACCCTTGTTGCCACAACTTCAAAAAATTTCACAAGGCAAAGTTTTTAAGCAATTCTCATAACCTGCTCTTGAAGGAAGACAAGGTTTGTTTATAAGGACTCCTCAAATCCAGAATGAGTCTCCACGCTCAATGTGGGATAAAAGATATAAAAATAACATAAAAAATGTTATTACATTAAAACTTAGAAAACCCCTTTTAATTTTTCCATAAGCTTGGACACACAATTAATTGAAACGATGGCCCCTTTTATGATATCATGACCCTCACTTAAGTTATATTTTATAACTTAACAATATAGGCTCAAAACCAATAATGTTTATTTTAACTAAATAAACATTAATATCTCCATTATTACTCAACATTTTTGAATGTCATTTGGACTAGGAGCTAACATGATAGAACTGCATATGACCATACCCCTTTTCTAAAAATAGCAGGGGTCTATCTTTATAACTCCAAAACTGCTAAAAATAGCTTGACCAAGTCAAATTCAAAGGAAAACTCATCATAAACAAACTCTGGCAACCCAGAAGAGTACTCTGCTCTGGTCCTTGGAGGATCTCCACACCAAGGTGACCCTCTATCCAATCTTATTAGCCTACGAGGGTCTCTGATAGGCTAATCACCAGCTAAAGTGATGTCTCTAGCTAGAAGGGGACATCACATTATCTCTTTGCATGCACCTAGAATGAGTAAATTTATTGTCTCAAAATTATAAGTTTTTTAGTATTTATTACTTTACAAGGTGAACTCTTTAGGTTCACATTCTTTGCATGTGCACTGTTTATTTCAAATTAATAGAGAAATATTAATTATTAGTAGTTGAATTAGCAAAATAGTAATGTGAGGATATTTTAAAAATATTTATAGTTTTTATCTTTTACCTTGTCTACGTAGTTATATTGGTTATCTCAGTCTTTTAAATTTTTTTACAATAAGACATGATTGCAGCTATAACACAACTCTTTAAAATTAACTTCTCGTAAATAAATTATTTACGCGACAGCCAATCTCATATTTCAATCCCAATTATATTTTTTCCACCATTTCTAATTAATTCGTTTATTTATTTATAAATATACCAAATTTATTTTAACGTGAAAGCTTTTTGACACCTGCGACTACTTTTTACACATTGGAAAGTAGAAGAGATTAACATCATTAATAGCCCAAAATCCGTATATAATTCAATTCAAATATGAAGCCTATCTTCCCAAAATAAAAGAATACATAGAAATATAACATCATTAGCAGCAACATATGCAATCTCATTCGATACTTGAATGCTTGTCGATTTTGTAAGGCTGTAAGAGATTCGACTTGATTAGCAACCCCACAAGTAATTTGTTTCAATACTTTAATAAGATTGTGGTAGCCAGCTCGACCTCAAGTACAAGGATCCATGGATTCCGCATCGTTAGTAACATTGTCGAATTTGTTTTCATCCCAACCGTCATTAATCGCTTCATCACATTCTTGTTATACCTATTGTACAGTATATACTTGTAGATCGAATCCCCTTCCATGAGACGTTTTTAGTGTCGATAACTAGAAACATTTGACTGGGGACAGGTAAGCCATTTTCAAAAATTGAATTTCGATAGCGAAAAACTTATTTTGTTCACCAAAAACGTCCGTTATTACAAATATCTCTTCATGGTACAATGGTTATTCTTTAGGGTTTATTTATGGTTAATCAAACATTAATGGTTGCTTACTGTGATCCTTCCGTGGAAGGTTTATACTATTTTTGGGCAAGCAATAGATTTCAGATGGGTCATAAGGCTGCATAATCTCCTCGGGTAAAAGTAGTTACATCTGAACTCTTTCTTCAAGTGATATCTCCTCCGAAGATTGCAGAAGATATTTGGTCTCACACATATCTTCTTCTCCTTCCACTCTACCTGCAATATCTGGATCATTAATCCCCTACCAAAGAAAGTTGATCTTACGAGTGAGCTTCAGATTCCCAACCATATTCCATATAGGGTTCTTTTTAATATTGGTCACTTAGGATAGAATTGTAGTTTTAACCAGGAAAGAACTATTACTTGCATGTTTCTAGAACTATCCATCATCCACGTCAGAATGAAACGGTAAAGTACTAGGGAGCATGTTACCAAATCACTGTCATACTCCATTACAATGTTAGGAATTCTTCTCATTCCTCTATGCCTTTCCCAAAGTTCATTTAAATCAATCAAATTGTCTTTCTCCTCCTCCCACTCCAATTATTTCTTCCCCTTTTCTCCTGAAGTTCTGCCAATTATTTTGTCCCCTTTTCTCCTGAAGTTCTGAGGATCCATTCATGGATATTAGAGTTTTGAAAAACATCCGTAAGTTGGATTTCTTTCTTGAATAGATCTAACAATAATAAAGCTTCTCTACCATTACCAAGTAATCTTCTACAACCCCTTCTAAGGATACCCTTAGTTTTATGAATGGACTTCTAGAGAGGGGAGAAAACAATCATGTTATTCTTATCAAGAAATGAATAGGGAAGACCACACATACTTCCAAGTACTTGGCTCTTAAAATCTTAGTCCATTCCTTTTACCTTAAATAATGTTCCATCCAACTTTTAGTTAGGAGAGATTTATTAAATTCTCTAATTCTTTAGATACCTATGTCTTCTATGATTTGAGGTTTTCATATCTTATTGCAACCAACAAAAGGCAATTTGTTTTTTTCCTCAGCTCATGTCCATAGGAAGGTGGTATGATTTTTTTCTTGAGTATCAGCCACCTTCCTAGGAATGATTTACATAGACATAATGTATATCATAATGCTATGGAGACAAGTTTTGAGGAGTTGAAGTTTTCAACACAGTTTCCCTCTCCAACCACTAGGTTTCTTGTCAGATATATAAACTAGACTATTCTAGAAAGATAGAGGATACTTGCTAGGAGAGAACAAAAGGCCAAAATAAATGTTAGGGATTGCAGATATATCATAGTCTAAAATAGATGAAATGTGCATTTGCATTTATCTCTTATTGTTGAAGAGGACTTTTCTCATTTGGATTTTTATATGTTAACCTAAGACTATATCATAATTAGTCACTATGGACTTCCATCTTTTTTATTAGTAAATCCTTTTTTCTTTCAAAATTATTGCCAAAAGATTTCTTATTTCATTTGATAACATTATTTTTAATCCCTCTTAGATTTGATCACAACTTTATCATGACAAAGACCACCACAAGAGTAATCCACTAGGAGTCAATGACATCTCTTAGGAAGGGATTGTATATCCTAATGTTTTGAAATCTAAAAGTTGAGGACACCCTTCTACTATTCTTAGATTCCATTCTGATAGTATTGAGATCTGAACCCATCCTAGTTATAGTGGTAAGCATGAAATCATCTAGGTTGTTCCAATTATAGAACATGAATCTAATAAAGTCTCACTTGAATAAGTATGTTTATTTATCTAAAATTAGTCTAGATGAACTCAAACTTAAGTAGAACAAGATCAATAAGGCCCAAGTTAAATATAAACTATCCAAGATCTATAATACTATTAAAGTAGTCTTCACTTCCTCCAAGTTTCTCTGAAGGGTATAGAGGAGAATTAAAGCCTGTTTCCACCATCCATTCAGTATTAGGTTGGTTTCCTAGTAGGATTTTTAAAGAAGACTAAAACAATTTTTTCAAGGTTCTATTTTTGGTAGCATTAATCTTCACCATGTTCTAAGACTAGCTAGTAGTAATACCCTGAGAGGTTAAAATAAATCTATTTGGAGAAGAATGTAGAAAAGCACCTATACTTTTTTTCTGGTTCCAAAAGATAGCGAGTACACCAAAATCCTAAAAGATTCTTCTACCACACAATTTGCATTTGGCCAGATTTTTTTTCTACTTTATAAAATTCTTCTCTCTACATATTTGTTTGTTCAATAAGTATCACATATACTTTCACTTCCTATAAGGCACACATGAGCACATATTTATGACTCCTACTATTAAGACCTCTTAGATTCCAAGAGTAAACTTTCATTTAAAACAAAATATATAGGAACTAGAACCAACACTTAGTGCGAAGATCTAAGGATCTAGCCAATCTTGACTCATGTCTTTGTTATTACCTTTTGGATAGGTGCCACTAACCCCAAATTAGTTCCCCTATAATGTTTCCTTGATTCTTTAGCCTTGATATTTTTCTAATCCCTTTAACAACTTTCATCTCTTCCACCGTTCATTTTATTCCTCTTTTTAATTATTTTGTGAGCCACTTCTAATTGAAAAGCCTTGAAAGGATCCTCATTGTCCTCAAACCAAACAAAATTATAAGGGTTAGAAAGGGTTGTTAGAGCCCATATATAATCCTTAGACCTAAAGATACTAGCATTCTCTAGATCATTTAGAGAGATGGGGGACACAATGCCATGAAAATACAAAAAAGTGTATAAGGGATGTTCCCTAAAAGAGAGCTCTTTGACCTCTTGGTAGGAGGAAGGGATTTTACAAGGGCATTCTTGATAGCCTGATCCACTATTCTCTTCCGCAAAGGGTTAAGACACAATCTCAAAGGTTTCACGACTGGGTCCTTAGGGGAAGATGGTTGTGGAAGAATATAATGGGAAACTAAAGGGGGCCCTTTAAAGAGAAAATTACATAAAGAATGAAGTGTACAAGTGTCCCTAATTTTAATTCTATAGAACCATAATCCCCTAGGGAGAAAGGACACATTATATTCAAACTTATAAACCTTTTGCCTTTAATGTAATAGATTTGTGCTTTCTCATATTCCAATAGTTAGATAAAAGATCATAACTTATAGTCTACACTTGTAAAGGTAGGTGCAATTCCTTGTTGACAACAACAAACACACACACACACACATCTATTGTAGAAAAATGTAGGTAATATTTTGACTATCTGATCTTATTGATAGATAGGTGGATACTAAAGGATGTTGCAATATCATTAAAGACCTCATTTTCTGAGAACTCCTAAGGTAGACTTGGGAGCATGTCCCATGAGGAAGCCACTACCTGAAAGTTAGTAGTAGGGTCAAGTTTAGGCTTCCATATGCAAATCACCAACATCTTCTAAGTATTCAACCCTATTTAATAGGGCCTTTTTTAGATAACAACTATGATATCTTCTTTGTTACATTGTGCAAATAGAAACATTATAATAACTAGGACATTAATTTTGATATTTCCTATAAGGGACTAGGCAGAGGTAGCCCATTCACAAAAAATTTCTATAGAAGGTTGAAACAAGAGAAATGTCGTTGCTAATGTAAGATCTATTTTCTTAATAGCCTCTTCTACAGTGTCATGTGGGACAATAATAGTAGTTCCCTTCATTGAGAAAGAGTATTTAGCCATAGAGTTAGCTAGAAGGGAGGAGGAAGCTTCACCCTTCACTTTAGAGGGAAAGAAGACTACCAATTCAATAAGGGAAGTCTAAACCATAGTAGATCCTCTAGTACACTCTTCTTGGTAACCTTCAAAGTAGTGGAACCTTGAAAATACTTATTCCAATCTTTGGTTTCTAAGCCAACAACTACCTCAAGAGGATTTGGATCAGGGATAACTTTAAGGAACACACCCGCACCCCCCCACCCCCCAGCCAAAATTTATAAAATTGTGGCGAATCACATGTCATTTGGGTGAAAAAAAATTAATAGTGTTGGTGAATTATGCGTCAATTGATGGATATTTGGTGGCAAATTTTTAATAGTTTAGACAATTTTTATAAAATAATGGTGATTATAATTTTTGTTTTTAATAAAATTATTAATATTGATGGCGAATTATGTTTTGAAATGTAATTATGTTAAATGTATTATTTGAGAACTCAGACCGTCTAATGATCCAAGATCAATGGCTGAGGTTTAATTTCGGCCAACATTTCTTGAAGGAAGAAGAATTGTCGAGGTAGTCACTAGAATGTTGACACGTATCAAGGTAAGTTGTACTTGTCTGTGGAGTACAGTGTCACTCATAAATTAAAAAATTCACATAGAAAAATGGGAATTTGGCGAATGATGATCATCGAAAGAGACACTCAATTAATTCCATGGTGAATAAGAGTAAACATGAAAGAGAAATATTGGTGAACAACCTGACTACCAAATTGAAATTACGTAATAATAGTGGCAAACATTCTGACCACTATATGAGTATTTTATAAAATCTGGGCAAATCAGTCAACTAGTATATGGTGTTTTTCTAGCCAATTTCTATAGCCCAATCAGGACATATTAGCCAATTGGCGAATAATAGCCACTAAAAAAATCTCTGATTTGGATGAACCTTGGTAGACACAATCAGACGAGCCATCACTCTAAGAAAAGGGAGGGTGAAAAGGGCCACATCCTACATCTATATGGAGAGGGATTGGTGACAAAATCCATGGAAGGAAGTGATCATAGAGATGACTCCAAGAATTGCATAGAGGTGTTAGAGAGTGGGAACTTCTAAAGTTAAAGCACCATGATGTTACAACTCCTAATTTTAACACATATTTTATAAGGGATGTTGATTACCTCTTACCTTTTTCTCCATGTTGAAAATACTTATGTTGTTATCCTCATACTATGGGACCTTTTTGACATTTCCCAAGATAAAAACTATTAGCATATTATAATGTGCTTCAACTAAGCAACAAGCTTATCGAGGTAGTTGGTTGCTAGACGGAAGTGGTTATGAATCTATTCAATGGGTACTCTACCATTGTTTGCATATATCTCTTTCTTATTGTGAGATATCTAGCTAGAGAGAGCATGTATAGATGATGTACTTCAAATGGTGAAGAAAAGAAGACTCCACAGCTAATCACTTTGGTCTAGAGATGTGTGTTACATCCTATGGAGATGGGATGTGTCTTATTCTTAGCCTCTATGTTCATTGCTCCTATGGAGGTCGATCAATTTCTTATTGAGGTGGAGATCATATTTGGGCATTGGAAAGAAGAGGAGACTCCTATTGAAATGTTGAATACTTGCGCTACTTTTAATAGTTTTGTTAGTGGAGGAAGGGGGAGTTTCTCTTACCTTTGGGGCCTGAGCTTCCTAATCCTTGCTCCTTTTAGTATGGTGTTTTGGGAGTTTGTGGGGGCCAAGAAGACTTTTGACTACGTTTTCCAAGGTTGGAGCCTTACCTAGAACCTATGGTTGGATGATATGCATTGTGTTTGCCAAGGCTAGAGGTATAGTTTTCTTTGGTCCTATTTCTTCACTTATTATTCGAACATGCATAGATGGCTTGATGTTTGTTCACTTGTTCTTATAATGATTTCTTGTCTTAGTTTTTATTTTCCTTGTGACCAAGTGATTGTTGGAAGTTTAAGAGCACACTCTAGTCCTTTGTTGTTGTTTTTGGTTTAGGGATGTAGTTATTATGGGGGCTTGTCCCAATCTTTCATTTTCAACATTGTCCATGGTCGGTGGGTTAGTCGTTGTGGACCTTTGTCCTTGACATAGGGAGATCTGGACTATCTAGATCTTTCCTTACTAGCACTGGTTATGTTCTTCTCTTGGTGTATATTGTTCTATTTGTAATTTGGGTTAGCACACATTAATTGTTGCTTATCTTAATAAAAAAAAAGCTTAAGGGTAACTTTTAAATTTAAAACATTGACCTTTACAAGTACTAAGTTCACCATATGAGTGTATGTCATTGTGCATGAGTCTAAGTTCTAGTGATGAGTGCATCCATAACTCTAGTTGTGAGTGTGTACATTTTTCCATTCATGCATGTCTGTTTCATAATGTAATTGAATGTGCTTATCTTTTTGCATGCACCTAGAATGTGTAGACTTATCCTCTCAAAATTATAAGCTAATTAGTATCTATTACTTTACAAGGTGGACTATTTAGGAGTACATTCTATTTCCATCATTACCTACCCATTTGTAACAATTTCATTCTTTGTATGTGCATTGTTTATTTCAAAACAATAGAGAAATATAAATTATTACTAGTTGAGTTATAACAAAAGTAATGTAAGGATAGTTTAAAAATATTAATAGTTTTTTTTAATCTTTTACCTTGTCTACCTAGTTATATTGGTTATCCCAATCTTGTTAGTTTTTAACAATAAGACGGAACTCTACCTACAACATAACTCTTTAATATTGACTTCTTGCAAATAAAATTACACAATCTTCAATTTGAATCCAAATGATTATTTTCACCATTTCTACTTATTTGTGTTTATTTATTTATAGATATACATTCTTTAATTTATTGTGAAAGCTCCGTGAGATCAGTGACTACTTTTTACACATTGGAAAGTAGAAGAGATTAACAAACATTAACAGCTCAGTACCCACATATTATTTCAGTCAAATCTGAATTTGAAAATACAAGAATACAAATAAATATCAATCTCGTTGGATACTCGAATGATTCTCGGTTTTGTAAGGCTGCAAGAGATTCCACTTGATTAGCAACCCCACAAGAAATCTGTCTCTATACTTTAATACGATTGTCGCGGCAATAGTCTGTAGCCAACTCGACCTCACGTACAGTTTGTTTTCACGTACAAGGCTCCATGGATTCTTTATCCTAAGCAACATTCTGAAACTTGTTTTCATCGCAAGCGCCATTAATCGGTCACATTCTTAGTACACCTAGAATATAGTACAGACTTGTAAAGAGAATAGTCGTGCACGGAACGTTTTTAGTGTCGTTGACTAGAAAGAAATTGTTGGTGGAGGTAAGCCACCTTTTTAATAATTGAATTTCATTCGTGAAAAACTTATTCTGTTCGTCAGAAACGGTAGTTTTTACAAATATCTCTTCATGGTACAACGGTTATTCTTTAGGGTTTATTTATGGTGAATCGAACAATAGTGATTGCATACTGTGATCCTTCCGTGAAGGGTTTATACTATTTTGGGCAAGCAATTGATCAAATTCTAATTGACCGAAATCAGGGAAGATTTCAGATGGGTCGTAAGGCTGCATCATCTCTTTCTCCTTCTCCTTCTCCTCGCGTAAAAGTAGAGACATCTGAACTCTTTCTTCAAGTGATATCTCCTCCGGAGATTGCAGAAGATATTTGGTCTCACACATTTCTTCTTCTCCTTCCATTGCACCTGAAATATCTGGATCATTAACACCTTGCGCAACATAGGTTGAGGATTCTCCCTCCCCACTGTGTTCGGTCTGCACATTATGATCGATTGTTTTTGTGGAAACAGTATCACAGGCAGATCCGACATCAATGCAATTGCTCGAATAAGTTGGGGCGAAAAATTGCTGTGCTCCTCCGCCACGAAAATTGGACTTGTCTTGAACTTGGAATCAGGGAAATTGAAAGACGTTTCGTTAGGGCCTCGGAGGCACAAGAGGGCCGAGTCATAAGCTCTTGCTGCAGCTTCAGCACTGAAGTAGGAGCCCAGAGATATGCGCAATCTCTTTCCTGATCTAATTTCTGCGACATATTTCCACAGGTCAAGTCTTTTTGTTAGCTATTGAAAGTTTTTACAAGGGATTGCTTCGGCCGGATTTTACTCTTTTCATAAATCTTAAGTTAAAACTGGAGATTTGAATGTCAAGAGAGTTCTACAGAGCTTTAAACATAGGAGAGTACAAAAAGAGCCTAATGACTTTAAATCAATCTCATATACCAATTCACACAGGATGTTAAGTTTAGAAAACCTTCTAATGACTCTTGTCAGAAGTTCAAGGTTCTGATTTGCACTGCTCTCTAATGGCGAACACTACTGAACTTCAACTATGTTAGTGATGCGCTTTACTGAGCTTAAATTCAAGTAACGTATGGAATTTGAAAAGCTAGGTCATATGCAAACCGAGTAATCCCTGGTGTTAGTGTGTACACGGATACAAAGCGGTTTTGATGATATCCACCTCATTCTTTGAAAAGGAAACTCCGTCGTGGATACTTTCCATCCATCGAAGTTTCTTACCTTTTAAAAGGGGAAAAATGTGTTGATCGAAGATTCCTACGATTCATTGCTACCTTAAAGTTAACATTACTGTAAAATCAATCGTATGTTCTATGGTTTGCTTCGATGTAAATTTCTTTGAGCAGTATATCGGTTCAGGAACGGAAACAAAAGTTGTATCTCCTGTTAAATGTAGAGGTTAATGTTGGTCAATCGAAAAAATAAAATGCAGTAGTTAATACTTTGATTTTCAAAAAAGATTTAATAGAATGAAAGTATATTCTTATGGGTATGTTAGACATAAATTATAAATACTATAAAGAACAAGAACAACAATTAATGTTTTACGACATAATTTAATTAAACTTTCAAAAAATTCATTTTTTAAAATTTAAAGTTAGAGAAGTATAAACTTAAAATGTATCTTTCTCTATCAAATAAGTAATAAGGAAATCTTTTATACATAAAGTTTAAGCTTAAATTATTAAATAAGTAAATTATGCTTTAAGATCAAGATTTCAAATAGATCAAGATTGGGCTAAATAGAGAAATCAATAAGAAAGTGAATGCTAGAAAAGAAGATCTATTCAGGCTAATGCAGATTCAGGAACGTAAAAACGTCATTTGGATGGAGGGTCCCTTTAGTTGGACTGCCTGGGTGGTCAATTACTATGATGTTCTTAGTTAGTTAGTCCTTCTCCTCTTTTTGTTATGTGGTACAGCTGAGTCTGTTCTTCCTTTGTGTGGCTTGGCCTCCTTGTTGATTTTTGTGGTGGTACTTTGGTTGCTCTATATTTTCTAGAACTCTTATATCTAATAATTTTTTTTTGATAATTTCTAAATATACAGTTTTAACTATACATTTGATACAATAAAATTATAGTGTATTTTCCATAATTGTCAACATCCTTTTTTATTACACAATTATAACCATACCAAAAATCTTCTTTCTCTATGAGGTTTTTAGAGTTTTATATGTTCCATATGCTAAATTAAAAATTACAAATTTAAAGACAATGTAAGACAGGTCATCCCATCTCATTATAGAATAAATTTATGATTAGAAGTAAAATTCTACATGATAACAATTGTTTGTACTAATGAATTCAAGTTCAATTAAGTATGGAAGTGTTTTAGGATGAGTGCATAAAATACTAAATTAAATATAAAATAGTTGTAGAATGAATGAAGAAAACTCTTATGATTACATGGTCGCTTGTGATGTAGTGAGTTGGTGGATGATACAAACTTTACACACCTAAGACACTTGTTTATGGGAAAAAAACAGTAGAAAAAGCATGAGATGTCTTAATACTCCAAATAGTGAAGGAACTTTTGTTGTTGTAAATTAAGACATTAAGTTGTTCCATGATAGTGTGCTTCACTTTGTAAAGTCTCTTTCTGAATTGTAATTAATTTGGTCTATGTTTCTTCCAAGTTATGTAATTCTCCATTTTTAGATGTCATCAATTATGAATGATCACCAATGACTGGATCCCTTTAGTTAATAATATATAATAAAACTATTATAGCTAAAACTTAAATGGTTAATATTTTATAATATATATGAATAGTATATCTCATATCTCAAAAATAATATACATTTTAACTAATTTTATATTCTAATATTTTTTTATTATATTCTAAGTTCATTTTTCATATAATATCTCCCATTATATCAATAATTTAGATGATAGAATAATGTTGACATTATTTATTTGATATGATCACTAATATTAATACTATAATTCAATTATCATTATATTTGTAAATAATAATATAGTATCATTAGATATATAAAAATTATATTTAAATATATCAAAAAATATATATTAGATAATTTAATATCATATAGTTACTTATCTATTTACACTAAATTAGTCTATTATTGTTATTTATCTCTTATTTTCTATTAAAACATATTCTAAAACTAGGGACATCATAGTCCTCCCCTCTCAAACTTTTCATGCCCTTAAGTAGAGATAATTTATACAAATATTTTAATGTAAAAATAATTCCATAAAATATGATGCAAGAAACCATAGAGCATATAATGAGTGTACATGTTGATGCATAAATGTATAAAGCAAACACATGATTGCATGAAGTCATGAAGTATACATGATGTCAACACATGATGCATGAAGACTCGAAGCATAGACAATGTGGATACATGATTAATAAAGACAACAAACATACATGATGCAAACACAAAATATGCCTTTTATGCAAATTTCCTTGATTAAGTCTTGAAATTCTCAACTAAGATTATATACAAGAATTAAAAAATGTACCTCCTTATTGTACCTGATTGTGAACCATATAGCTAAAAAATAATTCATACATATATACATACATATATAAATTTTAAGAAAAGGCGAGTCACAATAAATTATGTTCAAGGTAATTCCATAAATGTCCCAAGAGTGAGACTTTGACCCTCTTGGCCACAGTGGAAGGTGTCAGGCATCTACACGAGGTGGCCTACTTTACAGGATGCTTATTTTCTTCAATATTTATATTTTATCTTGATCTAAGCTAAAGGGGAGGACTTAAACCCCCCTTAGCCTTGATGGCAGGTGTTAGTTATCCATAAAAGTGGTTTACTTATATTCCATTTAAGTTGGAGGAAGGACTATAGTAGGGTTCCCTATTACCTGAACCTAGGCCCAAGGGCATATCCTCTAACTCCCATGGTACCATATATAATATGGAGTGGTATACTTGGTAGGCTTCATCATTTCTCCCTATTGGTATCACCTCTCTTTGATCATTACTTCCAAAATAGGTACTTTGTATGATGTAACTAAAGCCCATTCCACCAAATGTCATACCTAGTTCCATTTTATGATGTAGCTCATGCTCGTTCCACTAGAGGCCTTACCTAGTCTATTTTTATTGTGTAAGTCATGCTCATTGAACTGTAGATCTTACTGAGTGCCTTTGTATGATGTAGCCCATGCCCCTTGCATCACAGGCCTTGCATAGTACCTTTATATAATGTAGCAAAATGCATTCCACCACAAGCCTTAACTTATCTTATGAAGAAATGAGCTTATGCAATAGATATAAATATACATATCATTTTGATATTATTGGTTATCATATGACCACATCATGTACCTTTCTTATTTTGTTTTCAATTGATTGAACTTTAGGATGTACTTGTTGGTGTTTTGAAACGTTACATATTTCAAATTAACCTAATAAGAACAAGACAAATCTAGGGGTAGCTACCTCCCATCTTCAACATGTCATTTCAAACACCGGGCCAACTATAAGGCTAGAACCTTCTTCTACCTTAGGCTCTGCAAAACCTAGGTGAGTGGACCTAAAATTCAATTATATGGTACAAGTGCAAAACATAATCTTGAATCTATTAAGTAGATTTAACCCTTAATTCTCCTAATATCTCATGTAATAACATAGATGTACAATAGCTAAATACAAATCTATGAAATTCACAAGTTGAGCTAGGTCATCCTTTTTAGGTCTTCAACACGAAAGGGAAATACATTTGATTAATGATGTTTAATTTAACAAAACCCCAAATATGTAGTAGTAGGAACAAATTGATCTTGTAGCTAATCAATGCCTTATCTATTGGGAAATTCCATGAATCAAAGACATACATCTTTGATATCAAGGACATATTTCATACACCAAGACAAAAGATCTATCCTATCACTTTGTGAATTAGACACTGGTGTTCATTTAGACCTCATTCTCACGAAATATCCTTCTCAAATAATCAACAACCCTATTAAACACATCAAGAATTTACTTGGTCCTTTGTTCTAACAGCAAAATAGATCTGACATACAACCTTAAAGGGATGCAAATTGATCTCAACTCTTTGTTCCTAGACCACATAAAACTACAAATTATAGAGATAGGAGACTAGAATTAGAAAGAAACTAAAGAAATTCTAGCTCATTTTTTAAAATTCCTTTGAAATAATACTTTCAAATGCACGAAATCAAAACATAGAAACACCTAATAGATCTGAACCTTATCTATAATCTACACTACTACTATTCATATAAGAGATTTATGCTGAAGAATGTGGTGTCACAGTAATGGGAACACATCAAGACTGGAACCCTGGTTTAACAGATATGAGAAAACTTTAGATTGGAACACACATGGTATCACAACAATGAGTCATTTTTTCTCCAAAAATTGGAACCCTTACAATGGATGAGAAAGAAGAAGATATAGGCAAGAAGTAAATTCTTGGATCTAATCTGAAGATGACATGTGTCCACCTGAAATTCTCTCCATTGTAGTTAAAAGAATCTTTCTAATCTCTCTCCCCTTTGATCTAATTTTTTTTCATTAATCTTCTATAACTGACTTGAAACATCTTCTATTCAATAATGAAAACCATTCTATTTTCCCAAAATCTAAAAACCTCATGAAATGTTGGTAAATATTTGGGTTTAAACTAAATAAAGGTGATCAAAAGTGACCCCAACTACATTTTTACCATGTTTTACCAATCTTGTAACTTTATTTTCAATTTTAGCCCATCTCACTTAGAAGGCCCAAAAATTACAAACTTGCTTGTAACTCGAACCAATGAATTCCTATGTGAAAATCAACTCCATAATTGAAAAGTTCATCTTCTCCCAATTGCGGCAATATATAATATTGCTATATCCACCTCTCAAAAACCCCTTGAATATCATTTTGAAAATCATACCCCCTACATGGCTTGTGGTTTGCAACTTTAATTTTCAAAAATCCAAACAATTCTAAAGTTTAAACTTTAGAAAATGACCCCTTTCTGATTTAAAAGTCTTTGAACATTCCATTTTGTGATAAAAAATAATAAAAAATTAGTTTTTAAAATATTTCATTTTCTGGGTTTTCCCCATGTCTACCCAAGCATTGACATGTGCCATGTGGCATGCTACCATTGGCCACCCAACTACTCTATCACCACTTGCCTAATCACTACCATGTCACCATGTGCCCCAGGCCCACTGCCATGTGGTGCTTGAGTGCATTCCACCTTGTTTATCTGTTGGGCAACTTCCCCAAGTGAGGAAGCTCTCACCATAGGATGTGCCATGTGGTGCAATCTTGTGTGTCCAGCCTTTGATCTGCCACATTAACTTCCTTGTTCATTCATTTAAATTTTTTTGCAATCTCTAGGCTAGCTAGCTGTGATGTGAGCTCCTTCTCATCACAATGCAACTTACAAATGTAGTTTTTAAATTAATTCCTCTCTTTCTTCATGAGTGGGATCTTGGTGTTGAAAGAATAGTAGCTTGGATCTCTAGAGCAACATTATGTCCAGAAAATGCAAAGGTAATTACTCCTAAGGAATTCAACACATGAAAAACTATGTTTTTTGGTGTTGTATGTAGATAACCATAGCTTACATCTTGCAATTGGAAATGGTAAAAACAAGCTTGCCCAGAAATGGTAGAGTAGTTGAGAGACATGACTATTGGAACCAAAGAAATAGCTACCACTAAATTCAAATTCGGCAATTGTGCTAAGAAGAAATGGGCAAAGCTAAAAATTAATATCCAGTAACTATGTCTTATTTTTCCACAACTATGGCATACTGTCCCATCAATCTTCTTCAAGGATTTTACTCCATTGACCATGTAAACAATGTCCACACCCACTCCAACTATCAAATTTAGGGGAACAAGAATCCACAACCCATGTGTCTCTCCAAGTGTGTACTATGCTAGCTCATGATACTTATGAAAACACCTCCCTGGCACTAGATCCCATCCTATGTAGACCATAGTATAGGGTAAGCTAAGTACACCAGCACTGACCCTAGCATTGACATTGTGGAATTAAGAGTACCACCATTTGCCACTTCATCATGATGTCATAGGAAGCCAATCATTTGCATATTGTACCTTCTGAATGTCATCATCTGCATAATCCTTGGTTGATATCAATAAATTGGAACATAAAGTCATTAAATGTCAGCAATTACATGAGTTGGCCTTGCTCACTCTATTTTTTTATAATTGACTTAAATCATTCTTCTAGGCTTCTACAACACTTTATTCCATAGGCCTTGCTTCATAGTAGAGTGTATTATGTTTGTGCTATTCCATTTTCTTATGATTGTGTCAAAGTAATTCTTATCCCACAATCTCTTCTTTTATTTCCAAATATTGATGACATATAAAATAACTTGACCTCTTAATGATTATGTTCACGCATAGAAACATCTTCATTTCTCCATGTCTGATCAGTCTAATGCAATTAGTCAGGCCCCAAAGTGGGTTTGGCTAAAAATAAATTCATTTCCAAACAATTGAACAGTGAAACTAGCTGATTCACCCTCTGGTACTAATTTTAAAACAAATTCAACCATGGAAAGTGAATTTGAAGCTCATTTTACATCTTTTCGCAAACTATCAATTTTGCATTAGGTAGTCCTTTAACTGGCCTTAAAAATTGACCTCAACACCTAACTAGTTTTTGAAATCAAGCACATTGATTCTCTAGTCTACATACTTGCACCCTGTCAAATCTTCTCTCATGAAGAATTCTCAGTCAAAAGATATTGACTGTAAAAGTTGCTCTTTCAAAACTAGCTGCAAGAAAATATGTCGGAAAATAATGAATTGTGTTTAGATTTGGTATTGAAAACCTGGTAAATGGACACTTGGAAGCATGAAATCTAGGGCATTGATTCACTATCATAAGGGGAGCATAAATCTACAATTTGGGCTCATGGCGAATAACTGGACACAGATGGTGAGTGGTCAAATTAGGCTACTTAGAATTTGATGATTGGAAACAATGGCAAAAATGTGTTTTTCACAAAAGGAGTTGACCTAGGAAAGTGTGTTGACAGATTCGTCAAGATTTGAAAATTGGCATACTTAAAGTATTTTTGGAGTAAAACACATTGGTACAATCCATTTGATCTCACCTATTATAGGTTTCAAGTTATAACATCACAAATAGGGGTTCTGACAAATCTACCTTTCTTGACACTAGTAAAATGTTAGAAATTGCATTTAGAATCATGTTTGAAAACTAATCTAATGGATTTGTCATAAACTCAAACTTAAAACATAGCAAGTCTTTGACCTCTAAAATGCAATGCAAAAGGAATTCTCTCATTTCAATCAACTAGGTCAAAGTTATGGCAAGTCAAACAGTGGTTCCTTGAAATCTAAAACATAGGCTCTCAAGTATGGACACTAAACACTCCCCAAAGCAGTGAGTTCTAAAACATAATTTGGTGCAAGATATATGGTTGCAAAAAAAACCTCCCGTCATTGTTTGACACTTAGGTGAAAATGCAAAATTGACAATTGCTCAAAATGAGACTTCACAAATTGACATAGAATGATAGTTTATCTTCATCAAACATATAGATGCACTGAATGCAAGGTATTAGAAGCATCAAACACCTCTTATGTATCAAATAGGTAGTCGAGTACACATGCATCAAAAAGCATTTAAGGGCTTGATTTTCTCAATGGTACTCAAAATTGGGGCTTAAATTTTGAGTCTCGATAGTGGCTCTGCCTGGGAATGCATGTCCCTTGTAGGCATGATAAGGATTTAGATCTCTAGAAGGATCAGACCATTCCCAAAAACTTCTCTCAAACAACTTTATTGAAAGCAAGACACAACTACTCCTCCTATGTACAAACGATGGCCCCTGGCCACCAAACTTCAACAAAACTTCTTAACTCTATCATAAATCTGATTTTCATCTAAATGTGCATGAGTTAAATTGGAAACATTACTTCTATTAGTTTCACCACCTTGATCAACATTTTGAATCAACTCACTTGGCAAAACTAAATCTACAAGTTCACTTTCATAATGCATATAAAAAACTACCTTCATTTTGTACAACTTTCTCATTATGAAAGTTTTGATCAGCATGCTCACAACTATCAATCTCAAACTGAAAATCCTCTTCATTAAATGAATATTGCATGTTATTAGTCTTGAATATGAAAGCTTGATACTCAACAAGGGGAACGGAATCACACATACCTTGAAATTGTGTATCCTTATGCATAACCGATTGATACTCAAAAAAGAAATCAAATTTGTACTCACATATATCATCAATATCATAATCTGAAACTAATCTTGAGTCCTTCAATGATTCTGCACAACTAGAAAATGGATTAGTTGTCACATTAAAGGATTCATCAGAAAACTTGCTACAAGGTGTATAATGATCTTCAATAATAACTACGTCAAACACCTTGTTATCTATATTATGAGATGCAACATCATCATCATAATCACTATCAAAATTGGAAGAAAAATAATCGCATCTCTCACAGTAGTAGGATAGAGTATCATTATTAAGATCATCCTTAACTAAATCTTAATCATCCATGTACTCTTCAAAAAGTGGGTTGACTACCACATGCAAAGCTCATTTATAGATATTATGACAAGTGATCTGCTGATCAACATCAAAGTCTTCATCATACAATGCATTAGTGAAAACTTTAAAACCATTTCTAACATCATTGTCATGGACATTTTCAGCATATGAAGAAGAAAAAACAGAATCGTCACTTCCATCAATGAAGCATGTAGAATATAAATCAAAGTTAATTTAATTTTCTCCATTAAAGTGATTCAAATGTCTTCCAAACCTATCATTATTTATCTTACCAATAGGTGTTGATGCATTGATCTTATGATCACTTGTATGTTGATTATCACTGGACACATCCTCAAGACATTCTTCCAGACAATTAGGTAATCCATACTTATAGCTAATTTCTATGTCTTCATATTGTGTAGACAACTCTTCTCCACCATGTTTAGATTTAGAAAAAGAACTCATACCTTTACTTTCATAAGAGTATTGACTTCCATCATTTCTTTCTTCTTCCCAATTTTTATCCAATTCACATGAAGAAAAAAATATACTGTCACTGTCCTCTTCTTGACTCGAGTTACCACTCTGATCATTATCTTCACATGAGGCTACTTCATAATATGTCATATCAGCAACTTCACTTTCATAACTTGAAAGATCACTTCTCGCTTCTTCATCCTCATACTAAAATGGAAATTTTGCAACTTCAAATTTTATAACATTCTCAACATGGTACAATCTACCAATGAGATAAATCATTTCTTGTATATCTCACTTATCAAGTGAACCCACTTTAACATCTACTATTGAAATACTACAATTAACATATGTACTCTGTTCGGTAAGAACAAGATCCTCTCTCGTTTGAGACAAAGAGACTTCAACTTCAACATCATGTGCTTTTGATTCTAAATTTTCAATAAGATTATCTATAATAGTAGGGATACATATTTCCTGATCTAAAAATTAACACTCCTTTTGACATTAATTTTTCCTTTGCACCTCATCCTACCATTAGACATTCCTAGAGAAGTGAATCTAGGTTAAGCCATATTTTATGTTATTCTCAATCTCTATTGTAGTCATGAATTCCTGATACAAATTCTTAGGCTCTTTATCTCTTAATAGATAGCTCATCTTTTTATTGAATGCATCAAGATAAACCACTAGACACACTTGATCATCTGGCTTATAACATTTAGGAATTTCATTAAAAACCCTTACAAATTTGATATTGAATTCAAGAACTAACTCACCATTCCTAATTTGGATTTTCAAGAACTTATAAAAATAATTAGAGATGCTTACTCTTTCCCCAAATTGCTTCATAAAGGCTGAAATTAATTCATCCCAAGATGAAATTAAACATGCTGGCAGGAAGGAAAACCAATCCCTAGCATCACCTTCTAGAATTTGAACAAACAACTTCATATGAATGTCTTCATGAAAAAATTTCAAAATCACCAATCAAATCATTGAATAACTAAACATGATGACTGGCTAAATTTACACAATTCCCACTAAACTTATGCAAATACTTTTTAAGATTATATGGTATAGGGTTTGGAAAACCATGAATGCCATCAAAGACTAATGGCATATATCTCTTGGTAGAAAAAGATTTATAATTCTCATTAACTGACTGCATACTTAATGAAAAGAAACTTGATATTCTTGAAACTTAAAACTCATTCATCATAAATACTTCTAGAATTCATTACTTGCAGCAGATCTAAAAACCTTTCTATCAATTCAAACTCCAAGCATACTTCAAAATGTGAGAACACTTGATCGATTTATTCTTCACAAAGTACACTGAGGCAAATAAAACTAATCTCCTATTGAGTGCTGAAATTACTAGTTGACAAAGAAACTTTTGTAAAGCTTACTTTCATGGAAATACAATCACATGAAAGTGGAAAATACCTCATGTGTTGATGCTGAAACCTTTGATATGCTAATTGGCATAGGTAGGGATTTCAATTCTTCACACCATTGATCAACTCCTTATAGAGCTGCCATCTCCATGAGGACAAGAAAATGAAATCACTACTGTGATTGACTTTAACATTTAAAATTTCTTGTGACAGGAAATCAATCAACACTTTAAAACTCATAAGTCAGGAACTCATATTTCTCTATTCTTGCTTAAAACTTAACTTAACTTACAAATCTACATAATTTAGTTGAAATGTCATAAAAATAATTAGATGTAACTGATCTACACTGGTTCAAAGATCATTTAGAGAGTTGCCACTCACAATTGTGAGAAAAATTTATAGAATGATTCATAACATGGCAGATCTTAACTAAAATTTTAAATTGTAGAACTTTGCAAATCATTAAACATTTAGAAGAGAGTAACCATTGTTAAACAATTTTGACTATGAATTTATGATAGTACTTTGAACACCAAACCAACTGAATTTGATTAAAAATAAAGCTTAGTAGCTACATAATTTACATTCAACCTTCAAAGATACTACTCTTCTAAAAAAAGCATCATGTGGATGCATGATAATTGAGCAAGAAAATTGGAAAACACATTAGATGACTTACTGCTACAATTTTTTCACACACTTCTCCTATTGCATTGAATCTTCTTTTTTCAAATTCTCAAGGTTTTTCTACCATTGAGAGTCAATACAGTCCCAAGTAGAGTCATCATTATGTTGGTGTTTTCAAAATGTTATAGGTTTCAAATTACACTAATGAGAACAAGACACATCTAGGGGCAGCTAACTCCCATCTTCAACATGTCACTTTAGACACTACGCAAACTATAAGCCTAGACCCTTCTTCTAGTTCAAGCTCTACAAAACCTAGGTCGGTGGATGTTAGATTCAATTATATGGTACCAATGCAAAAGATATTCCTGAATCTATTAAGCATATTTAACCCTTAATTCTCCTCATAAATCATGTAATAACATAGATCTATAGTAGCTAAATGTGAATCTATGACATTCACAAGTTGAGTGAGGGCATCCTTTTTAGCTCTTCAACATGAAAGGGAAATACATTTGATTAATAATTTTGAAATCAATAAAACTCCAAATATGCAGCAGTAAGAAAAAATTGATCCTATAGTTGATTAGTGCTTTATCTATTGGGCAATTCCATGAATCAAATACATTCATCTATGATATCAAAGACATATTTAATACACCAAGACATCATATCTATACTATCACTTTGTGAATTAGACACTAGTGTTCATTTAGACCTCATTCTAATGAAATAACCTTCTCAAATAATTAGCATCCCTATCAAACGCATCAAGCATTTACTTGGTCCTTTGTTCCAACAGAAAAACATATCTAACATACAACCTTAAAGGAATGCATATGGATCTCAGCTCTTTGTTCCTAGACCACATAAGATTACAAATTACTAAGATAGGAGATGAAAACCAAAATGAAACTAAACAAATTTTAGCTCATTTGTATTAATTCCTTTGAAACAATACATTCAAATACATGAAATCAAAATATGGAAACACCTAATAAATCTAAACATTATCTATAATCTACACTACTAGTGTTCATATAAGAGAGTTATGCTAAAGAATGTGGTGTCACACTAATGGGAACACATAAACAATAGAACCCTGGTTTCATAGATTTGAGAAAACTCCAAATTGGAACACACATGATATCACAACAATTAGACATTTCTTCTCCAAAAACTAGAACCCTTACAATGGATGAGAAAGAAGAACATATAGACAAGAAGTGAATTCTCAGATCTAATCTGAAGATGATGTGTCCACTTGAAATTCCCTTCTTTGTAATGAAAAGAATCTATCTAATCTATCCCCCCTTTGATCTAATTTGGTTTTCATTAGTATTATGTAACTGACTTGAAACATCTCCTATTCAATGATGAAAACCATTCTATTTGCCAAAAATCTGAAAACCTCATGAAATGCTAATAAAAATTTGGGTTTATACTAAATAAAGGTGATCAAAAGTGACCCCAACTACATTTTTACCATGTTTTACCAATATTGTAATTGTGTTTTCAATTTTAGCCCATTTCATCGAGAAGGCCCCAAAATTAAAAACCTGCCTGTCACTCAAACTAGTGAATTCCTATGTGAAAACAAACTCCATAATTGAAAAGTTTGTCTTCTCCCAGTTCTAGCGATATATAATATGCCTATATTCACCTCTTAGAAACCCCCTAAATATCATTTTGAAAATCATTCCACCCTTGCATGGCCTGTGCTTTGCAACTTTAATTTTGAATTTTTTTTTAAATTTTAAAGTTTAAACTTTAGAAAGTGACCCTTTTCAAATTTAAAAGTCTTTGAACATGCCATTTTGTGATAAAAAATAATTAAAAAATATTTCATTTTCTAACTTTCCCCCAAGTCTACCTGGTTCCTGACACGTGCGATGTGGCATGCTACCATTGGTCACCTAACTGCTCGGTCACCACTTGCCTTGTCACTGCCACATTACCATGTGCACTGGGCCAACTGCCATTTGGTGCTTGGGTGTATTATCACATTTTTTATCTATTGGGAAACTTCCCCAAGTAGGGAAGTGCCTACCACAACATGTACCATGGGGCGCAATCCTATGCATTTGGCCTTTGATCTACCACATCAGCTCTCTTGTTCATTCATCTAAAATTTGTTGCAAACTCCATGCCAACTGGCCGCATGGTGGGGTCCTTTTCATCACAATGCAACTTAAAAAATCCCAAGTCCTTTAGACATTAAGCATAGTGAGTGTTGTAGTATTTATAAATCTTAAAAATTCTCCTCCTGCAACATGTGGGACTAAGTTCTTTTTAAAAAATACTTTCACTAGGCATCTTCCTTGTTGTGCACATCTTATTTTGTGATTTCATAGCCTTGTTAGCTTCCCTGATGCTTGCCATTTTCACCATCTCCTTCCACTAAGGGTTTGTGGGAGCTTTAGCAGCCACTTTTCCTTCTTAATGCATGGATCTTCCTCATGTTTATGCATTGACTTCCTTATTTATGTATGGGTTTCTTTGTAGTTTATGGCATCTTCTCCTCTTTAGTCTATGAATCCCTCCTCATTTTCCAACCATGGACTCTGGTTTCTTCCTTTTATATGATCACTTCTAATCTCCAATCGGCAAGTCTTCTCTTGTCTTCCTGTGTAGTCTTGAAATGGCTTCCTCTCTTTATTCATGTGTGGGAGCTTGGTGTTGAAAGAATAGTAGCTTGGATCTCAAGAACAACATTATGTATAGCAAATGCAAAGGCAATTACTCCCAAGGAATTCAATACATGAAAATTTGTGTTTGATGGTGTTGTATGTAAATAACCATAGCCTACATGTTCTAGTTGGCCATGGTAAAAATAGGCTCCCAAAGAAATGGTAGAGTAGCTGAAAGACATGACTGCTAAAACTAAAGAAATATTGCCACCGAATTGAAATTGGGAAATTGTGCTAAAAATAAATGGATAGAGCTAAAAATTAATATCAAGTAAGACTGTCTTATTTTTCCACAGCTACATCATACTCTCTCATGAAACTTCTTCCAAGATTTTCCTCTAGTGACCATGTAAATAATGTCCACACCCATTTCAACTATCTAATTTAGGGGAACAAGATTCCATAGTCCACGTGTCTCTCTAGGTGTCTACTATGTTAGCTCATGATACCTATCAAAATGCTTCCATGGCATTGGACCCCATCTTACATGACCATAGTATAGGGTAAGTTGAGTACACCAGCACCGACCCTAGTAGTGGCATTATGGAATCTAGAGTACCACTATTTTTCACTTCATGATGATGTCATAGGAAGCCAATCATTTGTAGATTGTACCTTTTGAATGTCAGCATCTACATAATCCTTGGTTGATATCAAAAAATGGGCACATAAAGTCATTAAATGTTAGTAATTACATGAGTTGGCCCTACTCACTCTACTATGTATTTATTGACTTTAGTGATGGGGACACAACCCAAGAATAGAATGGACACAACAGAAAAAGGAAATTATCTTAACTGAGAAAATAAGCTAGTACAAATAGTACAGAGAAAATAAACTTCAAAACATGCCCTAAGGGCTTACAATAGCACAAACCTGGAGATAAATTCTCCTTTCAGTTCCTCCTCTCAAACTCCACTCTGAACTGCCTTTTACAACGCCAGAAATAGATTCTAGAAAGTACTAGTAGGCATCCACTGACCAAATAGAAGGTTCCAGAAGCTGCGTTAGAAGTCGGTGCAAATCTAGAAGAATCTAGAAATGGTAACCGAACATCCGGGAGGCATAACTTTTGAACTGTAGCTCCGATTGATGAACTGTTTACATTATTGAAAAGCTCTCAAAGCTCTCTATAGCCCTATGGACAAGATTTTATCATCCCCCATTTTTTGGCCCTTTTTGAGGTCATTTAATGCCCCTAACCTGACTTTGAAGCATTCTTAGGAGGTCTCCAAAACTCGAAAAACTGCAATAACTTTCAAACTGTGGGGCCTTTTGACCTGATTCTTTTTTTGGAATTCTCTAAATCATAATTAAATTCATCTGGCCAATTTAAACCTTCTAGGTCACCAAAATGATGGCCAAATTGCATGCTCCTATTTTTTTGAGATTTTCTAGCACACTGATAGTTGAACTGTGAGAGTTGGAACCTTTATTTGACCCAAATGGGTGTCCAAAAATGTAAAGACATGGAACAAAAACTAAGTCTAAGTACATTTTTTTGGGTGACACAGGATTGCCCTTATACCTCTGGATGCTCCTGCATCAGACACCCAGGGTAGATTGAAAAGTGATCCTGTCACTTTATGGATGGTAGAGGAAATCCCAAATGGGAAACCTCAGTTGCTGAAATCCAAGTTGAGTCCTCGATCGACCGTCCTTTCCATTTGACCAAATACTCTTCATACTGCCTGTTTCTAGTACTCCTACCCACACGATGATCTAGAATGTCTTCTATCTCCTCTTTCTTAGAAGCAGGAATCGGACATGGCTCTAACACCAGCTCCTCATCTGTACCATCATCATGATACTCTGTTAAATCTGTAATGTTGACAATGGGAGAAATGTGAATACCATCTGGCAACTCCACCTCATATGCATTTCCTGAGTCATGTTTCTTCAAAATTTTGCAGGGGCCAAATTTCTTCATTTTTAGCTTGTTGTAAGTACCATCTGGAAATCTTTCTTTTCGTAAGTGCACCATGACTAAATCTCCTACTTGGAATTCCTTATGTCTTCTCCTTTGATCAGCCCTAGCTTTATACTCTTGATTCATCTTGGTTATGTGTGCCTGAAAATCCTCATGTAGACGCTTGATATGTTCAGCAAATTCCCCAGCTTCAGCACTTGTCCTCTACCCATGTTCTGTCTTCCTCAGCTCTAGTGCAGTCCTTGGGCTATTCCCATATACAATTTGGAATGGTGATTTTCTAGTACTCCTATTTATAGAGTTATTATAAGAAAACTCTGCCTGTGGTAGAACCAAATCCCATCCCTTGGGCTTATACCCAACTAAACATCTCAGCAAATTGCCCAGACTTCTATTTACCACTTCTATTTGGCCGTCAGTTTGTGGGTGATGCGTGGAACTAAATTTCAAGTCTGTTCTCAACTTTTTCCATAATGTCCTCCAGAAATGACCCACAAATTTAGTGTCTCTGTCAGAAACTATACTCCTTGGAAGACCATGTATTCTTACCACCTCTTTGAAAAACAAGTCTGCAATATGGATAGCATCATGAGTTTTGTGGCATGGAATGAAATGTGCCATTTTGGAGAACCTATCAACCACCACAAATACTGAGTCATTACCCCTTTGTGTCCTTGGCAATCCAAGAATAAAATCCATACTTATGTCCTCCCATGGCCTTGATGGAACAGGAAATGGCTGATATAGGCTAGTATTGTGACTAAACCCCTTGGCAACTTGACAAACTTGGCAACTCTGTACAAACTTCTTCACATCCTGTGAAATTTGAGGCCAAAAATAATGTTCTCTAAGAATGGAAATGGTCTTATCTCGACCAAAATGTCTTGCCATCCCTCCACTATGTTTCTCCTTAATCAGATTTTCCCTCATGGAACTCCTTGGAATGCATAATTGACTAACTTTGAACAACATGCCATCTTGAATCAAATAGTCTAACCACTTGGTTCTATCTACAACGACAGGTTCTTTACAAGCTTTCCATGCTTTAGCAAAATCAGGATCCTTAGGGTACAAATTCTTGAATTCATCAAACCCAACTACTTCAACCTGCATTACTGTAAGCAACAACTATCTCCTACTTAGCGCATCTACAACCCTGTTAGATTTTCCACTTCTATGCTTCAACACAAATGTATAACTCTGCAAGAACTCTGCCCACTTCATATGCCTTTGATTAAATTTACTTTGGCTATTTAGGTACTATAATGCCTGATGATCAGTATACAAAAAAAATTCTTTTGGAAATAAATAATGCCTCCATTTCTTTAAAGCCTGAACTATTGCATAGAACTCTTGATCATAAATAGAATACTTCTTCTTTGCATCGTTCAATTTTTCACTAAAATATGCAATAGGCTTACCTTCTTGGCTTAATACAACCCCAATAGTGCTGCCACTAGCATCACAATCCACCTGGAACACTTTTATAAAATCTGGAAGTGCCAACACAGGCTGTTCTGTTACATTCTTCTTCAGCAATTCAATACTTCTCGCAGCTGCTATAGTCCATTTGAACTCTTTTCTATCCCCTCTTATTGTATCAGTTAGGGGTGCACATATGCCACTGAAATTCTTAATAAACTTCCTGTAAAAACTAACCAAACCATGAAATGATCTTACCTCAGTAGCAGACCTTGGAGTAGGCCATTCCAAGATGGATTTTACCTTCTCCGGATCCATTTTGAGACCTTCAGGTTATATAACAAACCCCAAATAGACTAACTCCCTTTTTGCACAGTTACACTTCTTCAGATTAATTAACAGTTTCTCTTCCCTTAGCCATTCAAGGACACTACGACAATAAATGTTCTTCCAAAGTCTTGCTGAAAATTAAAATATCATCCAAATAGACAATAACAAATTTTCCCAAGAACTTCTTAAGTACCTCATTGATGAGCTGCATGAAGGTGCTTGGGGCGTTTGTCAGTCCAAAGGCCATGACTAACCACTCATAAAGACCCTCCTTGGTCTTGAAGGCTATTTTCCACTCATCTCCTTCTCGAATTCATATCTGGTGATAACCACTCTTCAGATCTATCTTTTTGAAGTACTGAGCTCCACTCAAGCAGTCCATAATATCATCCATCCTTGGCAAAGGAAATTGGTACTTGATGGTGATCCTATTTATAGCTCGAGAATCTATACACATCCTCCACTCTCCATCCTTCTTTGGTGCGAGTACTGTAGGTACTACACATGGACTCAGGCTCTCTCGAATCAAGCCCTTCCTCAACAACTCCTGAACCTATTTAGTTAGCTCCTCTATTTCAGAAGGAGTCCTGGAATCAGATCTATCTGATGACTAATTTGCCTTACTAGTGGCAATCCATCTGGAACATTATCAAACATAATATCTCCAAACTCCCCTAGTAAATCTAAAACTTCAACTGGTATTTCACTACTACCTTCTTTATCTTTCCTAGGAATCCAAGCATAGCACATATGCTGATGTTTCATGCCCTCTAAAAACTTCTTTTCATCAACAAGACAAATCCTAGCACTGCTACATACCTTTTCACCTTCCTTTTTCATGGGCTTCAATTTGTGGCGAACTCCATCCTTTGTCAGAGAGTATGTGTTTGCATGTCCATCATGTATTACATGTCTATCAAACTGCCATGGTCTACCCAATAATAGATGGAAAACATCCATCGAAATAATATCACAGAGAACTTCATCATGGTAACTCCCAATTTTGAATTTCACTAAACATTGTTCACTTACCAGGACCTTATGATCATCTTTTACCCAAGCAATCCGATAGGGCTGGGGATGTTTCTCCCTCTTGAGCTTTAGCTTAGAGACCATCTCTTCTGATACCAAGTTATCAGTGCTACCACCATCAATGATCATGTCACAACATTTATCCTCACACTTGCATCTGGTACGGAAAAAACTCCTCTGTTGTCATGGTTCAATCTCACCACTTAGTAGGACTCTTTCATTTACCAAGGTCTCTCCTCTTTTTGCATCCTTTGAATGTGATGATTGTGCATCCTCATCCACATCCTATCTGTCCTTCCTTGTTGTTGAGGGCATTCAAAGGCATGATGACCTTCTTCATTGCAATGGAAACAGGTACCATGGAAGCCTCCTCTTCCTTGTCCACGTCCTCTGCCTCTTCCTCTTTGATTTCCAAAGTCTTGATCATGGGAGCGGTTGAAACCCTCATTCTTTTGGTTCCTACTACTACCCACATCTTCATTTTTCTTTTGGGTTTCATTGCGGCCTCCAGATGATCTACCGCTTCCCCTTCCTCCTTGACCACGCCCTCTTTTTCTTCCTTCAAACCTTTTATTCAGCTTCTCTTCGACTCGTAGGGAAAACTAGTATGCCTCTTCAACACTGGTCATTCTTACCAGACTTAATTGCTCCTGGATGCTAGGTCGCAACCCACTGATATAACGAGCAACCTTCTCCATATTTGCTTCTGCATGCCCCACTATAATCAAGAGTTGATAAAATTCCTCTGTATATTCTTGGATTGATCTTCCTGCTTGCTTTAACCCATGCATCTTCTTAAACAAATCAATCTCGTAGTCCATAGGAATGAATTGCTTCTTCAATTTGTCCACCATGCGATCCCATCTTGTGATCTTCTCCTTTCCTCTTCTGTTTCTTTCCAATTGAACCTCTTGCCACCAGATTTTGGCATGGCCTTTTAGTTTGGCCTTTGCAAACTTAACCCTATCTAGGTCCCTGATATCCTCATACTTAAAGTATTCTTCCAGTTCATTGATCCAATCGCGATCAACTCATATGGTTTCAGATTTCCTGAGAATACACCCACTTCAATGTGGGTCTTTTCCCAAACTTAGTAATGGCCCTAAAAAGCCTTTCCTCTGCATGATTCAGAACTTCCCCATCAAATTCCTCTTCTAGTCCAATTAATTCTTCTTCATTGTCATCCTCACTGTTCTCACCTGCGGCAACATTTTCTCCTCTATGGAGCTCCTCTTACAATGCTTGTACCTACCTTTGGAGGGCTCTAACCTCCTCAAGATTAACAGGTCTAGCCCTTTCACCATGCTCTCTTTGTGGAGGCATCTTCTAACTCGAACCCACAACCACACAGTCCTGGTGCAAACTGCCTTACAGTCGGCACTCTGTCTACACACTCAGGAAAACCAGCTCTGATACCATTTGATGGGGACACAACCCAAGAACAAAATGGACACAATAGAAAAGAGAAATTATATTAACTGAGAAAATAACCTAGTACAAATAGTACAAAGAAAATAAACTTCAAAACATGCCCTAAGGGCTTACAATAGCATAAATCTGGAGATAAATTCTCCTTTTAGTTCCTCCTCTCAAACTCCACTCTGAACTACCTTTTACAATGCCAGAAATAGATTCTAGAAAGTGTTAGTAGGCATCCACTGACCAAATAGAAGGTTCCAGAAGCTGCGTTAGAAGTCAGTGCAAATCTAGAAGAATCCAGAAATGGTAACCGAACTTTTGGGAGGCATAACTTTGGAACCGTAGCTCTGATTGATGAACCGTTTACATTTTCGAAAAGCTCTCGAAGCACTCTATAGCCCTATGGAAAAACTTCACTCGTCCCCCATTTTTCAGCCCTTTTTGAGGTGCCCCTAACCTAACTTTGAAGCATTCTTAGGAGGTCTCCAAAACCCAAAAAACTGCAATAACTTTCAAATCGTGCGGCCTTTTGACCAGATTCTTTTTTTGGAATGCTCTAAATCAAAATTACATTCTTCTGGCCAATTTACATCTTCTAGGTCACCAAAATGATGGCCAAATTGCATGCTCCTATTTTTTCAGGATTTTCTAGCACACTGATAGTTGAACTGTGAGAGTTGGAACCTTTATTTGACCCAAATGGGTGTCCAAAAATGTAAAGACATGGAACAGAAAATAAGTCTAAGTACATTTTTTTGGCTGACATAGGATTTCCCTTATACCTCTAGATGCTCCTGCATCATTTAGTCATTCTTCTAGGCTTCTACAAGAGTTTATTCCATAGGACTTGCATCAAAGTAGAGCCAATTGTGTTTGTGCTAGTCGATTTTTTTGTGATCATGTCAAAGTAATTTTTATCCCACAAACTCTACTGTATTTCCAAATATTGATGAAACATAAAAAAACTTGACCTCTTAATTATTATGGTCATGTAAAGAAACATCTTCATTTATCCATGTTTGATAAGTGTGATGTAATTAGTTGGGCCCCAAAGTTGGTCTGGCTAAAAAAAAATTCATTTCCGAATGACTGAACAACAAAACTAACTCATTCACCCTCTGGCACTAATTTTAAAACAAATTTGACCACTAAAAGTGAATTTGAAGCTCATTTTACATCATTTTTCAACTTGTCAATTTTGCGTCAGGAGGTTCTTTGGTTGGCCTTAAATACTAACCCAAACACCTTAGCAGGCTTTAAAATGAAACACATTGATTCTCTATTCTACATACTTGTACCTTGTCGAATCACGTCTAATGACAAACTTTTAGTCAAAAGATATTAATAGTCAAAGTTTCCTTTCAAAATTGCCTGCAAGAAAACATGTCAGAAAACAATGAATTACATTCATATTTGGCTTTGAAAATTGGGTAAATAGACATTTGAGAGCATGAAAAATGGGGCATTGGTTCATTGTCACAAGGATGGTATAAATCTATGATTTGGGCTCTTGGCAAATAACTGGGCACAAATGGTGAGCGGTCAAAGTAGGCTACTCAGAATTTAATGACTGGAAACAATGGTAGAATTTTTTTTTTTGCAAATGGAATTGATTTGGGAAAGTGTGTAGATGGATTCATCTAGATTTGAAAATTGGCACACTTAAAGTACTTTTGGTGTAAAACATAGTTGTACAATCCATTCAATCTCACCTATCACATATTTGATATTATAACATCACAAACAAGGGTTCTGACAAATTTTCCTTTCTTGACACCAATAAAATGTTAGAAATTGCATTTGGAATCACATTTCAAGATTGATCAAACGGATTTGTCATAAACTCAAACTTGAAACATAGCAAGTCTCTGTCCTCTAGAATGCAATGCAAAAGGAATTCTCTCATTTCAATCAACTAGGTTGAGGTTATGGCAAGTCAAAAAGAGCTTCCTAGAATTTAGAACTAATTGCATCAGCATGACATCAATGAATGACCAACTTTTAGGTGTTCAAAACCTAGTCAAATTATCTTGAAATGACTCAAAATTTGAAACATAGGCTCTAAGGTATAGATACTAAAAACACCCAAAGATGTTAGTTGTGAAAAATAACTAGGTGCAAGATATTTAGTTGCAAACAAAACCTCCCATCAGTATTTGACACTTAAGTCAAAATGCAAAATTGACAATTTCTCAAAACGGGACTTCACTAAATGACTTGAAATGATCATTTATCCTTATGAAACACATAGACACACTAAATTCAAGGTGTTAGAAGCATTAAAGACCTCTTATGTATCAAACAGGTATTCAAGTACACATGCATCAAAAAATATTTAAGGGCTTGATTTTCTCAATGGTAGTCAAAATCAGGGCTTCAATTTTGAGTCTCGATAGTGGCTCTATCTGGGTATCCTTGTCCCTTGTAGGCATGAAAAGGATTTAGATCTCTAGAAGGATCAAACCATTCCAAAAAACATTTCTCAAACAACTTTATTGAAAGCAAGAAACAACTACTCCAACTATGTACAAATGATTGCCCTAGGCCACCAAACTTCAACAAAACTTCTTACCTCTATCATAAATCTGATTTTCATCTGAATGTGCATGAGGTAAACTAGAAACATTACTTCTAGTAGTTTCACCAATTTGATCAACATTCTGAATCAACTCACTTGGCAAAACTGAATCTACAAGTTCACATTCATAATGCATATAACTACTAGCTTCATTTTGTACAACTTGCTCATTATGAAAGTTTTGATCAACAAGCTCACAACTATAAATCCCAAACTGAAAATCCTCTTCATTAAATGAATATTGCATGTTATAAGTCTTGAATATGAAAGCTTTATAGTTAACAAGGGGAAAGGGATCACGCATACCTTGAAATTGAGTATCCTTATGCATAACCAAATGATACTCAAACAAGCAATCAGATTTGTACCTACATATATCATCAATGTTAGAATCTGAAACTAATTTTGAGTCCTTCAATGATTCTTCACAATCAGCAAATTGATTAGTTGTCACATTAAAGTATTCATCATAAAACTTGCTACAAGATGTATATTGATCTTCAATAATAACTTCGTCAAACACCTTCTTATCTATATTATGAGATGCAACATCATCATCATAATCATTGTCAAACGTGGAAGAAAAAAAATTTGATCTCTCACAGTAGTACGATAGAGTATCATTATTAAGATCATCCTTAAATAAATCTAAACCATCCATGTGCTCTTCAAAAACTGGATTGACTACCCCATGCAAAGCTCCTTTGTAGATATTATGACAAGTGATTTTTTGATCAAGATCAAAGTCTTCATCATACAACACATGAGTAAAAACATTAAAACCATTTCTAACATTGCTATCATGGACATTTTCAACATATGAAAAAGAAAAATCAGAATCATCACTTGAAGACACACCATCCAGTCCATCAACAAAGAATATAGAATATAAACCAAATTTACTTTCATTTTCTCAATTAAGGTGATTCAAGTGTCTTGCAAACCTATAATTATTTATCTTACTAATAGTTGCTGATGCATTGATCTTATGATCACTTGTATGTTAATTATCACTACACACATCCTCAAGACATTCTTCTAGACAATTAAGTAATCCGTACTTATAGATAATTTCTTTGTCTTCATATTGTGTAAACAACACTTCTTCACCACCTTTAGATTAAGGAAAAAGCTCATACCTTTCCTTTCATAAGATTATTCACTTCTATCATTGCTTTGTTCTTCCTAATTTGCATCTGATTCACATGAAGATGAATATATACTATCACTGTCCTCTTCTTGACTCAAATTACCACTCTCATCATTATCTTCACATGAGGCTTCTTCATAATATGTCAGATCAGCACCTTCACTTGTATCACTTGAATGATCAGTTCTAGCTTCTTCATCCTCAAACTGAAATGGACATTTTGCAACTTCGAATTTTATAACATTCTCAGCATGGTGCAATCTATCAACAAGATAAATCATTTCTTGCATATCTAACTGATCAAGTGAATCCACCTTAACATCTACTACTGAAGTACTACAAACATCTATACTGTGTTCAACAAGAACACGATCATCTCTCCTTTGACACAAAGAGACTTCAACATCAACATCGCACGCTTTTGATGTTGAATTTTCAATAAAATTATCTATAACAGTAGGGGTACCTATTTTTTGATATGAAAATAAACACTCCTTTTGACATTGATTTTTTCTTTGCACCTCATCCTACTAGCAAACATTCCTAGAGAAGTGAATCTAGGTTAAGCCATATTTTATGTTATTCTTAATCTCTATTACTAGTGTTCATTTAGTCAACATAAGATTACAAATTACTGAAATAGGAGATTAGAATCAAAATAAAACTAAACAAATTCTAGCTCATTTGTATTAATTCTTTTGAAACAATACATTCGAATGCATGAAATCAAAATATAGAAACACCTAATAAATCTGAACTTTATCTATAATTTGCAATACTTCTGCTCATATATGAGAGTTATGCTGAAAAATGTGGTGTCACATTAATGGGAACACATCAAGACTAGAACCTTTGTTTTATAGATCTAAGAAAGCTCTAGATCGGTACACACATGGTATCACAACAATAAGTCATTTTTCCTCCAAAAACTAGAACCCTTACAATGGATGAGAAGGAAGAAGATATAAACAAGAAGTGAATTCTTGGATCTAATCTAAAGATGACCTTTCCACTTGAAATTCCCTCATTTGTAGTGAAAAGAATCTTTCTAATCTCTCTCCCCTTTCATCTGATTTGGTTTTCATTAATCTTCTGTAAGTGACTTGAAACATGTCCTATTCAATGATGAAAACCATTCTGTTTTCCCAAAATTTGAAAACCTCATTGAATGCTAGTAAAAAATTGGGTTTAAGCTAAATAAAGGTAATCAAAAGTGACCCAACTATAATTTTTACCATATTTTAACAATCTTGTAACTATGTTTTCAATTTTAGCCCATTTCATTGGGAAGGCCTTGAAACTAAAATCCTACCTATAACTCAAACTAGTGAATTCCTATGTGAAAACAAACTCCATAATCAAAATTTCTTTCTTCTCCTAGTTCCAGTGATATATAATATGCCTATATTCTCCTCTCAGAAACCCCCTAAATATCATTTTGAAAATCATACCCCCCTTGGATGGCCTCTACTCTACAACTTTTATTTTCAAATTTTTTTAAAATTCTAAAGTTTAAACTTTAGAAAATGACCCCTTTTCAATTTAAAAGTCTTTGAATATGCCATTTTGTCATAAAAAATAATTAAAATTTATTTTTAAAAAATTTCATTTTCTAACTTTCCCCCAAGCCTACCTAGTCCCTGACATGTGCCATGTGGCATGCTACCATTGGTTGCCCAACTGCTCCGTCATGACCTATCTCACCACCACCATGTCACCATGCACCCTAGGCCCACTACCATGTGGTGCCTAGGAAAATTCATCCATTATTAATCCATCAGGAAACTTCCCCAACCAAGGAAGCACCTACCACAAGATGCACCACATGGCGCAATCCTATGCATCCAACCTTTGATCTACCACATCAGCTCACTTGGTCATTCATCTAATTTTTTTTGCAAACTCCATGCCAGCTGGCCACATGGTGGGGTCCTTTTCATCACAATGTAGCTTACAAAAGCCCAAGTCCTTTAGATACTAAGCATAGTGATTGTTTTATATTTAAAAATCTTAAAAATTCTCCTCTTGTAGTATGTGGGACTATTTTCTTTTTAAAAACTGCTTTCCCTCGACATCTTCCTTGCTATGCACATCTTCTTTTGTGATTTCATAGCCTTGTTAACTTCCCTAATACCCATAATTTTCAATAGCTCCTTCCACTAAGGGTTTCTGGGAGCTTTAGCAGCCACTTTTCCTTTTTAAGGTGTAGATGTTCCTTTAACATGCCTACCATTTGACTTTGGATATCTTCTCCTTGCAAATTGAAATATTCCCTTTGTTTATGCATTGACTTCCTTATTCATGTATGGGTTGCTCTATAGTTTATAGTGTCTTTTCCTCTTTAGTCTACGGATCACTCCTCATTCTCCAAACCTGGACTCTGGTTTCTTCTTTTTATATGATGACTTCTAATCTCCAATTGGCAGGTCTACTCTTGTCTTCTTCTATAGTCTTGAAATGGCTTCCTTTCTTTATTCATCCATGGGAGGTTGGGTGTTGAAAGAATAGTAGCTTGGATCTCCATAACAACATTATGTCTAGCAAATGTGAAGGGATTTACTCCCAAGGAACTCAACACATGAAAAACAGTATTTGTTGGTATTCTATGTAAATAACCATAGCTTACATCTTCTAGTTGGCCATGGTAAAAATAGGCTCCCAAAGAAATGGTATAGTAGCTGAGAGATATGACTGCTACAACCAAAGAAATAGTTGCCACTGAATTCAAATTGGTAAATTTTGCTAAAAATAAATGGATAGAGCTAAAAATTAATATTGAGTAAGTCTATCTTATTTTTCCACAACCATGACATACTATCTCATGAAACTTCTTCAAGGATTTTCCTCTAGTGACCATGTAAACAATGTCCACACCCATTTCAACTATCAAATTCAAGGGAACAAGAATCCACAGCCCACGTGTCTCTCTAGGTGTGTACTGTGCTAGCTCATGATATTTATCAAAATGCATCCTTGGCACTAGACCCCATCCTACATGACCATAGGATAGGGTAAACTGAGTACACCAACACCAACCCTAGTAGTGACATTGTGGAATGTAGAGTACCACCATTTGTCACTTTGTGATGATGTCATAGGAAGCCAATCATTTGCAAATCATACCTTCTAAATGTCATCATCTACATACTCCTTGGTTGATATCAGTAAATGGGCACATAAAATCATTAAATGTTAGTAATTACATGAGTTAGCCCTACACACTCTACTATTTTTTAATTGACTTTAGTCATTCTTCTTGGCTTCTACAAGACATTATTCCATAGGCCTTGCATCAAAGTAGAGCCAATTGTGTTTGTGCTAGTCCATTTTTTTGTGATTGTGTCAAAGTAATTCTTATCCCAAAAACTCTACTTTATTTCCAAATATTGATGACATATAAAAAAACTTGACCTCTTAATGATTATGTTCATGTACAAAAACATCTTCATTTCCCCATGTTTGATCAATTTGATGCAATTAGTTGGGCCCCAAAATGGGTCCAGCTAAAACAAAATTCATTTCCAAATGAATGAATGACAAAACTAGCTCATTCACCCTCTCACACTAATTTGAAACAAATTTGACCACAGGAAGTGAATTTGAAGCTCAATTCACATCTTTTTATAAATTTTCAATTTTACGTCAGGAGGCCCTTTGGCTGGCCTTAAATACTGACCCAAACACTTGACCAGGCTTTGAAATAAAACACATTGATTCTCTATTCTACATAATCATACCCTATTGAATCTCATCTTATGAAAAATTTTCAATCAAAAGATATTGACTATCAATATTTCCCTTTCAGAACTACCTACAAGAAAACATGTTAGAAAATAATGAATTGCATACAGCTCTACCTTTGAAAACTAGGTAAACGGACAATTGGGAGCACAAAAATTGGGGTGTTGGTTCATTGTCATGAGGAGAGTATAAATCTTTGATTTGGGCTCATGGAGAATAACTAGGCACAAATGGCAAGCAGTCAAAGTAGGCTACTTAGAATTTGATGACTGGAAATAATGGTAGAAAAAACATTTTTTACAAAAGGAATTGACTTGGGAAAGTGTGAAAACGGATTCATCTAGTGTGAAAAAGGAATTGAATTGACTTGAAGTATTTTTGGAGTAAAACATAGTGGTACAATCCATTCAATCTCACCTATCATAGATTTCAAGTTCTAACATCACAAACAAGGGTTCTAACAAATTTGCCTTTCTTGACACTAATAAAATGTTAGAAATTGCATTTGGAATCCCATTTGAAACCTGATCAAACAGATTCATCATAAACTCAAACTTGAAACATAGCAAGTCTCTGACCTCTAAAATGCAATGCAAAAGGAATTCTCTCATTTTATTCAACTAGGTGAAAGTTATGGTAAGTCAAAAAGGGCTTCCCAGAATTTAGAACTAATTGCATTAGCATGACATCAGTAAATGACCAATTTTGAGGTGTTCAAAACCAAGTCAAACTAACTTGAAATGTCTCAATATCTGAAACATAGGCTCTTAGGTATGGACACTAAACACTCCCAAAGTATTGAGTTGTGAAACATAATTAGGTGCAAGATATTTAGTTGCAAACACAACCTCCAAACCTCAAAATGGGACTTCATGAAATGACTCAAAATGACAATTTATCTTCATGAAACACATAGACACACTAAATGCAAGGTGTTAGAAGCATCAAACACCTCTTATGTATCAAATAAGTAGTTGGTTACACATGCATCAAAAAGCATTTAAGGGCTTGATTTTCTCAATGGTACTCAAAATTGGGGCTTCAATTCTGAGTCCTGATAGTGGCTCTATCTAGGGATACATGTCCCTATGAAAAGGATTTAGATCTCTAGAAGGATCATACCATTGCAAAAAACTTTTCTTGAATAGGTTTATTGAAAGCAAGAAACAACTACTCCTACTATGTACAAACAATGGCCCCGGGCCACCAAACTTCAATGAAACTTCATACCTCTGTCACAAATCTGATTTTCATCTAAATATGCATGAGGTAAACTAGAAACATTACTTCTATTAGTTTCATCAATCAAATCGACATTCTAAATCAACTCACATAGCGAAACTGAATCTACAAGTTCACTTTCATAATGCATATAACAACTAGCTTCATTTTCTACAACTTGCTCATTATGAAAGTTCTAATCAACATGTTCACATCTATCAATCTCAAACTGAAAATCCTCTTCATTAAATAACTATTGCATGTTATCATTCTTGGATAAGAAATCTTGATATTCAACTAGGGGAAAGGGATCACACATACATTTAAATTGTGTATCTTTATGCATAATCGAATCATACTCAAATGAGAAACCATATTTGTACTCACATATATCATCAATGTTAGAATCTAAAACTAATCTTGAGTCCTTCATTGATTCTTCCTAATCAGAAAATGGATTATTTGTCACATTAAAGTATTCATCATAAAACTTGCTACATGGTGTATACTTATCTTCGATAATAACTTCGTCAAACACCTTGTTATCTATATTATGAGATGCAACATCATCATCATAATTTTTGTCAAACTTGGAAGAAAAACAATCTAATCTCCCACAATATTAGGATAAAGTATCATTATTAAGATAATCCTTAACTAAATTTGAATCATTCATGTGCTCTTCCAAAAGTGGATTGACTACCCCATGCAAAGCTCCTTTGTAGATATTATGGCAAGTGATCTGCTGATCAACATCAAATTCATCATAATACAACAGATTAGTGAAAACTTTGAAACCATTTGTGATATCACTATCATGGACATTTTCAGCATATGAAGAAGAAAAATTAGAATCATCACTTGAAGACTCACCATCCACTCCATCAACGGAGCATGTAGAATATAAATCAAAGTTACTTTCATTTTCTCCATTAAGGTGATTCAATTGTCTTGCAAGCCTATCATTATTTATCTTACCAATAGGTGTTGATGAATTGATCTTATGGTAACTTGTATGTTGATTATCACTACACACATCCTCAAGACATTCTTCTACAAAATTAGGCAATCTGTACTTATAGATAATTTCTTTGTCTTCATATTGTGTAGAAAAATCTTCTTCACCATGTTTAGATTTAAAAGAACTCATACCTTTGCTTTAATAAGAGTATTCACTTCTCTCCTTGCTTTCTTCTTCCTAATTTGCATCTAATTCACATGGAGATGAATATATACTATCAATGTACTCTTCTTGACTTGAGTTAGGACTCTCATCATTATCTTCACATGAGGCTTCTTCATAATATCTTGGATCAGCATCTTCAGTTTCATCACTTGAAAGATCACTTCTAGGTTCTTCATCCTCATACTGAAATGGTCATTTTGCAACTTCAAATTTTATAACATTCTCAATATGGTGCAACCTATAAATAAGATAAATCATTTCTTGCATATCTAACTAATCAAGTGAATCCACCTTAACATCTACTACTAACATACTACAAACATATGTACTCTTTTTAGCAAGAACAAGATGATCTATCCTTTGAGACAAAGAGACTTCAACATCAACATCACATGCTTTTGATTCTAAATTTTCAATAAGATTATCTATAATAGTAGGGGTACCTATTTTCTGAACTAAAATTAAACACTCCTTTGGACATTGATTTTTCCTTTGCACCTTATCCTACTAGCAAACATTCCTAGAGAAGTGAATCTAGGTTAAGCCATATTTTATGTTATTCTCAATCTCTATTGCTGTTATCAATGCTTGATGCAAAGTCTTAGGCTCTTTATCTCTTAATAGATAGATCATCTTCTTATCAAAAGCATCAAGATAAACCAATAGACACACTTGATCATCCAGCTTATAACATTTAGGAATTTCATTTAAAACCCTTGCAAATCTGATATTAAATTCAAGAACTAACTCACCATTCTTGATTTTGAATTTCAAGAACTTATCAAAATAATCAGAGATGCTTACTCTTTCCCTAAATTTCTTTGTGAAGGATGAAATTAATTCATCCCAAGATGAAATTGAACATGCTAACACGAAGGAAAACCAATCCCTAGCATCACCTTCTAGAGTTTGAACAAACAACTTCATATGAATGTCTTCATGAGCAATTTCAAAATCACCAGTAAAATCATTGAATAATTGAACATGATGATTGGCTGAATTTTCATGGTTCCTACTAAACTTAGGCAAATTCTTTCTGAGATTATATGGTATAGGGTTTGAAAAACCATGAATGGCATAAAAAACTAATGGCATATATCTCTTGGCAGAAACAAATCTATAATTCTCATTAATAGGTTGTGTACTTGATGAAAAGAAACTTGATATCTTGAAACATAAAACTCATTCATCATAAATACTTCCAAAATTCATTACTTGCAATAGATCTGAAAACCTGACTATGAATTTATTGTAGTACTTAAAAAACCACACTAGTTGAATTTGATTGAAAATAAAACTTAGTACTAACACAATTTACATTCAACCTTGAAAGATACTACTATCCTAAATAAAGCATCATTGGGGTGCATGATAATTGAGTAAGAAAATTGGAAAACACGTTAGATGACTTATTCCTACAAATTTTCACACACTTCTCCTATTGTATTGAATCTACTTTTTTCAAATTCTCAAGGTTTGTCTACAATTCAAATTCAATACAGTCCCCGACAGAGTCACCATTTCTTTGTTGTTTTCAAATGTTATAGGTTTCAAATTATGCTGATGACAACAAGACACATCTATGGGCAGCTAACTCCCATCTTCAACATGTCATTTCAGACACCAAGCCAACTATAAAGCTAGACCCTTCTTCTACTTTAGGCTCTACAAAACCTAGGTAGTTGGACCTCATATTCAATTATATAGTACCAATGCAAAACATATTCCTGAATCTATTAAAAAGATTTAACCCTTAATTCTCCTAATAACTCATGTAATAACATAGATCTATAGTAGCTAAATGTAAATCTATGAAATTCACAAGTTTAGTGAGGGCATCCTTTTGAGCTCTTCAACATGAAAGAGAAATACATTTGATTAATAATGTTGAAATCAATAAAACCCCAAATATGCAGCAGTAAAAAAATATTGATCCTATAGCTCATTAGTGCCTTATCTATTGGGAAATTCCATGAATTGAATACATACATTTGTGATATTAAGGACATATTTCATACACCAAGACATCAAATATATCCTATCACTTTGTGGATCAGACACTAGTGTTCATTTAGACCTCATTCTCATCAAATAACCTTCTCAAATAATCAGCAACCCTATCAAACACATCAAGCATTTACATGGTCCTTTGTTCCAATAGCAAAACATATCCGACATACAACCTTAAAGGGATGCAAATGGATCTCAACACTTTCTTCCTAGATGACATAAGATTACAAATTACTAAGATAGGAGATGAGAATCAAAATGAAACTAAAGAAATTTGTGCTCATTTGTATTAATTCCATTGAAACAATACATTCAAATGCATGAAATCAAAATATAGAAACACCTAATAGATCTAAACTTTATCTATAATCTACACTACTACTATTCACACTAATGGGAACACATCAAGACTAGAACCTTGGTTTCATAGATATGAGAAAACTCTTGATTGGAACACACATGCTATCACAACAATGAGTCATTTTTTCTCCAAAAACTGCAACCCTTACAATGGATGAGAAAGAAGAAGATATAGACAAGAAGTGAATTCTCGAATCTAATCTAAAGATGACTTTTCCACTTGAAATTCCCTCCTTTGCAGTGAAAATAATCTTCCTCATCTCTCTTCCCTTTGATCTAATTTGGTTTTCATTAATCTTCTGTAACTAACTTGAAACTTCTCCTATTCAATGATGAAAACCATTATATTTGCCCAAAATCTAAGAGCCTCATGAAATGCTAGTAAAAATTTGGGTTTAAATGGAATAAATCTGATCAAAAGTGACCACAATTTCATTTTTGCCATGTTTTACCAATCCTATAACTGTATTTTCAATTTTAGCCCATTTCACTTAGAAGGCCCCAAAATTACAAACCTACTTGTAACTTGAACTAGTGAATTCTTGTGTCAAAACAAACTCCATAATCCAAATGTTCTTCTTCTCCTAGTTCTAGTTATAATTAATATGCCTATATTCTCCTCTCAGAAACCCCCTAAATATCATTTTGAAAATCATAACCCCCTTCCATGGCCTCTTCTCTGCAACTTTAATTTTCAAAATTTTAAAAAATTCTAAAGTTTAAACTTTAGAAAATGACCCCTTTCTGATTTAAAAGTCTTTGAACATGCCATTTTGTGACAAAAATATTTAAAAATTATATTTAAAAATATTTCATTTTCTTACTTTTTGCCAAGTCTACCTAGTCCCTGACATGTGCCATGTGGCATGCTACCATTGGTTTCCCAACTGCTCTTTCACCACTTGCCTCGTCACTGCCAACTCACCATGCACCCTGAGCCCACTCCCATGTGGTGCCTAGGCACATTCCCACATTGTTTAGCCATTGGGAAACTTCTTCAAGTAAGGCAGCACCTACCATAGGATGCACCATGTGGTGCCATCTTGTGCGTATAGCCTTTGATCTGCCACATTAGCTCACTTGTTTGTTCATCTAAAATTTGTTGCAAACTCCATGCCAGTTGGTGACATGGTCGGGTCCTTCTCATCACAATGTAGCTTACAAAAGCCCAAGTTCTTGAGACACTAAGCATACTAAGTGTTGTAGCATTTAATAATCTTAAAAATTCTTCTCCTACAGCATGTGGGACTATGTTATTTTAAAAAAAATCTTTCCCTCAACATTTTCCTTCTTGTGTACATCTTCTTCTATGATTTCATAGCCTTGTTAACTTCCCCAACACCTACCATTTTCACCATCTCCTTCCATTGAGGGTTTGTCAAAGCTTTAGTGATCACTTTTCCTTCTTAAGGCATGGATATTCCTTTAACATGATTTCCCTTTGGCTGTGGATATCTTCTCCTTGCAAATCGGCGTCTTCCCTATGTTTATGGATTCACTTCCTTATTCATGTATGGGTTGCTCTATAGTTTATGGCATCTTCTCCTCTTGAGTCTATGGATCCCTCCTCATTCTCCATCCATGGACTTTGATTTCTTCTTTTTATATGATGACTTCTAATCTCCAATTGGTAGCTATTCTCTTGTCTTCTTTTGCAGTCTTGAAATGGCTTCCTCTCTTTATTCATGTGTGGGAGCTTGGTGTTCAAAGAATAGTAGCTTCGATCTCTAGAACAACATTATTCCTTCTTCTAGGGATATAAAATATGCCTATATTCTCCTCTCAAAAACCCCCTAAATATCATTTTTTAAAATCATACCCCCTTGTATGGCCTTTGGTCTCCAACATTAATTTTCAAAAATTTAAAAAAATCTAAAGTTTAAACTTTAGAAAATGACTGCTTTCTGGTTTAAGAGTCTTTGAACATGCCATTTTATGATAAAAAATAATTTAAAATTATTTTTAAAAATATTTCATTTTTTGACTTTCCCCCAAGTCTACCTGGTCCCTGACATGTGCCATGTGGCATGCTACCATTGGTCACCCTACTGCTCTGTCACCACCTGCCTCATCAATGCCACATCACCATGCACCTTGGGCCTATTGCCATGTGGTGCCCATGTACATTCCTGGATTGTTTCTCCACCAGGAAACTTCCCCATGTAGGGAACTACCTACCATAGGATGCACCAATTGGCATAATCCTATGCGTTTGACCTTTGATCTACCACATCATCTCACTTGTTTGTTCATCTAAAATTTGTTGCAAACTCCACACCAACTGGCCACATGGTGGTGTCCTTGTCATCATAATGTAGATTACAAAAGCCCAAGTCCTTTGGACATTAACCATAGTGAGTGTTGTAGTATTTAAAAATCTTAAAAATTCTCCTCCTATAGCATGTGGGACTATGTTCTTTTTAAAACCACTTTCCTCAGCATCTTCCTTGTTGTGCACATCTTCTTCTGTGATTTCATGGCCTTGTTAACTTCCTAGATGCCCACCATTTTCACCATCTCCTTCCACTGAGGGTTTGTGAGAGCTTTAGTGGCCACTTTTCCTTCTTAAGCCATGGATGTTCCTTTAACATTCTTGCCCTTTGACTTTAGATATCTTCTTCTCGTAAATTGACGTCTTCCCTATGTTTATGAATTCACTTCCTTATTCATATATGGGTTGCTCTATAGTTTATCACTTCTTCTCCTCTTGAGTCTATGGATCCCTCCTCATTCTCCAGCCACGGACTCTAGTTTCTTCTTTTTATATGATGACTTCTAATCTCCAATCAGTAGGTCTTCTCTTGTCTTCTTTTGTAGTCTTGAAATGGCTTCCTCTCTTTATTCATGTGTGGGAGCTTGGTGTTGAAATAATAGTATCTTGGATATCCAGAACAACATTATGTCCAGGAAATGCAAAGGCAATTACTCCCAAGGAATTCAACAATGAAAAATTATGTTTGTTGGTGTTGTATGTAAATAACCATAGCTTACATCTTCTGGTTGGCCATGTTAAAAATAGGCTTCCCAAGAAATGGCAGAGAAGCTAAGAGACATGACTAGTACAACCAAAGAAACAGTTGCTACTGAATTCAAATTGGGAAATTGTGCTAAAAATAAATGGATAGAGCTAAAAATTAATATCCAATAAGTCTGTCTTATTTTTCCACAACTATGGCACACTATCTCATGAAACTTCTTCAAGGATTTTGTAATGTCCCCATCTCTTTAGCCTCTCAATAGATTTCTTAGCCTTTCATCCTTCAAAGGCTAATTAGAAATAATTAAATTGATTTCTTATAAAGTCATTAAATACTTTAAAAAAAATTAAAAGAGATGACTTTAACTTTAATTAATTTAATATTAGGGTATTAGGGGATTGTTGAGAAGCACAACTTATCTATTGTTGGAAAGGAGGAAGCTTCTAGAATAGTGCAATAAGATAACACTTATGATTCCTCTAGAGTTGGGGGAGGGGGGGGGGGGGGGGTTGGGGGGGGGGGGGGGGGTGGGTAGGAATAATATAAATAGAGGAGAGAGCCTCATGGTAAGGCATCCAGATTTGTTATTGATATTTGCCTATGTTTTTGTGGAGCTAAGGGCCTGCAGATAATCAATTTGTCTTTGGGAATGAAAACTCCCAATAATAGAAACTTTGAGGGTGTGAAACATCACTTGAATTATTCTTGATTGGAGGTGGTATTACAATCACTTCATCGTGCTGAATTTTTGGCCAAGGGCTAGGTGTGGTTAGGAAGAATAAGTAGGGCATTTGCTATACGAGCTTGTTGTAGGAACACTATATTATTTTATCATTAGGGCATAATTCTTTGAGATATTGATTGCATTGTTAGTAGAGACTCAAAGTGACTTCAAGAACCAGGTTTCTCTTGTTTATTCATGCATATTATATGATACTACTTTAGGTGTCATTCCTTATCACAATTAATCATTTATTTATATATATGATACCAGAGTTTGGATTTGAGATTAGTTTGTATTCAGATCTTGTAAAGATGTCTTGGTTGTAGATGCATCCTTTTCTCTTAGTGCATTAACAAGTGAAAGGAAGAATTATATTCATTGTGCATCTTGTAACAATTTATTACCAGTAGAAAATTAGGGTAATTTGTGATCAATTTGAGCAAGGTTCATTACAGTGGTATTAGAGCCTTTCATCCTACCATCTTGTGAACAGTCAAACAACAAATGAGTGAGAGAGAAATCAAATGTTATAATAGGGAACAATAGAAACAACAATATCAGAATCCATAGGTTGAGGGTGATATATCCTCAAAAGCATTAAGAGAAAGAGATACCAACAAAACAGTTCAAAATATGGTAGAAGAAGAAAATAGGGATGCAAGAGCTGAAAAGAAATTTGATACCATGATTGATATGTTGTCATGCTTATTAGCAAAAATGGATCAGCAAGCCACTCAAAATCAGAACACAGCTACTCAATATCAAAACAAAGCTACACATAGTGGAAATAATGAGGGAAGGTCTATACATCGTGCTAAAGAAACCAGAGGATCAACCTCTAGGCCCCTTTTTTCCACCTTTATACCAAGAGAAGAACAACCACATGCTACTCTAGCTATTTCTTTTGGAGATGAAGCTAGATAGGCTTACTTGGAGTATACCAATCTTCCTCTTGATATGAGAGAAATATGGACATTTGATCAATTCATGAATCAAAATAAGAGTGGAGGAAGGAATGATCACTATGCTCCAAGAAATGACTATCAACAAACAATTGGTAAGATTCCCATGCCTTACTATGACGGAAGTAACAAATGCATAGCTAGGTCTTGGGTTCAAAAGCTTGATAATTATCTTTCTTTGAGACCAATACCTAAAGAGGATGCCATAAGATTTGCCACACTACATCTTGAAGGAGTTGCTCATAAGTGGTGGTATGATAGGTTAGTCACTCTTGGACATAGTCTTATCACTACATATGAGGAGTTTACTAATAGGTTGATTGGAAGGTTTGATGTCAAAGATCTTGAGGTGACTTTCCATGAACTGGCACAACTAAAACAACATGGTTCCCTTGATGCTTATGTGAATGACTTCAAATAGTTATTGCTCATAGTTCCTAACATTAGTGAAAGAAGATTGGTGGTCTTACTCATGGAAGGATTGATGGAGCCATTTAAGGGTTGGTTGAAAGCTTTTGATCCTCCCTCACTATAGGGAGCAATGAAGAAGGCATGAGGCATGGAGTTTTCTGCCTCTACAAGAAAGTTTACATCAAAAGAAAAATTTTCTAGTCATGACAACAAGAAGTTTCCTAAGAAGGAGGACAAAGCTAAAGATAAATCTACTTTTCCACTTGACCGTGAGACTCTTACTGATTTGAGGAAGAAGAAACTATGCTTCTATTGTAAGGGACCATATGATATTAACCATGACTGCCCTATGAAACCTAAGGGGAAGTCAAATTGTGCAATGTGGGCACTAATTGAAGATTTTGATTCAAACCAGTAATATGAAATCAATGATTTAGAATAAAAAAAATAGAACATGGTGAAAAATTAGAGGAGGAAGTAAAGCTTGAAGAGGATCATCTCACAAGTATTTAGCGAGAAGGGTCTTTTAGGATGCAAGGGGTTCTTGCTGGTCAAAAGATTATTACTCTTCTTGATATAGGTGCGACACACAATTTCATTGATACTAGGCTTGTTGAGAGGTGTGGTATACAGACTGAGAAGTTTGAGGGAATTTGAGTTAAGGTTGTTGATGGTTTCACTCTTAGGTGTGAAAAAATGATTTCAAAATTGCCCATGCACTTCAATAACTATGAGTTCAAGGTAGATTTTTATGTGGTGAACATGGGAGACACATATATGGTTTTGGGAATGACATGGTTACATGACATAGGAATATTCACCCTCAACCTCTATGAGATGGGAATGAGATTTGAGATGGATGAAAAAACTCATGTGTTGAAAGCACTTAGGGACACCAGTTTCAAGACTATTTCCATTGAGAAAATGGAACATCTCTTGCATCATGACATGGTTGAGTGGGTAGCAAGTTGTGTTCTGAAGCCAAAATAGGAAGAGTAGTGAAAACCTATTTATCATCTTGATATACAAGAGTTGAGAACCAAGCATGACAAGATCTTTAGTCAGATTCCACCTGGTAGATCTCTAGATAGAGGGATAGAACACATCATCGAATTGGAGGAGGGTGCTAAGCCTATTATAGTCACTCCTTACACACCCTAAGTGGCTTAAAGATGAGATAGAGAAAACTATCAAGGAGTTTTTAGCTATGGAGCATAGTAGACTGAGTAAGTCACCTTTTTCTTCATCAGTAGTATTGGTTAAAAAGAAGGATGGTACTCTAAGGATGTGTATTGATTATAGAATGCTTAATAAGAGAACAATCAAGAACCGCTACCCCATTCCAAGGATTGATGAATTGATTAATGAATTGCATGGTGCCAAGTACTTCTCTAATATTTATCTAAGATCAGGTTATCACCAAATTCATGTGAGTGAAGAAGATATTGAGAAGATAGCTTTTCATTGCCATTGTGGACATTTTGAGTTTGTGGTTATGTCACTTGGGCTAACCAATGCCCCTGCTACATTTTAGTCTATTATGAATAGGGTATTTCATTTACAGTTGAGGTGATTTGTGTTAGTCTTCTTTGATGATATCTTGGTTTATAGCTAGACATGGGATGATCATCTTGCACATCTTGACATAGTTTAGGGTATTCTTGGTAAGGAATCTCTATATGCAAAGGAATCTAAATATGACTTGGGCATGACAAAATTATTGTATCTGGGTCATATAATTAGTGTAGATAGAGTTCGAATGGATCCAGATAAGGTCAAGGCAATTATTGAGTGGCCTACTTCGACAAAGCTGACATAACTTAGAGGAATTTTGTGTTTATGTAGATTCTATCATAGATTTGTCAATGGGTATTCTCGCCATGTAGCACCACTTACAGATTTGACTAATAGAGGGGCTTTTTTTTGGACTCATGAGGCAAATGAATGCTTTGAGATGTTCAAACAACTTATGACTACTTGCCCAGTGCTTGCGTTGCCCGATTTTACTAAACCCTTTGAGTTGCAGTGTGATGCTCCAGGTGAGGGGATTGGAGCTATCATTATCCAAGAAAAACATTCAATTGCATATGAAAGAAGGAACTTGAGGGGCCCTAAGAGGAGCTACAATATATATGACAAGGAAATGTTAGCCATTATGCATGCATTGGCCAAGTTAAGGAAATACTTAGTGGGCAGTAAGTTCATTATTAAAATAGACCATAATAGCTTGAGACATTTCCTTGGGTAATAGGATCTTAATGACTGTCAACAAAAGTGGGTAAGCAAGTTGCAATCTTATGATTTTGACATTTCTTTTGTCAAAGGTTCATAGAATATAGTTGCTGATGCCTTGTCTCACTGACCAAATTTGAGCTCTATGGTTGAGGTTTTAGAGGATTGGAGTCATTTGATTGTGGCAGAATATGGTAAGGATTCCTAGGCTTCAAGTATTATTGATGGGTCACTACATGATAATAGGTACACAGTGGTGAATGATCTTATCATTTACAAGGGGAGGATTTTCTTGACTCTAGGATCAAAAGTGAAGAACATAGTATTGAGGTACTTTCATGATTCACCATTAGCAGGCCATCCTAAGTATTTCAAAACCTATCGATAGATTCGGGAGAGGTTCACTTGGCAGGGTCTAAAATCTGATGTTCTACAATATGTTAGAGAATGTGTTCTTTGTCAGTAGAACAAAAAAAACCATACATATCTTGCTAGTTTATTATAGCCACTTCCAATTCCAAACAAGAAGCGGGAATGTATATCTATGGACTTCATCATAGGGTTGCCAAAAGTCTAAGGCAAGGATTGTATTTATGTGGTGGCTGATCGGTTGACCAAGTTTGCACATTTTTTCCCAATCACTATTTCTTTTTTAGCCACAAAGGTTGTTGAACTATTTTTTCTTGAGATGTTTAGATTACATGGATAACAACAAAACATTGTTAGTAAATGAGATAATCAGTTTATGAGCAATTTCTAGAAGGATATTTTTAGATTGTGTGGGACTAAGCTTTCTTTGAGTACTAGTTACCACCCTCAAATAGATGGACATATGGAGATAGTCAACAAATGGGTGGAAGGATACCTCGTAAATTATATTGCTGGGTAGCAAAAAGGATGGGTTAAGTGTATATACCTTTGTGAGTACTCCTACAACACCACTTACCATATTTCTATTTAGATGACACCATTCATGGCCTTGTATGGTTATGAGGCTCCTAGCTTTCTTGATTTGTTGATAAGTGATAGTAGAGTGCCTAGTGTAGGACACATGTTATAGGAAAATCAAGATATCATGAGGGCTCTTCATGAAAACATCTAGAAGGCACAAAACTAGAAAAAATAATATGTAGATCAGAAGAGAGTGGAATGCTCTTTTGAGGTTGGAGACATGGTGTATTTGATGTTGCAGCCTTACAGACTGTTGGAAATATTCAAGATATAATAGTTTACTGAGAGGGGAGGGGTGAATCAGTAATAATAAAACTTTTAAGTCAATTCAGAATAACTATATACAACATTTACTCATCTAGCTTGCTACATAAAAGAACTATTAAACATTTGAACCATATATGCATAGAGATTTGGTGACCCAGAAACCTTCCAAAATAGAAAGTAAAACTGGGGTGGGGATGATACCAACAAAGCTTCATTACTGTAGTATGAAGTTGGTTAGTTAAGGCTTACAATGATCACTTCTGGTGATCTGCCCTGTTAGGAGCACAAAGGATTGCTAGATCCACCTGGTTAAGGATTTACAAACATACTTTACAAGTATGCACTCTGTTAGGAGATTTGAATAAAAGACGGTTAAGTCTACCCTATTAAAGGATTTACAAAAATGATTCACCTATTAGGATGAACCAACAGATCAAATTACAACTTGATTGAGTTCTTTATTGTATATCACCTTTTGTGATTGATGAAAACATTTCTTCTCCTTGTAGACCTTGCTGAGTATTCTTTACTGCTGATGAATTCGCATATCATATCTTCTATCCCTCTTTTTGCAATATTCTATCTCTTGTGTATTCTTGAAATGTGTCAATTGTATATATGCATTGAATGATATAATACATTATATATATATATACTATTCCAATAATTATTCATGCAAGGTCGGCCAAACACAAGTAAACAAAATATAACTGAGTTGGCTAAATATTAGAATAAACTCGAGTTCTTTAGATAGACTTGATGACCTTCTGATACACGACATCCACTACGTTACTCAGCATCATCATGCACTCGATAGAGGTAGGGGCTCATTTCATACTAGTCATACAATGTTGCCTGGAACTCAGTAACCATTGGTGACTCAGTAGATATAGTGTCACTCAGTAGAAACTAACTTCTTCATTAACCTCCTGAGCTTGGTTATCACTAGGTGCTTCCTTACTCGGTTAATACTGAGTGCATCTTTACTCGGTTGACACTAAGTGCAACTTCACTCAGTTAATACTAAGTCCTTCTTCTCTCGCTTAGAAATGTGTCTTTGATGCTCAGTTTGAACTGTGTCTTCAGTGCTCAGTTTGCACTGTGTTGCCATCATTCGGTCTACACTATATTACTTGGTGCTTGGTTAGAACTGTGAATATTTGTCACTAATGGAAAATAACTTTATGCCAACAATCTCCCCCTTTGGCATTAGTGATAAAAACAATTATGATAAAGTTTATGTGCAAAAATATACAGTTCTAAATTTTCAAAATTGCTCTTTTCAAGTCTTATTTACACATATTTTTCTTACATGTATCTCTCCCATACAATATGCACAATATTTACAAGTCATTACACATATTTCTTGCACAATTATCTCTTGGAGTGTGCTATCTCCTCCTTTTTGACAATAATGCCAAATTAAACAATATGTATTTATATAGAGAGTCCAAAATGAGAGATAAACTCAGAATGTACCTTGAGAATAAGAGCCAATGTCTTATCCCAATTTTCTTGCAAAATTTTTCTGGTGGAGAGTGCTATTTGAACTTCTGTAGAGAGTTCAATCATATGATCTGCAATTGAGAAGTTTTTGTCATGAATCTTTTTTTTGATATGGGCAATATACTTCTGCATTGTGTCCATGATAGGAAGGATCATATTTTGGATGTCAATCAGAGTACACCTGATCCTTGCTTCCTCTCTCAACAATTCTGCATGTTTCTCTGACAAAAATCTTATTTTGAGATGATGGGATGAACTTGAACTGTGGTCAAGCTACAACATTTGTGCACTAACCTTCATATCCTCATCAATTTTATTCAACTTTTCTTTGATTTCCTTAGTATACTCGGTAACATCACAAATTTTTCCAAAAAGTGAAGTTACATTATTAAAAGAATGTTCAAAATTACTCAAAATTGTAAACAATTTTACCTGTTTTAATGCAATATGCTGAGCAATGTGCTCAAGCACCTTATTGTCAAATTTCTTCTCTGCTTTTTCAATCAATTTTTCTTGGCCAGAGGTATCCTAATTGAATTTATATACAACCTCTTCTAACTGAATCAAAATGTGTTGAGTAGAATCTACTTCAACACCTATAGCCTCTGTTAGAATATTCTTAGCACTTTCAATAATACTATATTGCTGGTCTCTCTCATGCCTCAGTTGTTTTTGCCTTGCTTTCTGATCTAATAGCTGACTGACCATTCTCATTTCATCAACTGATGCATTATCCAGATCTATCTTAGGAATGACAATGTCCTTATCCAAGTCTATTTCCTCATCCACTGCCTTGCTGTAAATCATGTATCTTTTTGCTTTTCTTCTAGTGACTTCACCTTTTCCCTTTGAATTTGAAACAATAGTTGATGAGGCTAGACTAGCTGACAAAAGTAGAATAGGACTAGCTAAAGGAAAACTGAGAGAAGTGCTAACAGTATCAAAAATTGATGTTCTTCCCAAGATTGATGTATAGGCTGGTATGGGAGAGCTAACAAATGCAAAAATTAAAGTAGATGAAGTTGTCAAAATTGAAGTACCAGTGGGTACATTTACTGTACACTCTGCAATAGAAGTTGATATGCCTGATGAACTTATTGTTGTAGTTGATGATGCCTCGGTCAATGAAGATGGTTGTAGCTCGGTTAATGAAGTGGTAGACACTTGCATAGGTGGTGCCCGGAGCTGAGAGGAGATAGGTGAAGATTGAGCAATTGATGAAGCTGTTGTGCACACAATCTCACCAGTAGAGGCTATCTCCATAGTTGATGTAGCTACTTTAGGTGGAGAGTGAGGAAGAGATGCAATGACTTTGGCTGCAATTTTTACAAGATCATCTTCCTCCTTAGCTTGATCAAATTCTTCTTCCACCATTTCATCTTCCTTGTCATCTTCCTCCACTTCATCTTCCTTGAATTCTTCCTCAACATTTATCATCATTGAATGCAGATCCCCTGGAATATCTTCAATGCCATCATCATCACTGCTGTCATTGTCCTTGATTTCAACAATATCCTCACTGGATTTATGTAGATGATAGATATGTTTCCACATATTTTTTGCATCATTTACAACATGCTCAATGTCTTTGATTAGTATCAAACAAGTGTGGAATCTAATCATCATATTACCTTCATGATCTTTCAATGATTTCTTCACTTCTGCATCAATGAGACTCGATAGGAGATTTTTCAAGGTTTTCTCAAAGATATCCTTGACAATTTTGGTTGCAATTTCCCATCTTGGTTGCAACCTCTCCAATAGTTCTTTAGGGATCTAAGAGGCAATCTTGTCTGGAGAGTATTTCCATCTTCCCATTTTATTCAATACCAACTCCTCAATCCGTATTTTCTCCTATTTTTTTCTTGTCTCAAAATTCAATGCTTTGAAGTTTGTAAAGCTAGTGCCTTCTTCTAATTGTTTCAACCTTGCCTCAAATGTGAGTGGAGGCTTGAAAAGTACAGGTTCCTTCTTCCCCTATCTTTTTCTCCTGGAGAAGACTGCAGTAGCTTGCTTTTTAGGTTCGGTGATAATCACCTTACCTTTCTTTTGTTGAGGCTCCTCTTCTTTTTCTGACTCAATTTCCTCTTCTTCTTCTTCATCTTCTCCTTTCCCTTCAGTAATCATCAGAGGACCAAGTTCTATTTTTAGCTTTGTAATATTCCTCTTTCCTTTGCTAATGAGCTGAGGGATTTTGATTGAAAGCTCAATTCTGGCTTTAGCTTCATCATAAGTTCCAAAGATTGGTTTCTTTGGGTCTACTGGTTCATTCACTAGTGCTTCTATGATATCTAAGGTCCTTTTTTACCCACTTGTAATTTTTTGGCCATAACTTGAGCATATAGAGGTATTTGCTCGATCCAAAAGAAGCTTCAAAAATCTATTTCTAAGATAGAGACATTGGTGTAGTTATTTTCAGGTTATGATGCATTTTAATTGCTTATTTTTTTAGTTGAAGTCTAAAGTTTAGTTCTTAACTCTAGCAAGCTTATCTTTTGTGTCCCATGTCAATTTTTTTAAAATGTTATATTTATGGAAAGTTGGTTTTGTCTATTTTTCAAAAATACTATTATTTTCTTCCAATTCTACCCCATGCTCTTTCTATCATTATTTTGGAATTTTTTGTCCATGGTAGATATCTTGGGTGTTTTAGGTCCAAGGATCATTTTCTTGGCATGTTTTCCTTTGTTTTGGGCTGTACTTTATTTTTTGGCAGCTTGTTTCTAGTTTTGATCATTGCATTTATCATTTTGAAGCTCTTTTATGTATCACATTGAGATAAAGTTCCACTCTTGCATTCTGGGGGTCACGAACATTATTTTGAGACAGTTGTACATGCACTATTTTTATAAAGCACCATGGGGGGGATAGTATTTTGCTATTTTTAGCATTCTCCCTTTGTCAACTGAGTGTGCCTTCCATGACATTAGCCCCATGTAGCATCAGTTTGACTATGTCTTTATGGGTGTTTTGTACCTCTTTCTCTCTCTCATCATTCTTGGTTTGTTTACAAGAGACTTTCGCCCACCTTCTCAGTTGCCTGTCATCTCAACCCATCTACATTAAGGGGGGGTTATAATGTTATTCTAATGCATCCTTGGCTTGATGGTTTGTTAGTGTGAGCTATGTATTTAGTGGTTGATCCTATATACAAGGTGATTCCAATGGTTGGGTACCTATGCATTTTAGTGAGATGGATCATCTACCATATGGACATGCTCGGTTCATGCCATCTTCTTCCTTGGTGGTACTTTAGATCAGCAGTTATAGTTTCTTTCTTAATGGAAAATTTTGTGGCTTCATCTTAGTTCAGTGATGCTCTTTCATGATCACTTTTTGTTCTTGTTTTATGGGACATTTCCCTAGGTGGAGGCTTCTTCAGTTCTTCACTAGGTTACATCTTTTTGGGGAAGGGTTTTTCCCACGTGGTTTTCTCTCTTTCCCCATTTATAAAATGTTGCATCTTCTTGCATTGTACATGGGTACCTAACATGGCCTCATTGCCAGGACCCATTCTGCATTTCTTAGTTTTGTGAGCTTAAGGCATTTCCCTAAGTTGCACTTAATGGGGGTGTTAGAGTAAATAATTAATTACTAATTATTTATTCTATTTACTTAAGCTTACTTAGGTTATTCGAATGCTGGTGATCTTGGGCATCTTTAGAGTTGGATTTCATCAACTCCAACATGGTGATCTTGGGCATCTTCAAAGTTGGATTTCATCAACTCCAACAATCATGTCACTCCTTCTATAGTTCTACCTCCCTTAGATGATGAGGGTAAGTTGATTTTGATACTAGAGGCTATACTAGATTTTAGAGAGAAGAGATTGAGAAGCCATGTCATTAGAGAATATTTGATTAAATGGAAGAACCTACCTATTGAGAATGCTACATGGGAGAGTGAAGAGATTCTACAACATCCAAAGTTGATATTGCTTGGGGACAAGCAATTTCTAGAGGGGTGGACTATAATGTCCCCATCTCTTTAGCCTCTCAATAGATTTCTTAGCCTTTTATCCTTCAACAGCTAAGTGAAAATAATTAAATTGATTTCTTATAAAGTCATTAAATAATTTTAAAAAATTAAAAGAGACGACTTTAAATTTAATTAATTTAATATTAGGGAATCGTCAAGAAGCACAATTTATCTATTGTTGGAAACGAGGAAGCTTCTAGAATAGTGCGATAATATAACACTTATGATTCTTTTGGAGGGGGGGGGGGGGGGTGGGTAGGAATAATATAAATAGAGGAGAGAGCCTAATGGAAAGGCATCCAGATTTGTTATTGGTATTTTCCTATGTATTTGTGGAGCCAAGGGCCTGTAGATAATCAATTTGTCTTTGGGAATGAAAACTCCCAATGATAGCAATTTTGAGGGTGTGAAACATCACTTGAATTATTTTTTATTGGAGGTGGTATTATAGTCACTTCATTGTACCAAATTTGTGGCCAAGAGCTAGGTGTGAAGAGGAAGAATAAGTAGGGCATTTGCTACAAGAGCTTGTTGCAAGAACACAATATTATTTTATCATTAGGGCATAATATCTAGAGATATTGATTGCATTGTCAGTAGAGACTCAAAGCGACTTCAAGAACTAGGTTTCTCTTGATTATTCATGCATATTATATGCTACTACTGTAGGTGTCAGTCCTTATTAGAATAAAGCATTTATTTATATATATGATACTAGTGTTTGCATTTGCTATTAGTTTGTATTCAGATCTTGTAAAGATGTCTTGGTTGTAGATGCATCCTTTTCTCTTAGTGCATTAACAAGTGAAATGAAGAATTATATTCATTGTGTATCTTGTAACCATTTATTACCAGTATAAAATTAGGGTAATTTGTGATCAATTTGAGAAAGGCTCATTACAGATTTTCCTCTAGTGACCATGTAAACAATGTCCATACCTATTTCAACTATCAAATTCATGGGAAAAAGAATCCATAGCCCACGTGTCTCTCTAGGTGTGTATTATGCTAGCTCATGATACCTATCAGAATACCTCCCTAGCACAAGACCCCATCCTACATAACCATAGTATCAGGTAGGCTGAGTACACCAACACTGACCCTAGTAGTGACATTGTGGAATGTAGAGTATTACCATTTGTCACTTTGTGAGGATGTTACATGAATTCAATCATTTGCAGATCATATCTTCTAAATGTCATCATCTACATAATCCTTGGTTGATATCAATAAATGGGCACATAAAATCACCAAATTTTAGTAATTACATGAGTTGGCCTTGACCACTCTACTATATTTTAATTAACTTTAGTCATTGTTCTAGGCTTTAGCAAGACTTTATTCCATAGATCTTGCATCAAAGTAGAGTCAATTGTATTTGTGCTAGTCCATTTTTTTGTGATTGTGTCAAAGTAATTCTTATCCCACAAACTCTACTTTATTTCCAAATATTGATGACATATAAAACAACTTGACCTCTTAATGATGACGTTCATGTACAAAAACATCTTCATTTCCCCATGTTTGATTAGTGTGATGCAATTAGTTGGGCCCCAAATTGGGTCCAACTAAAAAAATAATTCATTTCCAAATGACTGAATGACAAAACTAGCTCATTCACCCTCTAGCGCTAATTTGGAAAAAAATTCAACCCATGAAAATGAATTTGAAGCTCATTTTACATCCTTTTGCAAATTGTCAATTTTTTGTTAGGAGCTCCTTTGGCTAGCCTTACATACTGACCCAAAAACCTAACCAAAATTTGAAATGTAACACACTAATTCTCTGTTCTTCATACTTGTACCTTTTCAAATCTCATCTAATGACAAATTTTCAGTCAAAAGATATTGACTATCAAAGTTTCCCTTTTAGAACTGCCTGCAAGAAAACATGTTAGAAAACAATGAATCACATTTTAATTTGGCTTTGAAAAATGGGTAAACAAACACTTGGGAGTAGAAAAACTAGGGTGTTGTTCAATTTTCATGACAAGAGGATGATGCAAATAGTGGTAGAAAAGCATTTTTTTCAAATGGAATTGAGCTGGGAAAGTGTATCTAGATTTGAAAATTGGCACATCTAAAGTATTTTTGTAGTAAAACATAGTGGTACAATCCATTTAATTTCACCTATCATAGATTTCAAGTTATAACATCACAAACAACGGTTCTAACAAATCTACCTTTCTTGACACCATAAAATATCAAAAATTGCATTTGGAATTGCATTTGAAAACTGATCAAATGGATTTGTCATAAACTATAACCTAAAAAATAGAAAATCCCTAACCTCTAAAATGAAATGCAAGTTGTATTCTCTCATTTTAGTCAACTAGGTCAAAGTTATTTTAAGTCAAACAGGGCTTCCCAAAATTCAAAACTAATTGCATTAGCATGACATCAATAAGTGACCAGTTTGGAGTTGTTCAATACCTAGTGAAACTAATTTGAAATGACCCAAAATCTAAAACATAGGCTCTTAGGCATGGACACTAAACACTTCCAAAGTAGTGAGTTGTGAAACATAATTGGGTGCAAGATATTTAGTTGCAAACACAACCTCTCATCATTGTTTGACACTTAGGTGAAAATGTAGATTTTACAATTGCTCAAAATGAGACTTCACGAAATGACTTGAAATGAAAATTTATCTTCTTGAAACACATAGACACAATGAATACAAGGTTTTAGAAGCATTAAAGACCTCTTATGTATCAAATAGGTAGTTGGGTACACACATGCATCAAAAAGCATTTAAGGGCTTGGTTTTCTCAATGGTACTCAAAATTGAGGCTTCAATTTTGTGTCTCGATAGTGGCTCTATCTAGGGATGCATGTCCCTTGCCAGCATGACAAGGATTTTGATCTCTAGAATGATCAAACCATTCCAAAAAAATTCTCTCAAATAGCTTTATTGAAAGCAAGAAACAACTAGTCCTACTATGTACAAACAATGGCCCTAGGCCACCAAACTTCAACAAAACTTCTTACCTCTATAATAAATCTAATTTTGATCTGAATGTGCATGAGGAAAATTGGAAACATTACTTCTATTAGTTTCACCAATTAGATCAACATTCTAAATGAACTCACTTGGAAAAACTGAATTTACAAGTTCACTTTCATAATGCATATAACAACTAACTTCATTTTGTACAACTTGCTCATTATGAAAGTTCTGATTAACATGCTCTCAACTATCAATCTCAAACTAAAAATCCTCTTCATTAAATGAATATTGCATGTTATTAGTCTTGAATAGGAAAGCTTGATATTTTAACAAGGTGAAAGGGATCACACATACCTTGAAATTATGTATGCTTATGCATAACTAAATGATACTCTAATGAGCAATGAGATTTGTACTCACATATATCATCAATGTCAGAATTTGAAACTAATCTTGAGTTCTTCGATGATTTTTCACAAACAACAAATGGATTAGTCATCACATTAAAGTATTCATCATAAAACTTGCTACAAGCTGTATATTGATCTTCAATAATAACTTCATCAAACACCTTGTTATCTATATTATGATATGCAACATCATCATCATAATCACTATGAAACTTGGAAGAAAAACAATTTGATCTCTAATAGTAGTAGGATAGAGTATCATTATGAAGATCATCCTTAACTAAATCTAAATCGTCCATATGCTCTTCAAAATGTGGGTTGACTACCCCATGCAAAGCTCCTTTGTAGATATTATGACAAGTGATCTACTAATCAACATCAAAGTCTTCATCAGACAATGGATTAGTGAAAACTTTAAAAGCATTTCTAACATCATTTTCATGGACATTTTCAACATATGAAGGAGAAAAATTAGAATCATCACTTGAAGACACACCGTCCACTCCATCAACGAAGCATGTAGAATATAAATCAAAGTCACTTTCATTTTCTCCATGAAGGTGATTCAAATTTCTTGCAAACCTATCATTATTTATCTTACCAATAGGTGTTGATGCATTGATCTTATGATCACTTGTATGTTGATTATCACTGCACACATCCTCAAAACATTCTTCTACACAATTAGGTAATCCATCCTTATAGATATTTTCTTTTTCTTCATATTATGTAGACAACTCTTCTTCACCACTTTTGGATTTAGAAAAAGAAATCATACCTTTTCTTTCATAAGAGTATTCACTTTTTTCATTGCTTTCTTCTTCCCAATTTGCATCTGATTCACATGAAGGCAAATATATACTATCACTATCCTCTTCTTGACTCAAGTTACCACTCTCATCATTATCTTCACACGAGGCTTCTTCATAGTATGGTGGATCAGCAACTTCACTTTCATCACTTGAAAGATCACTTCTAGCTTCTTCGTACTCATACTGAGATGTCCTAAAGAAAGCATCACTGGGGTGTAGCATAATTGAGTAAGAAAACTAGAAAACACATCAGATGACTTACTACTGCAATTTTTTCACACACTTCTCTTGTTGTATTCAATCTTCTTTTTTCAAATTTTCAAAGGTTTTTCTACCATTCATATTCAATAAAGTCCCCAATAGAGTCACCATTTTGTTGGTGTTTTGAAAAATTATAGGTTTCAAATTATGCCAATGAGAACAAGACACATCTAGGTTCAGCTAAATCCCATCTTCAACATGTCATTTCAGACACCAGGCCAACTATAAGGCCAGACCCTTCTTCTACTTCAGGCTCTACAAAACCTAGGTGGGTGGACCTCAGATTCAATTATATGGTACTCGTGCAAAAAATATTGTTGAATCTATTAAGAAAATTTAACCCTTAATTCTCCAAATAACTCATGTAATAAAATAAATCTATAATACCTAAATGTAAATCTATGAAATTTAGAAGTTGAGTGAGGGCATCATTTTTATCTCTTCAACATGAAAGGGAAATACATTTGATTAATAGTGTTGAAATCAATAAAACCCCAAATATGCAGTAGTAAGAACAAATTGATCCTATAGTTGATAAGTTTCCTTATCTACTGGGCATTTGCATGAATCAAATAGATACATCTATGATATCAAGGACATATTTCATACACTGAGACATCAGATCTCTCCTATCACTTTTTGAATTAGACACTAGTGTTCATTTAGACCTCATTCTCATTAAATAACCTTCTCAAATATTCAGCAACCCTGTCAAACACATCAAGCATTTACTTGGTCCTTTGTTCCAACAACAAAACATATCTGACATACAACCTTAAAAGAATGCAAATGGATCTTAGCTCTTTCTTCCTATACCACATAAGATTACAAATTACTAAGATAGGAGATGAGAATCAAAATGAAACTAAATAAATTTTGGCCCATTTGTATTAATTCCTTTAAAACAATATATTAAAATGCATGAAATAAAAATATAGAAACACCTAATAGATGTAAACTTTATCTATAATCTGCACTACTACTGTTCATATAAGAGAGTTATGCTAAAGAATGTGTTGTCACACTAATGGGAACAGATCATGACTAGAACCTTAGTTTCACAAATCTAACAAAACTCCAGATTGGAACACACATGGTATCACAACAATGAGTCATTTTTTGTCCAAAAATGAGAACCCTTATAATGGATGAGAAAGAAGAAGATATAGACAAGAAGTGAATTCTGGGATCTAATCTAAAGATGATGTGTCCACTTGAAATTCCCTCCATTGCAGTGAAGAGAATCCTTGTAATGTCTCTCCCCTTTGATCTGATTTGGTTTTCATAAATCTTCTACAACTGACTTAAAACATCTCTTGCTTAGTGATGAAAACCATTATGTATGCCCAAAATCTAAAATCCTCATGAAATGTTGGTTAAAATTTGGATTTAAACTGAATTAAGGTGATCAAATGTGACCCCAACTACATTTTTACCATATTTTACTAATCCTATAACTATGTTTTCAATTTTAGCCCATTTCACTTAGAAGAACCTAAAATTAAAAAGCTTTCCTATAACTTGAACTAGTGCATTCTTGTGTGAAAACAAACTCCATAATGGTAAAGTTCATCTTCCCTCAATTCCAGCAATATATAATATGCCTATATTCGCCTCTCAAAAACTCCTTGAATATAATTTTTAAAATCATACCCCCTTGTATGGCCTCTATTCTCCAACTTTAATTTTCAAAAATTTAAAAAAATCTAAAGTTTAAACTTTAGAAAATGGCCCCTTTATGATTTAAGAGTCTTTGAACATGCCATTTTGTGATTACAAATAATTTAAAATTATTTTTAAAATTATTTCATTTTCTGACTTTCCTCCATGTCTACCCAGTCACTAACATGTTCCATGTTGCATGCTACCATTGGTCGCCCAACTGCTCCATCACCACCTACCTCGTCACCACCATGTCACCATTCATCCTAAGCCCACTACCATATGGTGTGCATGCACATTTCCACATTGTTTATTCACCAGGAAACTTCCCCATGCAAGGAAGTGTGTACCATAGGATACACGTTGTGGCGCAATCCTGTGCATCTAGCCTTTGATCTGCCACATCAACTCACTTGTTTGGTCATCTAAAATTTGTTGCAAACTCCACAATAGTTGGCCACATCGCGAGTTCCTTCTCATCATACTGCAACTTGCAAAAGCCCAAGTCCTTTAGACAATAAGCATAGTGAGTGTTGTAGCATTTAAAAATCTTAAAAATTCTCCTCCTGCAACATGTAGGACTATGTTCCTGTAAAAAACCAATTTTTCCTTGACATCTTCCTTTCTCTATAGATCTTTTTCTATAATTTCATAGGCTTGTTAACTTTGTAGATGCCTGCCATTTTCACTATCTTCTTCCACAAAGCATTTTTGGGAGCTTTAGCGGCCACTTTTCCTTCTTAAGGTGTGGATATTCCATTAACATGATTACCCTTTAACTTTGGATATCTTCTCCTTGAAAATCAATGTCTTCCCTATGTTTATGCATTGACTTCCCTATTTATGTATGGTTTGCTCTATAGTTTACATTGTCTTCTCCTCTTGAGTCTATGGATCTCTCCTCATTCTCTAGCCATTGAATTAGGTTTCTTCTTTTTATATGATGACTTCTAATGTCTAATTGGTAGGTCTTCTCTTGTCTTCCTGTGTAGTCTTCAAATGGCTTCCTCTCTTTATTCATGCTTGGGAGCTTTGTGTTGAAAGAATCGTACCTTGGATCTCTAGAACAACATTATGTTTAGAAAATGCAAAGGAAATTACTTCCAAGGAATTGAACACATCAAAAACTATGTTTGTTTGTGTTGTATGTAAATAACCATAGCTTACATCTTCTAGTTGGCCATGGTGAAAATAGGCTTCCCACCCAATGGTAGAGTAGTTGAGAGACATGACTGCTACAACAAAAGAAATAGTTGCCACTAAGTTCAAATTGGGCAACTATGCTAACAGTAAATGAATAGAGCTGAAATTTAATATCCAGTAAGTTTTTCTTATTTTTATACAATGACGACATACTCTCTCATGAAAATTCTTCAAGGACTTTTCTTCAATGACCATGTAGACAATGTCCACACCCATTTCAACTATCAAATTCAAGGGAACAAGAATCCACACTCCAGTTATCTCTCTAGGTGCATACTATGCTAGCTCATGATATCAATCAAAATGCCTCCCTAGCATTGGACCCCATCCTACATGGCCATAGTATAGCGTAAGCTGAGTACACAAGCACTAACCCTAGTAGTGACATTGTAGAATGTGGAGTACCACCATTTGTAACTTCATGATGATGTCACAAGAAGCTAATCATTTGTAGATTGTACCTTCTGAATGTCATCATCTATATAATCCTTGGTTGATATCACTAAATGGGCACATAAAGTCATTAAATGTCAGTAATTACATGAGTTGGCCCTGCTCACTCTACTATTATTTAATTTCCTTCAATCATTCTTCTAGTAGTTTGCAAGACTTTATTCCATAGGCCTTCCATCACAGTAGAGCCAATTATATTTGTGCTAGTCCATTTTCTTTTGATTATGTCAAAGTAATTTTTATCCCACAAACTGTAGTTTATTTCCAAATATTGATGACATATAAAAAAAATTGACCTCTAAATGATTATGTTCATGTACAAAAACATCTTCATTTCCCCATGTTTGATCAGTCTGATGCAATTAGTTGGGCCCCAAAGTGGGTTCGACCAAAAAAATATTTCATTTCCAAATGATTGAACTCCAAAACTAATTTGATTGACCCTCTAGCGCTAATTTGAAAAAAAATTTGACCATTGAACGTGAATTTGAAGCTCATTTTACATCTTTTCACAAATTGTCAATTTTGCATTAGGAGGTCCTTTGACTAGCCTTAAAAATTGACCTAAACACCTAACCAAGCTCTGAAATCAAACAGACTGATTCTCTATTCTACATGCTTGTACCCTGTCAAATCTTGTCTCATTAAAAATTTCTAGTCAAGAGATATTGACTATTGAATTTTCCCTTTTAGAACTGCCTGCAAGAAAACATGTTAGAAAAAAATTAATTGCATTTAGATTTGGTTTTGAAAACTGGGTAAACAGACACTTAGGAGCATGAAAACTAGGGCATTGTTTTATTGTCAACAAGAGAGTATAAATCTATGATTTAAGCTCATGGAAAATAACTGGGCCCAAATGGAAAGCAGTCAAAGTAGGCTACTTAGAATTTTATGACTTGAAACAATGGTGGAAAAGCATTTTTTGAAAATGGAATTGACCTAGGAAAGTGTGCAGATGGATTTGTCAAGATTATAAAATTAGCACACTTAAAGAATTTTTAGAGTAAAATGCAATGGTACAATCCATTCAATCTTACCTATCATGGATTTCAAGTTATCACATCAAAAATAGGGATTCTGACAAAACTGACTTACTTGACACCAATAAAATGTTATAAATTGCATTTGAGAATTGATCAAACAGATTCGTCACAAGGTCAAACTTGAAATATAGAAAGTCTCTGACCTCTAAAATAAAATACAAAAGGAATTTGCTCATTTAAATCAACTAGGTCAAACTTATGGCAAGTTAAACAGGCCTTCCCAAAATTCAAAACTAATTGCATCAGCATGGCATCAGTAAATGACCAACATTGAGGTGTTCAAAACTTATTCAAACTAACTCAAAATGACTTAAAATTTGAAACATAGGCCCTTAGGTATGGACACTAAACACTCCCAAAGTAGTGAGTTGTGAAACATAAGTGGGTGCAAGATATTAAGTTCCAAACACAACCTCTCATTGTTATTTCACACTGAGGTGAAAATGCAAATTTGACAATTGCTCAAAATGGGACTTCACAAAATGACTCGAAATGATAATTTATCTTCATGGAACACATAGATGCACTAAATGCAAGGTGTTAGATAGAGTGTCATAAAATTTCAATTTTATCTTCAATGTCAAGGTGAATACATTGAAATAATAATTTATCTTCATAAAATGTCAGGTACACATGCATCAAAAAGCATGTATGGGCTTGATTTTCTCAATGGTACTCAAAATTAGGGCTTCAATTTTGAGTCCTGATAGTGGTTCTATCTAGGGATGCATGTCCTTTGTGAGCATGAAAAATATTTAGATATCTAGAAGGAGCAGACCATTCCCAAAAAATTCTCTAAAATAGCTTTATTGAAAGAAAGAAACAACTACTCTTACTATGTACAAACAATGGCCCCGGGCCGCCAAATTTCAACAAAACTTCTTATCTTTGTCATAAATCTAATTTTCATCTAAATGTGCATGAGGTAAACTTGAAACATTACTTCTATTAGTTTCACCAATCAAATCAACATTATGAATCAACTCACTTTGCAAAACTGACTCTACAAGTTAGCTTTCATAATGTATATAAGAAGTAGCTTCATTTTGTACAACTTGCCCATTATGAAAATTCTGATTAGCATGCTCACAACTATCAATCTCAAAATAAAAATCCTCTTCATTAAATGAATATTCCATGTTATCAGTCTTGAATTAAAAAGCTTAATATTCAACAAGGGGAAAGGGATCACACATACCTTGAAATTGTGTATCCTTATGCATAACCGAATGATACTCAAAAGAGCAATCATATTTGTACTAACATATATCATCAATGTCAGAATCTAAAACTAATCTTGAGTCCTTCAATGATTCTTCACAATTAGCAAATGGATTAGTTGTCACATTAAAGTATTCATCGTAAAACTTGCTACAAGGTGTATAGTAATCTTCAATAATAACTTCATCAAACACCTTGTTATCTATATTATGAGATGCAACATCATCATCATAATCACTATCAAACTTGGAAGAAAAAAAATCTGATCTCTCATAGTAGTAGGATAAATTATCATTATTAAGATCATCCTTAACTAAATCTTAATTTTCCATGTTCTTTTCAAGAAGCAGGTTGACTACCCCATGCAAAGCTCCTTTGTAGATATGATGGGGTCAAGCCAAATAACAAAATGGACACAACAGGAAAGGGGAAAATTTTATTAAATATGTAAATATGCTAATACATTTAGTACAATAGTATAAATTTGGAAATAATTTCTCTTTTTAGTACCTCCTCTCAAACTCCACTCTGAACTACCTTTTACAATGCCAAAAATGTTCTTAAATAGACCTCAAAGGGTTAAGGATTAGGAATACATTGTAAAAAGTGCTAGTTGGCACCCACCACCCAAATAGAAGGCCCCAAAAGTTGCATTAGAGGTCAGCACAAAATTAGAAGAATCCAAAAATGGTAATCGAACTTTCGGGAGGCATAACTTTTGAACCGTTGCTCCGATTGACAAACCGTTTAGATTTTCAGAAAGCTCTCAAAGAACTCTATAGCCCTATGGACAAGCTTTTCTTTTCCCCCAAATTTTGGCCCTATTCAAGGTCATTTAATGCCCTAAACCTAACTTTGAAGCATTCTTAGGAGGCCTCCAAAAATTGAAAAACTGCGATAACTTTTAAACCGTAGGGCATTTTCACCTGATTCTTTTTCTAGAATGTTCTAAATTCAAATGACAATCATCCGACCAATTTACACCTTCCAATTCACCAAAATGTTGGCTCAATTACATACTCCTATTTTTCTAGAATTTACACGTATCCCAAGGTGTTCAAATACTTTAACCGAGAACATTGATAGTGGAACTGTGAGAGTTGGAATCTTTATTTGACCCAAATGAGTATCTAGAAATGAAAACACATGAAACAAAAATAAGTATAAGTACTTTTTTTTGAGTGACATAGGATTGCCCTTATACCTTTGGATGCTCTTACATTAGACACCCAGAGTAGATTGAAAAGTGACCCTGTCACTTTATAGATGGTAGAGGAAATCCCAAATGGGAAACCTCAGCTGTTGATATCTAAGTTGAGTCCTCTATCAGTTGTCCTTTCCACTTGACCAAATACTCTTCATACTGCCTATTTTTGGTACTCCTACCCACATGACTATCCAGAATCTCCTCTATCTCCTCCTTCTTAGAAGTAGGAATTAGACATGGCTCTAATATCAACTCCTCATCTATACCATCATCATGATACTCTGTTAAATCTGCAATGTTGAAGATCGAAGAAATGTGAATTCCATCTGGAAACTCTACTTCATATGCATTTCTTGAGTCATGTTTCTTCAAAATTTTGCAAGGGTAAAATTTCTTCATCTTTAGCTTGTTGTAAGTACCGATTGGAAATCTTTCTTTTCTTAAGTGTACCATGACTAGATCCCCTACTTGGAACTCCTTATGTCTTCTCCTTTGATCAGCCCTAACTTTATACTATTGGTTCCTCTTAGTAATGTGTACCTGGACCTCCTCATGTAGATGGTTGATATGTTTAGCAAATTCTTCAGCTTCAGCACTTGTCCTCTCCCCTTGCTCTATCTTCCTCAATTCTGGTGTAGTCCTTGGGCTACTTCCATATAAAATATGGAATGGTGATCTACCATTGCTCCTATTTATCGAGTTATTTTAAGAAAACTTTACTTGTGGTAGAATCAAATCCCACCCCTTGGGCTTATCCCCAACTAAACATCTTAGTAAATTGCCTAGAATTCTATTTACCACTTCAGTCTATCCATCAATCTGCGAGTGATATGTAGAACTGAACTTCGAGTCTGTTCTCAATGTTCTTTAGAAATACCCCAAAAGTTTAGTATCTCTGTCAGAAATTATACTCCTTGGGAGACCATGTAGTCTTACCACGTCTCTGAAAAACAAGTCTGCAATATGGATAGCATCATGATTTTTGTGGCATGGAATGCAATGTGCCATTTTGGAGAACCTATCAACCACCACAAATACTAAGTCATTACCCCTTTGTGTCCTCAGTAATCCAAGAACAAAATCCATACTTATGCCCTCCCATGGCTTTGATGGAATAGGCAATGGCTGATATAGTCTAGTATTGTGACTAAATCCCTCAACCACTTGACAAACCTAGCAATTATGTACAAACTTCTTCACATCCTGTGACATTTGAGGCCAAAAATAATATTCTTTGAGAATGGAAATGGTCTTATCTTGACCGAAATATCCTGCCATCCCTCCACTGTATTTCTCCTTAATTATATTTTCCCTCATGGAACTCCTTGGAATACACAATTGACTACCCTTGAACAACATACCATCCTGAATCAAATAGTCTAGCCACTTGGTTCTATCTACAAAAAAAGTCTCTTTACAAGCTTTCCATGCTTTAGAAAAATCAAGATCCTCAAGGTATAGATTCTTGAGTTCATCAAACCCAACTACTTCAACCTGCATTACTGTAAGCAACAACTTTCTCCTGCTTAGTGCATCTGCAACCCTGTTAGATTTTCCACTTCTATGCTTCAACACAAATGTATAGCTTTGCAAGAACTCTACTCACTTCATATGCCTCTGATTTAATTTACCTTGGCTATTTAGGTACTGTAATGCCTGGTGATCAGTATACAAAACAAATTCCTTTGGCAATAAATAATGTCTCTATTTCTTTAAGTCCTAAACTATTGCATAGAACTCTTGATCATAAACAGAATACTTCTTTTTTGCATCATTCAATTTTTCACTAAAATATGCAATAGGCTTACCTTCTTGGCTCAATACAACTCCAATAGCACTGCCACTAGCATCACAATCCACCTAGAACACCTTTCTAAAATTTGGAAGTGCCAACATAGGTTGTTCTGTCACCATCTTCTTCAGCAATTCAAAGCTTCTCGCAGCTACCATAGTCCATTTGAACTATTTTCTATCCCCTCTTATTGTGTCAGTTAGGTGTGCAAAAATGCCACTAAAATTCTTAATGAACTTCTTGTAAAAACAAACTAGACCATGAAATGATCTTACCTCAGTAGCAGACCTTGGAGTAGGCCATTCCAAGATGGCTTTTACCTTCTCTGTATCCATTCTGAGACCTTCAGGTGATATAAAAAACCCCAAGTAGACAAATTTCTTTTTAGAAAAGGTACACTTCTTCAAATTGAATAATAGTTTCTCTTCTTTCAACCTCTCAAGAACACTATGAATATGCAATAAATGTTCTTCCAAAGTCTTGCTGAAAATTAAAATATCATCCAAATAAACAATAACAAATTTTCCCAAGAATTTCTTAAGTACCTCATTCATAAGTTACATGAAGATGCTTGGGGTTTTCATCAATCCAAAGGGCATGACTAACCACTCATAAAGACCCTCCTTAGTCTTGAAGGTAGTTTTCCACTCGTATCCATATCTAGTGATAACCACTCTTGAGATCTTTCTTTGTGAGGTACTGAGCTCCACTCAAGTAGTTCATAAGATCATCCATTATTGGCAAAGGAAACTAATACTTGCTGGTTATCCTATTTATAGCTTGAGAGTCTATACGCATCCTCCACTCTCCATCTGTCTTTGGTGCTAGTACTACAGGTACGACACATGGAATCAAGCTCTTTCGAATCAACCCCTTCCTCAATAGCTCCTGAACCTGTCTATTTACCTCCTCAATTTTAGTAGGAGTCATCCTATGAGCAGCCTTGTTAGGAAAACTATCTCCTAGGATCAAATCTATCTGATGACTAATTTGCCTTACCAGTGGCAATCCTTTTGGAACATTATCAGAGATGATATCTTTGAACAACCTAGTAAATCTAAAACTTCAAGTGGTATTTCACTACTACCTTCTTTATCTTTCTTAGGAATCAAAGCATAACACATATGCTGATGTTTCATGCCATCTAAAAACTTTCTTCCATCAACAAGACAAATCCTAGCACTAATAGATACCTTTTTGCCTTCCTTTTTCATGGGCTTCAGTTTGTGGCAAACTCCATCCTTTGTTAGAGAGTATGTGTTTCCATGACCATCATATACTGCATATCTATCAAACTACCATGGTCTACCTAACAATAGATGGCAAACATTCATTGGAATAACATCACAAAGAACTTCATCATGGTAAATCCCAATTTTGAACTTCAGTAAACATTGTTCACTTACTAGGACATTATGATCATCCTTCATCCAAGCAATCTGATAGGGCTGGGGGTGTTTCTCCCTCTTGAGCTTCAGCTTAGAGACCATCTCCTTTGATACCAAGTTATCAATGCTACCACCATCAATGATTACATCACAACATTTATGTCACACTTGCACCTGGTATGTTATAAACTCCTCCTTTGTCTTGGTTCAATCTCACCACTTAGTAGGACCCTTTCATTTACTAAAGTCTCTCCTCTTTCTACATCCTCTAAATGTGACTATTTTGCATCCTCTTTCACATGAGCAACCCTAGCTTGACCCTCAGCTCTCCTATCTGTCCTTCCTTGTCATTGAGGGCATTCAAAGGCATGATGACCTTCTTCATTGCAATGGAAATAGGTACCACAAAAGCCTCCTCTCCCTTGTCAATTTCCTCTACCTCTTCCTCTCTGATTTCCAAAGTATTGATCACGAGAGCGATTGAAGCCCTCATTCCTCTAGTTCCTGCTAGGACCCGCATCTTCATTTTTCTTTTGGGTTTCATTTTGGCCTCCAGATGACCTACCACTACCCCTTACTCCTTAACCTTTCCCTCTTCGTCTCCCTTAAAACCTTTTATTTATCTTTTCTTCAACTCGTAGGGCAAACTGGTATGCCTCCTCAACATTGGCCATTCTTCCCAGACTTAATTCCTCCTAGATGCTAGGTCGCAACCCACTGATATAACAAGAAACCTTCTCCTTATGTTATTCTACATGCCCTACTCTAATTAGAAGTCCATAAAACACCTCTTTATATTCCTGGACTAATTTTCTTGCTTTCTTTAACCCATGCATCCTCTTAAACAAATCAAGCTCGTAGTCAATAAGAATGAACTGCTTCTTTAGTTTGTCCATCATGCGATCCCACCTTGTGATCTTCTCCTTTCCTCTTCTATTTCTTTCCAATTGAACCTCTTGCCACTAGATTCTGGCATGTCCTTTCAATTTTTCCTTTGCAAACTTAACCCTATTTGGATCCCTGATATCCTCATACTCAAAGTACTCTTCTAGTTCATTGATCTAGTCAATCAACTCATCTAGTTTTAGATTTTTTGAAAATACACCCACATCAATTGTAGGTCTTTTCCCAAACTTAGTAATGGCCCTAAAAAGCCTCTCCTTTGCCGAATTTAGAACTTCCCCTTGAACTTCCCCTTCTAGTCCAATTTCTACTTCTTCATTGTCGTCCTCACTTTCGTCACTTGTAGTAACATTTGTTCCTCTACGAAGCTCCTCCTGCAATGTTTGTACCTACCTTTGGAGGGCTCTAACATCCTCAAGATTAATAACTCCAGCTCTTCCACCATGCTCTCTTCATGGAGGTATCTTCTTAATTCAAACCCACAACCACACAATCTTGGTGCAAATTGCCTCATAGTTAGCACTCTGTCTACACACTCATGAAAACCCGCTCTGATACCACTTGATGGGGTAAAGCCAAATAATAGAATGGACACAATATGAAAGGGGAAAATTTTATTAACTATGTAAATATGCTAATACATTCAATACAGAGAAAATAGACTTCAAAACATGCCCTAAGGGCTTACAATAGTATAAATCTGGAGATAATTTCTCTTTTTAGTACCTCCTGTCAAACTCCACTCTGAACTATGTTTTACGATGCTAGAAATGTTCTTAAATAGACCTCAAAGGGTTAAGGATTAGAAATACATTCTAGAAAGTGCTAGTTGGCACCCACTGCTAAAATAGAAGGCTCTAGAAGTCGCATTAGAGGTCGGCACAAAACTAGAAAAATCCAGAAATGGTAACCAAACTTTCGGGAGGCATAACTTTTGAATTGTAGCTCCGATTGATGAACCATTTACATTTCTAGAAAGCTCTCAAAGCGCTCTATAGCCCTATAGACAAGCTTTGGTTGTCCCCAATTTTTTGGCCCTAATCAAGGTCATTTAATACCCTAAATCTAACTTTGAAGCATTCTTAGGATGTCTCCAGAAATTGAAAAACTACAATAACTTTCAAACCGTTGGGCCTTTTGACATGATTATTTTTCTAGAATGCTCTAAATTAGAATGACAATCATCTAAAAAATTTACACCTTCCAGTTCACCAAAATGATGGCTCAATTACATACTCCTATTTTTTTGGCATTTACACATATCCCAAGGTGTTCAAATACTCTAACCTAGAACACTAATAGTGGAACTGTGAGAGTTGGAACCTTTATTTGACCCAAATGGGTATCTAGAAATGAAAACAAATGAAATAGAAACTAAGTCTAAGTACATTTTTTTGCATGACACAGGATTTCCCTTATACCTCTAGATGCTTTTGCATCAAGATATTATGACAAATGATCTACTGATCAACATCAAAGTCTCCATTATACAATGGATTCGTGAAAACTTTAAAACCATTTCGAACATCACTGTCATAGACATTTTCAGCAAATGAAGAAGAAAAATCAGAATTACCACTTGAAGACACATCATCCACTCCATCAATAGAGCATGTAGAATATAAATCAAAGTTACTTTCATTTTCTCCATTAATGTGATTCAAATGTCTTGCAAACCTATCATTATTTATCTTACCAATAGGTGGTGATGCATTGATCTTGAGATCACTTGTATGTTGATTATCATTGCACACATCCTCAAGACATTCTTCGACACAATTATGTAATCTGTCCTTATAGATAATTTATTTTTCTTCATATTGTGTAGAAAACTCTTCTTCACCACTTTTATATTTAGAAAAATAACTCATATTTTTGTTTCATAAGAGAATTCACTTCCATCATTACTTTCTTCTTCCCAATTTGCATCTGATTCACATGAAGACAAATATATACTATCACTATCCTCTTCTTGACTCAAGTTACGACTTTTATCATTATCTTCACATGAGGCTTCTTCATAATATGTTGGATCATCAACTTTACTTTCATCACTTGAAAGATCACTTCTAGCCTCTTCATCCTCATACTAAGATCGACATTTTGCAGCTTCAAATTTTATAACATTCTTAATGTGATGCAATCTATCAATAAGATAAATCATTTCTTGCATATCTAAGTGATCAAGTAAATCCACCTTAATATCTACTAAAGCACTACAAACATTTGTACTATGTTTGGCAAGAACAAGCTCATCTATCCTTTGAGACAAAGAGACTTCAACATCAACATCAGATGCTTTTAATTCTAAATTTTCAAAAAGATTATCTATAATAGTGGAGGTATCTATTTGCTGATCTAAAAATAAACACTCCTTTTGACATTGACTTTTCTTGTGCACCTCATCTTCCCAGCAAACATTCCTAGAGAAGTGAATATAGATTAAGCCATATTTTATGTTATTCTCAATCTTTATTGTAGTCATGAATGCCTGATGCAAAGTTTAAGACTTTTAATCTATTAATAGATAGCTCATCTTCTGATCAAATGCATCAAGATAAACCACTAAAAACACTTGATCATCTGGCTAATAACTTTTAGGAATTTCATTTAAAACCCTTGCAAATCTGACATTGAATTCAGGAACTAACTCACCATTCCTAATTTGGATTTTCAAGAACATATCAAAATAATTAGAGGCTCACTCTTTCCCCAAATTTCTTCATGAAGGCTGAAATTAATTCATCCCAAGATGAAATTAAGCATGCTGGGAGGAAGGAAAACCAATCCCTAGAATCACCTTTTAGAGTTTGAACAAACAACTTCATATGAATGTCTTGATGAGTAATTTCAAAATCTCCAATCAAATCACTAGAATACACATTAGATTGTCTATAGCTACAATCTTTTCACACACTTCTCCTACTATATTGAATCTCCTTTTTTCAAATTCTCAAGGTTTTTTTACCATTCAAATTCAGTACAGTCCCCAGTGGAGTCACCATTTTGTTGGCATTTTGAAACATTATAGGTATTAAATTATGCCGATGAGAACAAGACAAATCTAGGGCCAACTATCTCCCATCTTCAACGTGTCATTCTAGACACCAAGCCAACTATAAGGCTAGACCCTTCTTCTACTTCATGCTCTACAAAACCTAGGTGGGTGGACCTCAGATTCAATTATATGGTACTCATGCAAAACATATTCCTAAATCTATTAAGTAGATTTAACCCTTAATTCTCCTAATAACTCATGTAATAACATAGATCTACGGTAGCTAAATACAAATCTATGAAATTTACAAGTTTAGTGAGGGCATCCTTTCTAGCTCTTTAACATGAAAGTGAAATACATTTGATTATTAATGTTGAAATCAATAAAACCCAAAATATGAAGCATTAAGAACAAATTGATCCTATAGCTGATCAGTGCCTTATCTATTGGCAAATTCCATGAATCAAATACATACATATGTGATATCAAGGACATATTTCATACACCAAGACATTAGATGTATCCTATCGATTTGTGAATTAGACACTAGTGTTCATTTAGACCTCATTCTTAGGAAATAACCTTCTCAAATAATTAGCAACCCTGTCAAACACATCAAGCATTTACTTGGTCCTTTGTTCCAACAACAAAACATATCTAACATACAACCTTAAATGGATGCAAATGGATCTTAGCTCTTTGTTCCTAGACCACATAAGATTACAAATTACTGAGATAGGAGACAAGAATCAAAATGAAATTAAGGAAATTCTAGCTTATTATATTAATTCCTTTGAAACAATACATTCAAATGCATGAAATCAAAATACAAAAACCCTTAATATATCTTAAATTTATCTATAATCTTCACTACTATTGTTCATATAACAGAGTTATGCTAATGAATGTGGTGTCACACTAATAGGAACACATCAAGACTAGAACCTTGGTTTCACAGATCTGAGAGAAATCAAGATTGGAATACACACGGTATCACAACAATGAGTCATTTTTAATCCAAAAATTGTAACCCTTACAATGGATGAGAAAGAAGAAGATATAAACAAGAAGTGAATTCTCAGAGCTAATCTAAAGATGACATGTCCACTTGAAATTTCCTCCTTTGCAATGAAAATAATATTTCTACTCTCCCTCCCCTTTGATCTGATTTGGTTTTAATTAGTCTACTGTAACTGACTTGAAACATCTCCTTTTCAATGATGGAAACCATTATGTCTACGCAAAATTTGAAAACCTCATGAAATGCTGGTAAAAATTTGGGTTTACACTAAATAAAGGTGATTGAAAGTGACCCCAACTACATATGTACCATGTTTTACCAATCTTGTAATTGTGATTTCAATGTTAGACCATTTGACTAAGAAGGCCCCAAAATTACAAACCTACCTATAACTCAAACTAGTGAATTCCTGTATGAAAACAAACTCCATAATCGAAAAGTTCATCTTCTCCTAGTTTTAGTGATATATAATATGCCTTTATTCACCTCTCAAAAACCCCCTGAATATCATTTTGAAAATCATACCCCCCTTGCATGGCTTCTAGCCTATAACTTTGATGTTCAAAAATTTAAAAAATTCCAAAGTTTAAACTTTAGAAAATGACCCCTTTATGATTTAAAAGTGTTTGAACATGTCATTTTGTGATAAAAAATAACTAAAAATTATTTTAATAAATATTTCATTTTCTGACTTTCCCCCTAGTGTACCCAATCCCTGACATGTTTCACATGGGGTGCTACCATTGGTCGCCCAACTGCTTTGTCACCACCTACCTCATCATTGCCACATCACCATGCAACCTTGGCCCAATGCCATGTGGTGCCCGAGCACATTCCCACATTGTTTATTTGTTGGGAAACTTCCCCAAGCAGGGAAGTGCCTACCACATGATGCACCACGTGGCATAATCTTGTATGTCTGGCCTTTGATCTACCACATTAGCTTACTTTTTTGTTCATCTAAAATTTGTTTCAAACACCATGCTTGCTAGGCACGTGGTGGGCTCCTTCTCTTCATAATGCAGCTTACAAAATCCCAATTCCTTTAGACATTAACCATAGTGAGTGTTGTAGTATTTAAAAAATTTAAAAATTATCCTTCTATGGTATGTGGGACTATGTTCTTTTTAAAAACCACTTTCCCTTGACATATTCCTTGTTTTGCACATCTTCTTCTGTGATTTCATAGCCTTGTTAACTTCCGCAATGCTCGCTATTCTCACCATCTACTTCCACTAAGGGTTTGTGGGGGCTTTAGCAGCTGCTTTTCCTTTGTAAGGCATGGATGTTCCTTTAACATGCTTGACCTTTGACTTTGGATATCTTCTCCTTGAAAATCAAAAACTTCCCTATGTTTATGCATTGACTTCCTTATTCATGTATGGGTTGCTCTATAGTTTATGGCATCTTCTCCTCTTGAGTCAATGGATCCCTCCTCATTCTCCAACAATGGACTTTGGTTTCTTCTTCTTATATGATGACTTCTAATCTCCAATTGGTAGGTCTTCTCTTTTTTTCTTTTACAGTCTTGAAATCACTTCCTCTCTTAATTCATGCATGGGAGCTTGGTGTTGAAAGAATAGTAGCTTGGACCTCAAAAACAATATTATGCCTAGCAAATGCAAAGGCAATTACTCCTAAGGAATTCAACACATGAAAAATTGTGTTTGCTAGTGCTGTATGTAAATAACCATAGGTTACATCTTCTCGTAGGCCATGGTAAAAATAGGCTACCCAAGAAATGGTAGAGTAGCAGAGAGACATGACTACTACAACAAAAGAAATAGTTGCCACCGAATTCAAATTGGGAAATTTTACTAAACATAAATGGATAGAGCTAAAAATTAATATCCAGTAAGTCTGTCTTATTTTTCCACAACTATGGCACACTGTATCATGAAACTTCTTGAAGGATTTTCCTGCAGTGACCATGTAAACAATGTTTATACCCCTTTCAACTCTCAAATTCAGGGGAACAAGAATCCACAACCCATGTGTCTCTCCAAGTGTATATTAATAACTCACCACTCACCTAAGAACTAAAGGACTCAACACAAGCACACAGTAGACCAAAATAGATAGAGTATGATCAGAATGATGATATTCATTCAATAACTTGTTGAGAGTAAACTAGGAGTGCCTAGAAATAAAGGCCTCAAGAGTGCTTCTAGAATACATAGAAGTCAGCATCATGATATGTCATACAACCAGGCACATGTCCACCAGTTATGGGTTATCCTCCATTGAGTACAAGATTAAGTGTGATGATGTGAGGATAAGTCTACAATGGTATAGGATGCAAATCAATGGTGTAGATAACATGTGCTAAATTAGGAGTGTGGATAACTATGTTGTCATCATGAAAACTCAGTGAATGATGCATACTCCTACGTTGTAGACACCATGTGCATAATTAGAGTTGCATAACTCAATAAGAGTTCACAAACTCCTAAGTGTCTCACCTCAAATAATAATAAAATAATGAAAAATAATTAAATAATGCATTAACCTAAGTAAAACTTAAGTAAGTGTAATAAGTAAATAATTATTTATACCAACACCCCCCCTTAAGGGTAACTTAGGGGAATTCCATTAAGCTTACAAAATCTAGGATGATATGCAAGATGGGTCCCGGCTACTAGGCCATGTTAGGTACCCATGTATATAATGATATGAAATTTTCCATAAAGCGGGGAAAGAGGGAAAACCTCATGGGAAAAACCCTCCCACAAAAAGAGAGATAAATAGGGATGCATGGATGGATGGAGTAATCAAGACCCCCCCATTATGACATATATCCAGTATATACATAAGAGAATGATGACAAGAGAAAGAGAGATAGGATGGCCTCCCCCCCCAAAGAAGAATGCCAAACAATGACTGCTCCAATGAAGAAGCTTATCCAAGACTGTAGAATGGTGTTCCTCCCCTTAGGAAGAAACAATTCCAAGGGTACAAATGAGATGCTTCTGCTGTGCATGGAAAGAATCCCATGAATAAGTGATATCTTTGAAACCTTCTTAACTGGCTGAAGAACTTGTCCCAAAGAATTGTATGTTCCTACACACTGATGAAGAATCTTGCTGCAACTACTAATCATAAGTATCCACAATCACTTCAACTTGTAAGGATCGACCATGTAGAGAATGAACAAGAGAGTCTGATGGAGCCCTCATGACAACTAAAGAAGGTAATTCTGCATCAAGAAAAAGAGGAAAATCATAAATACTATCCCCCAAATCTGTCATTGAACATGTATCTGGAAGATTGGATGTACCCTGCTATTCTGGACCTATCACTGTGGTGATGTATGCATGTGGACTAAATTGATGAAGTGACCTCTTGTTATATCTATCAATAGAACCCCATGTGTTTGAATCTATTGAAGCACTATCACTCGAATCACTATCAGTTTCCACACTGTATGATGTGTGAAGAGGAGTAGAGGACAAGCTTGGAGAACTTTCCTCAAAATGTACATCCTTCTCCACAAAAATCTAATGTGTCTCAAGATCTAGAAGTCTATATGCCTTCACACTATCTTCATAACCAATGAAGGTACAACGCCAAGGTGACTATGCCTTGCATCCCCTAGAAGATCTCTCTGCCAATGTAGGACAACCGAAGACTCTAATGTGTGTCACAATAGGTTGTCTACCACACCATGCCTCAAAAGGAGTTTTTCCATCTAAGGCTAGATAATGAGAATGATTAAGAATGTGAGTGACACTAGAGATTGCTTCAACTTCTAATGATGGATCGAGAGACTTGGCATGAATCATCCAACTTGCCATAGACTTAAGAGTGTGGATCCTCAAAACTGCAACATCTGTCTTATGCAAACTGAATGCTAAAGGAGTCTGAAGATCAATGCCCTCATGTTTTCAAAAGTCCTTAAGTCTTCTATTCACATCTATATTTCCATTGTCCATTCGAAGTACTATGATGGCCTTTCTAGATTTTTGTTCTACATGAGCCTTGAAGTCTAGAAATTTGTCCAACACTTCATTCTTACTATGCAGAAAGAAGACCCAAGTGAACCTTGAAAATCCATCAACAAAGGTAAGTATGTAGCAACCCTGGGTGAATGCAAAAGGACCTACTAATACCATGTGAACCATTTGAAGAACACTTGTTGCTTTAGAAGACTTCCCTCTTTGTAACTTCCCCTCTGGATGCATATCCACTGAATTTTTTGAACATTCACCCTTAAAAAAGTTGATTTGAGGTAGACCTTTCACCATTTGGTATGTGCAAAGTTTCTAAAGATAGTGGTAGTCAAGATGACCATATCACTCATGCCATAATTGCATGCTTGAATGGGATTGGGATAACAAGGCCTTTGAAGGAGACTTGGATACAAAATGTGAGAAAGAGTACAACCCCTTGTGATCATTCACTTTCCCCATTGCAACCAAGGAATGATCTTTAAGATTGTGCACCTTTACTAAGTCAGGAAGGAACTCAACTCTATGTCCATCTTCGAGGTGAGTGATTTGGTAGATTGAGAGGAGATTTGAACTTAGGTTTGGAACATAGAGAACCTATTGAAACTCTCCATTTTCCATTTCCACATTGCCTTTTCCTTCAACTTCCATTTTTCTATGATTCCCCATGAAGATGTGTGGTACCTTTGAGTGGTTCAATGAAGAAAAATCCTCCTTTGAAGAACCCATATGATATGAGGCACTAGAGTAAAATATATATTCCTTTGAAGAGTTGGAATTTTCCACAAATGCTTGCCCTTTGCCCTTAGAATCTGAAGATGACCCTTTCTCCTTGTAAGCATTAGGCAATGGAACATTATGTTTCTTCATGATGTTGGTCAATTCATCAATCTTCTTGAGATAACACTCATGCTCTTCATTACCTGATTTCTTGCAATAAGCGCACTTCTTCTTCTCCTTATTGTTGTCCCCTTTCTTGTTGGAATTTGAGGACTTGCCCTGTTGATTGGATTGAGGTGTTGTATTTTTTGCATCCTCTGATTTGTCTTTCTTCCATTTCTTCTTACACTTTACTTTATTTGAAGATTGTCCAGCTGAATGTTGACAACCATCATTTGCCACCAATGCTTTGGACTAAGGTGATTTGAGAATCTCCATTGATTTCAACTTCTTTTCTTCATCATGCAATAGTTTAGTATATTCATCAAAAGTGACTTTCTTGTAGGCAGACCCTAAGGTAGTCTTTAAGGTGTTGAAAGAAGATACAAATGTAGAATATTCTGATGGCAACTTGTTATGAATGAGATAGATCAGTCTGTCATCTTTGATAGAACTCCCACAATCAGTAAGCTTTGTCCTTAATTCATTCACCTTGATGATGAAGTCTTGTATTGAGTCATATGACTTAGGATCTAAGAAAACAGGCTCATCTTCAATTTTGAACACATCCTCTTCAAATTGTTTACCATATAGGCTTTTGAGGGTATCCCAAGCTTTCTTGGATGTAGAACATTTCTTAAATTGATACATGATCTTATCATCTACCCCCAAACATATATCACCTAGGGCTTTCCTATCCATTGCTACCCAATCTAAAATTTCACTTGTTGATACATTATCACCTGCTGGTTTAGGAAGAGTACCATCTACATATTGTGGAACTCCATTATGCATTAAGTGATACAACATTTTGATTGATCACGAAGCATAGTTATGAGGAGTTAATTTAGGAAACTTAAAGTTTCCCATAATGCACAAAAAGAAAGAAAAGTGCAGAAAAGAGAGAACACAACACCAACAACACCCCCCCTTTTCACTAAATCAAGAAACCCCCCCAAAATAGATGCTTTGGGAACTTTATCAGTAGTGCAATTACAATGTTCCACTTGCCAATTTTGGCCTTCGTGGACTTTTGATTTTTCTTGTTACAACTTCTTAATGGAGTACAAATCTGAAACTTTACAAAGTGCTACAATTCTGAAGCATTACAAAGAAAAGAAAGGCCTTATTTCTGAAAGTGATAATTTTTACACACAATACTAAAATCCAATGACAAATCTAGAAATTACACAAAAAAATATGCACTTTCAAAAAAAAAAAACCTATTTTTGACTCCAGATGTGCCCGTATGGAGCATTTGAAGTTGCAAAATGTAAGATTATGCAAGTACAATTGCCAAAAAATGAAAATTTTGAGCAATCCATGCACCAAAACTAGAAAATAGCTGCACCACTAAAAAATTTAGAAAATTTTACCCAATTTCAAAAAAAATTGTACCTGATTTGGAGTTTGAAAGTGCAAGTTATGGCCTCTTGAAGTCGAACTACAAAAACCAAAATGAATCTGGAGAGGGGTTGCATCAGCAAAATAAAAGGTTCAATTTGATGGTCATATGGTTTTCGCAGCAAAGTAATTTGGCCTGAAATGATGTCTAGATGGCCATCAAATTTAGGCTAGCAAAACTGATGATGTCAGCAAAACCTTGGCCAAAGATGATGTCAGCATGACATGGCACTTGTACAGTCATATGAAACTATACAAACTTGGATGACATTTTGAGCTGTATGCTGATGTGGCTGATGATGTAGTGTCTATGTTTTATTGATTAGGTGTGCAGGTATGTACTACTGACTAGATCTCCCCTGTCAGATGAGGTGGCAGGGTCAACCGATGTGGCGCTGTGTCGATATATCTATTTGGGATGCATGTCCCAGTTATTTGGAAGTCATGGGTGGATGCCACATGTCTACTGGTGCAATTATCAAGAATCACTATGAACGTTGCCTAAAATCGCTGCTGCCACCGGTGAACGAGTTCCCGATTTTTTTTTGAAACTTTGTCCCACATTAGTGGGGATTGTAAGTGTGTAGGAGTTTAAAATTACATCGCCTCACGTTTCTAACAAATGAAAATGCCACTAGTGAAGGGCATGTTTGTTGTTTGGTAAAGCTCCCAATCCAAGCTTCCACTCTACCAAAAAATTTGGCAAGGTCTCTGGGACTTATTTCACTGTGCAAGTTGCAGTACCTACCGATCTGCAAATCGGGGCCTTCAAGTTCTAGTTTGCAAAAAAAAATTTACCTCACGATCAACTTTCACCTAATATAGGCAAATTTATAGTTGATCTTCACCGAATCAACACTCTGAATGCAACGGTGAGGTCAAATTTGTGTAGATCCTTTAGATTCATATTGAGGTGTTGAAGCATGAATGGTCTCGAATGGCTATGTGATGAGAATCCTCCTTGGCTCTAATACCATGTAAGAATTTGTCTTAGGCCAAAATTCACCCAAGAACTAAAGAACTCAACACAAGCACCCAGTAGACCAAAATAGATAGAGTATGATTAGAATGACAATATTCATTCAATAACTTGTTGAGAGTACACTAGGAGTGCTTGAATATAAAGGCCTCAAGAGAGCTTCTAGAATGCATAGAAGTCAGCATCATGATATGTCATACAACCAGGCACATGTCCACTAGTTATGGGTTATCCTCCATTAAGCATGAGATTAAGTGCGATGATGTGAGGATAAGCCTACAATGGTGTAGCACGCAAATCAGTGGTGTAGACAACATGTGCCAAATGAGGAGTGCAGATAACCATGTTCTCATCATGACAACTCAGTTAATGATGCATTCTCATGTGTTGTAGACACCATGTGCATAATTAGAGATGCATAACTCAATGAGAGTTCACAATCTCCTAAGTGTCTCACCTAAAATAATAATAAAATAATGCAAAATAATTAAATATTGCATTAACCTAAGTAAAACTTAAGTAAGTGTAATAAATAAGTACTTATTTACACCAACAATAGTTGCCACCAAATTCAAATAGGGAAATTGTACTAAAAATAAATGGATAGAGCTAAAAATTAATATCCAATAAGTTTGTCTTATTTTTCCACAACTATGGCACACTGTCTCATGAAACTTCTTCAAGGATTTTCCTCCAGTGACCATGTAAACAATGTTTACACCCATTTCAACTCTCAAATTCAGGGGAACAAGAATCCACAACCCATGTGTCTCTCCAAGTGTGTATTGTGCTAACTCATGATACCTATCAGATGGCCTCCTTGGCACTGGACCCCATCCTACATGACCATAGTATAGGGTAAGTTGAGTACACCAACATGAACCCTAGTAGTGACATTGTGGAATGTAGAGTACCACCATTTGTCACTTTGTGATGATATCATAGGAAGCCAATCATTTGCAAATTGTACCTACTGAATGTCATCATCTGCATAATCCTTGGTTGATATCAATAAATGAGCACATAAAGTCATCAAATGTCAATAATTACATGACTTGGCCCTACTCACTCTACTATTTTTTAATTAACTTAAGTATTCTTGTAGGCTTCTGCAAGACTTTATTCCATAGGCCGTGCATCAAAGCAAAGCTAATTGTATTTGTGTTAGTCCATTTTCTTGTGATTGTGTCAAAGTAAATCTTATCCCACAAAATCTACTTTATTTCCAAATATTGATTACATATAAAACAACTTGACCTCTTAAACATTATGTTCATGTACAGAAACATCCTCATTTCCCCATGTTTGATTAGTCTGATGCAATTAGTTGGGCCCCAAAATGGGCCCAGCTAAAAAAAAATTCATTTCCTAATGAGTAAACTACAAAACTAGCTCATTCACCCTTTGGTGCTAATTTGAAAACAAATTCAACCACTGAAAGTGAATTTGAAGCTCATTTTACATCTTTTTGCAAATTGTCAATTTTGCATCAAGAGGTCCTTTGACTGGCCTTAAAAATTGACCTAAACACCTAACCAAGCTCTAAAATCAAACACATCAATTATTTGTTCTACATACTTTTACCTTGTTGAATCTTGTCTCATGAAAAATTTTCAGTCAAAAGATATTGACTATTGAAGTTTCCCTTTCAAAACTGCCTGGAAGAAAACATGTTAGAAAATAATGAATTGTGTTTGGATTTGGCTTTGAAAACTAGGTAAACAGGCACTTGGGAGGACAAAAACTGAGGCATTGGTTCATTGTCACAAGGAGAGTATAAATCTATGATTTGGGCTTATGGAAAATAACTGGGCATAAATGGAAAATAGTCAAAGTAGACAAGTCATGATGCAGGAGCATCCAGAGGTATAAGGGCAATCTTGTGTCACCCAAAAAATGTACTTAAACTTAGTTTCTATTTCATATGTTTTCATTTCTATATACCCATTTGGGTCAAATAAAGGTTCCAACTCTCACAGTTCCATTATTAGTGTTCTACGATAGAGTTTTTAATCACCTTGGGATACGTGTAAATGCCAAAAAAAATAGGGGTATGTAATTGAGCCTTCATTTTGGTGAAGTAGAAGGTGTAAATTGGTTGAAATATTTTCATTGTGATTTAGAGCACTCCAAAAAAAGAATCAGGTCAAAAGGCCCCATGGTTTGAAAGTTATTGCAGTTTTTCAGTTTGTAGAGACATCCTAAGAATGCTTCAAAGTCAGGTTAGGGGCATCAAATGACTTTGAATAGGGCCAAAAAATGGGAGACAAGTGACGCTTTTCCAAAGGGCTATAGAGCACTTCGAGAGATTTCTAAAAATGTAAACGGTTCGTGAATCGGAGCTACGATTGAAAAGTTATGCCTCCCGAAAGTTCAGTTACCGTTTTTGGATTCTTCTAATTTTGTGCCAACTTCTAGTGCAACTTCTAGAGCCTTCTATTTTGGTCGGTGGATGTCAACTAGCACTTTCTAGAATGTATTCCTAATCCTTAACCCTCTGGGGTCTATTTAAGAACATTTCTAGCATTGTAAAAGGCAGTTCGAAGTGGAGTTTGAGAGGAGATACTAAAAGGAGAAATTATCTCCAGATTTATACTATTGTAAGCCCTTAGGGCATGTTTTGAAGTCTATTTTCTCTGTATTGAATGTAATAGCATATTTACATAGTTAATACAATTTTCCCTTTCCTGTTGTGTCCATTCTGTACTTGAGTTGTGTCCCCATCAAGTGGTGTCAGAGCTAGTTTTCTTGAGTGTGTAGACAGAGTGCTGACTGTGAGGTAGTTTGCACCAGGACTGTGTGGTTGAGGGTTTGAGTTAAGAAGATGCCTCCATGAAGAGAGCATGGTGGAAGGGCCAAAGCTATTAATCTTGAAGAGGTTAGAGCACTCCAAAGGTAGGTACAAACATTGTAGGAGGAGCTCCGTAGAGGAACAAATTTGCCACAGGCGACGAAAGTGAGGAAGACAATAAAGAAGAAGAAATTGGACTAGAAGGGGAATTTAATGGGGAAGTTCTAAATCATGTAGAGGAAAGGCTTTTTAGGGCCATTACTAAGTTTTGGAAAAGACCTACAATTGATGTGGGTGTATTTTCAGGAAATCTAAAACCAGATGAGTTGATCAACTGGATCAATGAACTGGAAGAGTACTTTGAGTATGAGGATATCAGGGATCCAGAAAGGGTTAAGTTTGAAAAGGCCATACTAAGAGGCCATGCCAAAATTTGGTGGCAAGAGGTTCAATTGGAAAGAATCAGAAGAGGAAAGGAGAAGATCACAAGGTGGGATCGTATGGTGGACAAATTGAAGAAGCAATTCATTCCTATTGATTATGAGCTTGCTTTGTTTAAGAAGATGCATGCATTAAAGCAAGTAGGAAAATCAGTCCAAGAATATACAGAGGAGTTTTACCAACTTCTTTTTAGAGTAGGGCATGCAGAAGCAAATAAGGAGAAGGTTGCTCATTATATCAGTGGGTTGTGACCTAGCATCCAAGAGGAATTAAGTCTGGTAAGAATGACTAGTGTTGAAGAGGCATACCAGTTTTCTCTACGAGTTGAAGAGAAGCTAAATAAAAGGTTTGAATGGAGACAAAGATGGCATGGTCAAGGAGGAAGGGGTAGAATTAGGTCATCTAGAAGTCGAAATGAAACCCAAAAGGAAAATGAAGATGTGGGTACTAGCAGGAACCAGAGGAATGAGGGTTTCAACCACTCCCATGATCAAGACTTTGGAAATCAGAGAGGAAGAGGAGGCTTTCATGGTACCTATTTCCATTGCAATGAAGAAGGTCATCATGCCTTTGAATGCCCTCAATGACAAGGAAGGACAGATAGGAGAGCTGAGGGTCAACCTAGGGTTGCTCATGTGGATGAGGATGTACAATCATCACATTCAGAGGATGCAGAGAGAGGAGAGACTTTAGTAAATGAAAGGGTCCTACTAAGTGGTGAGATTGAACAAGGACAAAGGAGGATTTTGTTCCATACAAGATGCAAGTGTGAGGATAAATGTTGTGATGTGATCATTGATGGTCGTAGCACTGATAACTTGGCATCAGAGGAGATGGTCTCTAAGTTGAAGCTCAAGAGGGAGAAACACCCCCAGCCCTATCGGATTGATTGGGTGAAGGATGATCATAAGGTCCTAATAAGTGAACAATGTTTAGTGAAATTAAAAATTGGGAGTTACCATGATGAAGTTCTCTGTGATGTTATTCCAATGGATGTTTTCCATCTATTGTTGGGTAGACAGCAACAGTTTGATAGGCATGCAGTACATGATGGTCATGCAAACACATACTCTCTAACAAAGGATGGAGTTCACCAAAAACTGAAGCCCATAAAAAAGGAAGGTGAAAAGGTATGTAGTAGTGCTAGGATTTGTCTTGTTGATGGAAGGAAGTTTTTAGATGGCATGAAACATCAGGGTATGTGTCATGCTTTGATCCCTAGGAAAGATAAAGAAGGTAGTAGTAAAATACCACTTCAAGTTTCAAATTTACTAGGTGAGCTTCGAGATATCATCTCTAATAATGTTCCAGAAGGATTGCCACCAATAAGGCAAATCAGTCATCAGATATATTTAATCCTAGGAGCTAGTTTGCCTAACAAGGTTGCTCATAGGATGACTCCTTCTAAAACTGAGGAGCTAAATAGACAGGTGCAGGAGCTATTGAGGAAGAGCTTGATTTGGGAGAGCCTGAGTCCATGTGCAGTACCTATAGTATTGGCACCAAAGAAGGATGGAGAGTGGAGGATGTGTACAAACTCTTGCACTATAAATAAGATAACCATCAAGTATTGGTTTCCTTTGCCAAGAATGGATGATCTTATGGATTGCTTGAGTGGAGCTCAGTACTTCTCAAAGATAGATCTCAAGAGTGCCTATCATCATATATGGATACAAGAAGGGGATGAGTGGAAAATAGCCTCCAAGACCAAGGAGGGTCTTTATGAGTGGTTAGTCATTCCCTTTCGATTGACGAATTCCCCAAGCACCTTCATGCGGCTTATGAATGAGGTACTTAAGAAGTTCTTGGAAAAATTTGTTATTGTCTATCTGGATGATATTTTAATTTTCAGAAAGACTTTGGAAGAACATTTATTGCATATTTTTAGTGTCCTTGAAAGGTTAAGGGAAGAGAAACTATTAATTAATCTGAAGAAGCGTATCTTTGCAAAAATGGAGTTAGTCTACTCGGGGTTTGTTATATCACATGAAGGTCCCAAAATGGATCTAGAGAAGGAAAAATCCATCTTGGAATGGCCTACTCCAAGGTTTGCTACTGAGGTAAGATCATTTCATGGTCTGGTTAGTTTTTATAGAAAGTTCATTAAGAATTTCAGTGGCATATGTGCACCCCTGACTGACACAATAAGAGGGGATAGAAAAGAGTTCAAATGGATTGTGGTAGCTGCAAGAATTTTTGAATTGCTGAAAAAGAAGGTGACAGAACAACTTGTGTTGGCACTTCCATATTTTAGAAAGGAGTTCTAGGTGGATTGTGATACTAGTGGTAGCGCTATTGGGGCTGTATTAACCCAAGAAGGTAAGCCTATTGCATATTTTGGTGAAAAATTGAATGATGCAAAAAAGAAGTATTCTGTTTATGATCAAGAGTTCTATGCAATAGTTCAGGCCTTAAAGAAATGGAGGCATTATTTACTACCAAAGGAATTTTTTTTGTATACTGATCATCAGGCATTATAGTATCTAAATAGCCAAGGTAAATAGAATCAGAGGCATATGAAGTGGGTAGAGTTCTTGCAGAGCTATACATTTGTGTTGAAGCATAGAAGTGGAAAATCTAACTAGGGTGCAAATGCATTAAGTAGGAGACAATTGTTGCTTACAGTAATGTAGGTTGAAGTAGTTTGGTTTGATGAACTCAAGAATCTGTACCCTGAGGATCCTAATTTTGCTAAAACATGGAAAGCTTGTAAAGACCCTATTGCTGTAGACAAAACTAAGTGGTTAGACTATTTGATTCAGGATGGTATGTTGTTCAAGGGCAGTCAATTGTGCATTCCAAGGAGTTCCATGAGGGAAAATATGATTAAGGAGAAACACATTGGAGGGATGGCAGGACATTTTGGTCAAGATAAGACCATTGCCATTCTTAGAGAACATTATTTTTTGCCTCATATTTCATAGGATGCGAAGAAGTTTGTACAGAATTGTCAGATTTGTTAAGTTGCCAAGGGATTTAGTCACAATACTAGACTATATCAGCCATTGCCTGTTCCATCAAATCCATGGGAGGACATAAGTATGGATTTTGTTCTTGGATTGCCGAGGACACAAGGGATAATGACTCAGTATTTATGGTGGTTGATAGGTTCTCCAAAATGGCACATTTCATTCCATGCCACAAAACTCATGATGCTATCCATATTGCAGACTTGTTTTTCAAAGATGTGGTAAGACTAAATGCTCTCCCAAGGAATATAGTTTCTGACAGAGGCACTAAATTTGTGGGGTATTTCTGGAGAACATTATGGAAGAAGTTGAGAAAAAACTTGAAATTTAGTTCCACACATCACCCATAGACTGACGGCCAAACAAAAGTGGTAAACAAAAGTCTAGGAAATTTGCTGAGATGTTTAGTTGGGGATAAGCCCAAGGGGTGGGATTTGATTCTACCACAAGCAGATTTTGCTTACAATAACTCTATAAATAGGAGTACTAGTAGATCACCATTCCAAATTATATATGGAAGTAGCCCAAGGACTGTACTAGAATTGAGGAAGATAGAGAAAGGGGAGAGGACAAGTGCTGAAGCTGAAGAATTTGCTAAACATATCAAGCATTTTCATGAGGAGGTTCAGGCACACATTACCAAGATGAATCAAGAGCATAAAGCTAGGGCTGATCAAAGGAGAAGACATAAGGAATTCCAAGTAGGGGATCTAGTCATGGTACACTTACGAAAAGAAATATTTCCATCTAGTACTTATAACAAGTTAAAAATGAAGAAATTTGGCCCCTACAAAATTCTGAAGAAACATGACTCAGGAAATGCATATGAGGTGGAGTTTCTAGATGGAATTCACATTTCTCCTATTTTCAACATTGCAAACTTAACAGAGTATCATGATGATGGTGCAGATGAGGAGCCGATGTTAGAGCCATGTCTAATTACTACTTCTAAGAAGGAGGAGATAGAAGAAATTCTAGATCATCGTGTGGGCAGGAGTACCAAAAATTGGTAGTATGATGAGTATTTGGTCAAGTGGAAAGGACAACCGATAGAGGACTCAACTTGGATTTTAGCAGCTGAGGTTTCCCATTTGGGATTTTCTCTACCATTCATAAAGTGATAGGGTCACTTTTCAATTTACCCTAGGTGTCTGATGCAGGAGTACCCAGAGGTATAAGGGAAATCCTGTGTCAAATAAAGGTTCCAACTCTCACAGTTCCATTATTAGTGTTCTAGGATAGAGTTTTCAATCACCTTGGGATACATGCAAATGCCAAAAAAATAGGAGTATGTAATTGAGCCATCATTTTGATGAACTAAAAGGTGTAAATTGCTTGAAAGATTGTCATTGTGATTTAAAGCATTCTAGAAAAAGAATTAGGTCAAAAGGCCCCACGGTTTGAAAGTTATTGCAGTTTTTTGATTTCTAGAGAGATCTTAAGAATGCTTTGAATTCAGCTTAGGGGCATTAAATGACCTTTAACATGGCCAAAAATTCAAAGGCAAGCTAAGATTTTCCATAGGGCTATAGAGAACTTCAAGAGCTTTTCAAAAATGTAAACAGTTCGTCAATCGGAGCTACAGTTCAAAAGTTTTGCCTCTCGAAAGTTCAGTTATTGTTTCTGGATTCTTCTAATTTATGCCGACTTCTAATGCGACTTCTAGAGCCTTCTATTTGGTCAGTGGATGTCAACTAGAACTTTCTAGAATGTATTCCTAATCCTTAACCCTCTGAGGTCTATTTATGAACATTTCTGGCATTGTAAAAGGCAGTTCGAAGTGGAGTTCGAGAGGAGGTACTGAAAGGAGAAATTATCTCCAGATTTATACTAGTGTAAGCCCTTAGGGCATGTTTTGAAGTCTATTTTCTCTGTACTAAATGTAATAACATGTTTACATAGTTAATACAAATTTCCCTTTCCTGTTGTGTCCATTCTGTACTTGGGTTGTGTCCCCATCAAGTCAAAATTTGATGACTGGAAACAATTGTAAAAAAGTAATTTTTGCAAATGGAATTGACTTAGGAAAGTGTGCAGATAGATTTGTCAGGACTTGAAAATTGCTACACTTAAAGTATTTTTAGAGTAAAACATAGTGGTACAATCCATTTGATCTCAACTATCATATATTTTAAGTTATAACATCACATATAGGGGTTCTGACAAATCAGCCTTTCTTGACACGAATAAAATGTTAGAAATTGCATTTGGAATCATGTTTGAAAGCTAATCAAATCAATTTTTCATAAAATCAAACTTGAAACATAGAAAGTATTTGACCTCTAAAATGTAATGCAAAAGGAATTTTCTCATTTCAGTCAACTTAGTCAAAGTTATAGCAAGTCAAATAGGGCTTCCTAGAATTTAGAGCTAATTGCATCAGCATGACATCAATAAATGACCAACTTTGAGGGGTTCAAAACCTAGTCAAATGGACTCAAAACAAATCAAAATTTGAAAAATAGGATCTTAGCTATTGACTCTAAACATTCCCAAAGTAGTGAGTCATGAAGCATGACTGGGTGCAAGACATTCAGTTGTAAACATAACCTCTTGTTGTTGTTCGACACCTAGGTGAAAATGCAGATTTGACAATTGGTCAAAATGAGACTTCATGAAATGACTCAGAATGATAATTTATCTTCATGAAACACATAAAAACATTGAATTCAAGGTGCTAGAAGAATTAAACACCTCTTATCCATCAAATAGATAGTTGGGTACACATGCTCAATTTTGAGTACCAACGGTACCTTCTATAGTTAACTTGAGGACCTATTTTTTTTAAGCCTATTTTCCTTGCTAACATTTCTAATATAGTTTGGATGCACTTGAATGATGGAAAGATTGATGACTATACTTCTATTGGTATAATAATAAAATATTTCTTTGAAAATATCATTTTTTGAGAGAGTTAGTATTCACATAATGTAATATATCTTTATATGCAATTTGTTCTTTAGTATTCACATGTTCCAATCTTACCTCTTTATTTTTTAACAATAGGACTATGGAGAATGGTTGTAGAGATTTTTCTTTTTTCTTTTTCTAGTATGACATTACTTATTGGTTGGGTATTGCTTGGAGAAGCAAAGGTATACTTTTGTACCTTCTTTCATGGATTTATGTGGTTATTTCATATGCTCATGGTAAGTCTGTAGAAAAATAACATATCTACTACTAGGCAATACAAGCCTTGGCTGTTAGTTTGACAATTTTATTACTGGTCATTTTTCTTCAGTTAACCAATTTTAAATTCACCGATCTATTCACGATTATCCTAACATTCATACCAACTAGTTGGGGTCTAATCTTAATTGCTCAAGTGCATGAGTCCTTCCTATAATCATCTATATTTTTCTATATAGTTGTTGCAGTGGCACAATTATATCAAATTACATTTGGTATAATTGTTATGATTCCAATGGCTATAGTTTCTTAGTTGCCTAGTTTTTAGTCAATGAAGACTCATATATTGTTCAATGAAACATTCAATAGAGGACTTCAAATATCCTATATTTTTGATCGCAAGAGGTCAAATCTAGGATAGTAGTCTAGGTAAGGTTAAAACTTTAGCAACTATAGACATTTTTTTCACCAAACTTATGACTCGAATCCATCATTTTTTCTTACTTAGAAATATTTTCATTATTAGATGTATTATATCTCCTCATGGCAATTTAAATGTCTTTTAATATTTAGAATATAGAAAGTCAATCCTCTTTTAATGTCTAAATTTGTAGATTTATATGATTTTTCACACTAAGGGTGTAACTAAATTCAGGGATCTATGGGTGGAAATGCTTGCCTAGGGGTTATTAAGGTGCGTAGTACCCATCATGTTGTGGGAACATGGGGATGCATCAGAAGTGCCCCTAATTCCTTCTGCTATTCTAAATGCATTAGGGAAAGCCTACTCAGATGGATAGAAACATCTAGGGATGTTAGTGACATTTCACAAATGCAACTAAATATCAAGTAAAATCTATTATTGGGATAGTAGGAACATAGAAAAAGGTCCTAGGATGCTAGGAGCATTGAAAAAAAATAGTCTCTACATTCTAATTAATTTATGTTGGAAATATAAGAGGAGTAATTCAGAGGGGAAGGGTGAATCAGTTACCACAAAAAAAATCCAAGATCCCTTAAATGTCAATACAAATCAAAACTAGGTGTAAACTGAACTCTGATGTAACTTGGTAAGTACACAGGCACTTGGTTTATACTAACAAATGGTATAACACAATAAACATTAAAATAGCTCGACAATGTTAATCATGAAAATATTGAGATATTATCTATGATTGATATTATTTTAACTTACTTGCATATACATAAAAGAATTGGCATGAACACAATTGACACCAAGATTTAACAAGGAAACCCAATTTGGGAAAGACCACCAATTGCAACTAGTTACTATTTTTCACTCTTCTGAAGTGAGCCCTATTAAGAGAAAACCATGTTAAAGGTTATAAAACACACTGTTAGGTGTGACCCTGTTAGAAGATTTAATCACCCTATTATGAGTGGCCTTATTAGAGATATTTAGACACTTTAATAGAAATGCCACCTTCTTAGAGGATTTACAAATAGTTGTTGAGCCAACTCTATTAAGAGATTTAGATCACTGCTAGAATGGTTAGAGGATAAAAATGAGATGACCCGATTTCTAATGAAACTCAATTTCTAATTATAGATCTCAATTCTAGCTTGTATACTTGATCCTTCCTAATCAAATGTATCTTTTTAGGTCACCAAGGATATTTTTTTTTATCCTTCTAATTCATTTAATCTAAGAATCATGAAATCTTCAATTATGTTTCCACACATTCAATCCTCAACTTGACCTTATATTTATATCTTACATATTATCAAGTTATCTTGAATACAAATTAGAATAATTAATATTCATCTCCTTATTCAACTAGAATGAACAAATGATTTAGTTGAACTCAATATGCCAAAACAAGAAAATCCTTCACAGCCAACCCTGCTCGATAGATACTAGAACTCAAAGACACTTTCCTGTGTTAACCAAGTGAACTCAATCAACACTACATTTAAACAAAGTTCCTTTAGTAACTAAGTGAGCTCAGTTAACATTGGTTCCATCCAACATTTCCTTCATTAATCGTGTGAGCATGGTTAACACTAAACTTCTATAAACTTTCTTTTGTTGCCCGAGTGGACTTGGTAGACACTGTCTTCTAAACTAGGAAAACTTTGGAATGCTCAATAAACACAAAAAACTATCTTCAATTCCCGAGTGAGCTCAACATACAATGACTAGAAATGATAGGACATTTAGTGTAACATCAAAGACAATACACAATTAATCAATTTTTACCAACAATCTCCTTCTTTGGTACTATTGGCAGGACAACATGTCATAATACAATGAAATTTTAGAACAAGAATAAATTAAGGAACATATCCTTACTTTCATTCTAATTCTCATCCATGAGAACTCCCTTTTCAGTGTGAACTCCCTCTGCCTTTAGTTTCTCAATTTGAAGGTAAAACTCTATTTTTGATATTAGACCAAGTTTGTTCTCCCTTTTTTCTGGACATCTCCTTCTCTTTCTCTTTATAAAATTTTTATGAGATATGATAGAAAACATCTCCCTCTTTGACATCTCAGGCCAAAGACAATATTCAATGAATGTCAATGTACCTTATGTATTGATTCATTTACAATCTACCCTTGTCAATACTACATCAACTGACTAGTCTTCAACATGGTCTAGTTGATGCACTGTGACACTTCATTTAGTGAGCTTTAGATATGGGAATGACCCCTAACTTAGCTCTTAGATATAGAAATGTATCCTTACATAATGACTTAGTGAATATATCTGCAATTTTTTCTTTAGTATTCATATATTAAAATCTTTCCTCTTTATCTTGCACCAACTCTCTCAAAAAATCATATTTTTATAGCAATGTGTTTTGTTTTTGTATGCATCACAAGATTTTTTGATATGTTAATTGCACTGGTATTATCATAGAAGATAACCATTGGATCTTTGATTCCTATCTTCATACCTTCCAATAGCTGGTTGAACCAAAAAATATTTTAATAATTAACAACTACTACCACATATTTTTCCTTTTCTATAAACTAAGACATACAATTTTGTTTCTTACTTGTCTAAGACACTAGTCTTTTACCAAGAAAGAATGCTTCACCACTGGTGCTCTTTCTTTCATCAACACTTCCTACCAAATCAATATCTGTGAATTCTTTCAAATCCAAAATGCCTCCTTTTCTATACCATAATCCATTTTCTTTAGTACCTTTCAGATATCTCATGATTCCCTTGATTGTCATCATGTGATTTTTTTTGGGATTTTCTAAGAATCTTGCCACCATGCTAGCTGCCAATGTAATATCAGTCCTTGTGTGCACTACATACTACAATTTTCCAATCATTGATCTATATGTGGTCTAATCTACCTCCTTAGAATCATTATTTTTGGACATTTTATGTCCAGTAGACATAGGAGTTCAAACTAGTCTTGAATCTTTCATTCCAAACTTCTTTAGTATCTTCTTGATATATTTGGATTGAGTAATGTAAATACCATCTTTCTTCTATTGGATCTACAATGCAACTAATAATTTTATCTCTCCAAACATAGACATCAAAAATTCTTTACTCATTTCTTCTGACAATGCTTTGCACAAGTCATCATATCCCATAAATAAAGGTTTATCCACAAAGATTTCTACCAACACAATCTTCTTGTATGGTCCTTCTTCGATGTACAAATTGTTGTTATCATTTTTTCTTTTAAAAACAATCTTTATCAAGTAGTTATGAAGTCTTTCATATCAAGATCTAAGAACTTTCTTGAGACCATACAATGCTTTGTGTAATTTGCGGACCATGTCTCTTTTTCTAGGATTTGCCAAACATTTAGGTTGCTCTGTGTAGAGTTCTTCATCAAGAATTTTATTCAAGAATGCAGATTTTATATCCATTTGATAAAATTTAAATCTTTTGTATGTTGTATATTCTAGAAAATTTTTAACACCTTCCAATCTTGCAATACTAGAAAAAGTTTCACCATAATCAATACTTTCTTCTTGAGAATAACCTTTAAAAACTAACCTTGTTTTATTTCTTGAAGCTTCTCCATCTCCAGTTAGCTTATTTATTAAAACCCATTTTGTGCCAATTACATTTTTTATCCTTGGGTCTTGGAACAAGAGTTCAAGCCTTACAAGACTTATTCTTATCTATCTATTCTATTTCTTCATGTTAGAAATAGGGAATACTTTGGGGGGTGGGGGGGTGTGAATCAGTATTCTACAAACTTGTGTTGCTAACTAGATATTATTAATTACTTTGTACCATATATAAGAATGTAAACAAGTAATGCTAAAAATAAATAATAACTATACATTAATAGAACTCATAACACCATATTTTGTTAAATAAGGAAACCCTGGCCAAGGAAAAACCCCATTGGGGATGATATCCACTAGATAATATACTGATAATATGTTCCTTGTTAGATGATGGACCCTATTAGGAGTCAATGAGAAAATTTAGTATAAAGAGTCCTTGTTAGGAGACTTTGATCCCTATTAGGAGAGTACAACCTTATTAGGATTTGTAGTACAATAGATGCAAGAAGAGTTCAATACTCAAACATGGACTTCCAATTACAAGAAGAGCTCACTGCCCAAACAAGTAATAAATTCGCATATCACTTATTACAATACAATTGCACACTTATTTTTGCAAGATGTCCTTTGCTCAAATACCATTCCTTTTCAAAACTTGTTTCTAGGTAAGCTAAGAACATAATATAGTTTTCCAACTTGGAGAAAACATCTAGGATGCCATCCCTAATTGGTCAAGTAGTTACTTTGTAAGCAAAATAATTCTTTTCCTTTAATTTTGTTGTTTTGTTTCACAGGGTAAATCATGAATATCTCTTTTCCATATTTTTCATACTGATGTCTAAGGTTATACACATCATCATCAACATGTATACTCTCTCCATCTAAATTCACTAGTCATAATATGACATTAGAAACATTTTACATATAATACAATATTTGTCTATAAACTAATTTCATACTTAGACAATTTTCTAAGTACCAAAAGTTAAGTATCTTTATTTTGAGGTTTAGCACAAGTATGTACATCATGTGTTCCCATTAATGACAATATTGTCAACAATCTACCCCTTTTCATTGATGGAAACAAAGTAAGGAAAATGGCTAAGTGACACAAACTTAATAAAATCTTACAATACTTATCATCTATTACGTTAGATATTACAAATTTTCAATTACTTAATTTCTCTCCCTTTGAATATGATTTCTACATACATAACATGCTATACAATTTTCTTCTACAACTTCTCCCCCTTTGATGTTAATGACAAAGGTCAAAAAATCAATTGTAAAAAAAAAGTTGTCTAACTACTATCAAAACACTATCTTTGTTTCCTTAAGCTATTAAAATATTCGTACAATCATCAAAATTTTCCTTTAAACTATCCATACCTTTCTCCCATGTAGCCTTTGCTACTTTGGCAGTAGTGAGTATTACACATAAGGAATATGATGCAATCTCAACTACATTAAGATCAAAGTAGGTGAAGTTTGCATAAATGTCTTTAGCTTTGACACATTTTTTCGATTGTCTTTCAATGACTAATATCTTTAGACCAATAAACTCTTTGAATTCTAATAGTCTTCTCAAAATTACATCTTTTTAAAATTCTAGTTTCCTGATGTTAGACTGTACACTGACAACTTGTCCTGATAACTCATCCATTTTACAAGAGAATTGATGTACCTAATTGGTTAGGGCTTCCAACTTACTTAGCTTCCCTTGATTCCTTTTATCCACATCTCTGGTCAACATATGAGATAAAGTACATTTGATTTATATTACCTTGCCAACTTGTTGACAACTTTAGAGTTGCTTGATACAAGTATCAAGACTCAAAAAATCATTCTAAATATTCTAACAAATGTGCTAAAAAAGATTAGCATCATGTGAAATTTGAGCCTTAGACTCAGAAAAATTCAATAAATTTGTAAATTCATCATTAAATGATTTCACAGCTAATTGTGCTCTCTATTTAGGATCTACTTCAATGTGTTAGGCTATGAGGGTTCTATACAATCTATTAGTCACCTCCATTAGTGCTTTGTATAGAATTTTCATCTTCTTATTCTTCTCAAACAATTTTTTCAAGGAGGAGATCAAGTTAGATTGATTCTCATCATCACCTATAAGGTTAGCAAGAGATATAGGAGAGGATAAGCTAGATGCTTTCACCTCATCTTCCGTTTGTTTCTTCTTTACTTCATTCTTTGATCTTCTCTCTTCTTGTTCCTTCTCTTCTCTTATTATCTTTTCTCTTTCATTCCTCTCTTCTTCCAACCTTTTCTCTTTTTGTGCTTCTTTCCTCTTTTCAACTTCTTTCAACTTCTTTTCTTATTCAAGAAATTTCAAATTGGCTTCTTCAATCTTCTTCTTTTCTTCATCTATCTGTCTTTTCTCTTCTTTAATTAGTTTCAATTGATCTTGAATATCTTCAAAAAAGTGCTCAAGTTGATTAACTAGATCTTCATAAATGTTAACAGTAATATTTGTCTAATCAATTTGCATAGTATTACTGCTTATTGATAGTTTAGAAGTTTTCCTTTTCATAGAGGGTTTTGCCTTTAATTCACTCATCATTTGATTGATAATTGCTACAGTTTTGCTTCTAATAACATTCATTTCTCCTTCTATGAATAGAAATGGCCTCATCTTACTTCACAAGTAAGGTACTAGTTTGTTCATCAATTTCTTGATTTCATCTTCATCACCTATCTTGTTGTTAGTTCATGTTTTTCAAAGTTGCCATCTTTTATTCTTTATCTTTGGTTCACTCTTGTTTTCACATTTTTAGTTTGAACCATTGTTTCTGTCAAGAATCAATTGTGAAATGAGGTTTTCCTAACATTTCATATCTACCCATCCTCATTCTTTTAGTTAATCTTTTCCTCAAAACTAATTGTTAACCAAGTCCTCCTTTAAGAAAACCTTGACTAGGAGTGATTTATTCCAAGGCAACATCTTACTAAAAATTTGAAAGGTTTTTTTTATAAAATGTAAATTTTCCTTGTACCCCTTGTACCAAGTTCAAAGAACGCTAAGCCACATTGAACCTTTTGTACCACAGGATCTAGTTCAAAAGTTCAATGCTTCAGTCCTTCATCAAAGTAATATCCCTTAGCAGTCATTATTAACATACTACATATGGACGTGGTATATAGGACACATGACAATTGGATGCCTTGTCATGTATGACATGATCATGGGTGATGTCATGATGTAAAAGTAAGTACAAGCAATTAATGGTTGAAGTAAGGTCCCCATCAATGATTGCACTAGAACTTTGATTTAAAGGTATGGAAATAAAGATTTGGTATATGTAAAGAGGAATGATTATTTGAAGTACTTGCCCCCTAGCTTAATGTTAGTACCTAATCTGTCTCATCACCTTTCCTTCGTGGCATGCCAAAATTATTTTTTTCCTCTACATAATTAATGATCATTTCCTTTTTTTTGAGATGCATCTAAAGAAATTTTTTGTACTTTTAAAGAGGATGTTAAGTTTCTTTTCTTTCCTAAAACAAGAAGTCATAGGAAAATTGGAGAAAGCAAGCCTTCTTCCATAGTTTTAACAATCATCACTCTTTAGGTAATCCTTTCTATTTTTTTTGGTTATTTTTTTCCCACCTATTGAGAAAAGCATATTTGTGGTTTTTTCTTTACTTTTGAATTCAAATTAAACTTCCTAAATCATGAAGTTTCACCTATTTGGGAATACTCATAGTTTGCAATGTCCCCCATAATAGCTTATTATATAGACTTGTAAGGAGTTGATTTGTGAAGTGTATCAGAAAGATTGTGTGAGAGATTGGCTAAACCTTTTTCTACTGAAGTATTCGACACTAATCTCCTTATTGCCTCCACCTTCTCACTAGCTTATCCTTACCCAGAATTGATTCAAGAGTGCATACATATGTATAATGTGTGTAAAGGAAATATATTGAAGAAGGATGGAAGTGTTTTGTTGAATGTCAATAGGGAAATGTATTTAGATTATTTCACCTAAAAGAGAAACAATTTTCTAATCTTACCCTTACCTTGTCTACAACTAGATTCTCCATGAAAGAAAGTGATTATAAGAATATCATAGAAAAAAGTTGGACCGAGTCTTTCTATAAAGGTAGTTCTAGGTTACTCAAGACCTTGAAGAAGAGCATAATGACCACCCAAGTCCAAGATATAATAGTTCTATTACATAGGATTTGTGGCTCTCTTGATGTCTCTATTTTTGAAGACTAGGTGTATTTTTATATACAAATTGTGTTAAAAGGTTCACAAATTTTAGACTAGGCAGAATTAGTAGCTAGCTCTCTCAAAGATCAATTGAAAGGTGCTTTAAATATAAGAAAGGACTTCTTCATGTCATCCTATTTAATGTACATGCTAGCCACCACTTATGATTTACAAAATTTTCTATATGAACCCTAGATTGAGGGCATCACCATATATAATTATTATTCTTCATTGCAGAAAGATAAAGTCTTGGAGTATTTTAGAAAGTTTCATGATGTCTTTTTCTTGAAAATTGTGTTTCGATATGAAAAGTTCCCTGCACTATAGATTATCACCTGAGTCTCAAAGTCTCATTCAATCTTTTGGTAGCATGTACATCCAATTTCCAAGGTTTACTTATTTAAGAATAGAAGGTTTTGATGAAGTACTATGCATCTTACTAGATTTGCCCTTGATTGTTTTGTCCTAATAGAAGTAGCTCAACAACTTGTTGCTATAATAAAAAAATTCTCAGTTGAAAAGATTTGTGACATCATTTTCCCACTTAAACTAGGCAAATTGGCTTGCGAAAGAATGGAAGATGTGACATGCATAAGTTCTAACTTTATTAACTTTGGTTTTGGTTCTGATTAAGCTAGGTCAAACTTTGATAATAAAGGGATTATCCATAGCCTGTTTGATACTCATGCAAGAACTGTGCATGTGCCCACTGTGGAAGATTTTTGGGAAGATTTTACTGATGAGTTAGACGTGAAAAGAAGGGGGTTATCTAGGCTCACCATTTAACAAATCCACCTTTTCCATTTAAATTTGGGTATTGATATTACAAACATTAAGGAAGACAAAATAGACATACCAGCTCCACAAGAAATTGAACTACTAAATTTTGCTATAGATTCGAATTCTAAGGAAGAATATAATATCCTTGAAAGATGGAAAATGTGATTGAAAAGAAAAAGTCTTGATTGAGAATTCAAAAGGATACACATGCTAATGATTAGGTTGACCCTATTTCTAATGTTTTTCTTACCATTGTAGGGAGCAGAAGGTCATCAAGTCTCTCTAAGAAGAGGATTAATAATCCCCATCTTGTACAAAATACTTGTTCCAGCAAGAAAACTAAAATGGTTGTACTAGTAAGTCTTAATCAAGTGATTTAGGTAGATGGCAAACTAGAACAAGAACAAGGTGGAGAACTCATTGATAATAGCTAGAGTGTCCAAATGACTATGGGTTCATCTCCTCCAAGGATATAGAATGTAGGTACCCCAGAAAGAGTTACTCAACTGCAACAAGATGCTATCACTGCTAACTAGCTTGTGGCTTCAGTGAACAGGAAGAGGATTTTGGTTCTGATCTCTTTCCCAGTTGATGAAATCATGAGAAAATATACAAAAAAGGCTCCCACAGTAAAAAGGACTACTAGAATGACTAGGATAAGCTTTGGAAATGTGACTGGGAGAAGTATAGTCAAGGTAGCCACCTACAACCAAAATGAAGGAGCTAACAAGTTGGACCTAAGTAACTCCAAAATTACATCCACAAATTTGGTTGTAATGAATTGTAAGATGAAGCAAGACTAGATAGAAATGTCTATAAAGAAAATTGTTCTACAATCACAAAAAGATGGGATTGAGAAGAAAAAGCTATAAGCTAAGAACAATGCAATGGCTGAGTATATAAATTCATTGAAAGGACAAATTTTAGTCTCTAGAAATCAATCACAACTTGTCTTTGATTCCAGTGTCCCTAAAAAATAATAACTATTAGAAGATTAAAAGAAAGGAAAAATGATGACTTCTGCAGTGTCTAGTTGGATCAGTCTGGTAACAAATCAAGTTGTTAAACTCATACAAAATTTGCATGACATTGTTTCTCTAGCTAGAATTACACTTGATGAATCTTGTGTTCAGTTCGGGACTTGGAAAATAGAAGTCAAAAAACTCTTAGCCATGGTGACCTAATTAGTGGAAGTGGAGGATTTTGGACTAGAGAAGTTCCTTAAGGAAAATCTACTACAACATTTAGATGCAGTATTAATACAAGTCCTCAGGAAGAATATAGCCTAGAGGGTATCCAATTACTCCTCTGAAATCTCAAGGATGCAATGATGTGAAAAATATTTCAAAGCATTACTAGAAAAGGTAAATAGGGACTTTCAGTCCATTGGTTCAGCCTTTCCTAACCCCCTTAAAGAAGGAGGCTTTGATGTGGACATAATATTTAAAAAACATGAAGACCAAATGAAATCTGTAAAAGACAAAGTTGATCTCACACCATTTAATTTCTCCAAGGTGGCCAAATGTGAACTAATGTTAGGAATTTTTACTCTATGACTCTCTAGCTACCTAGATACTATGAACAAAATGAAGCTAGATAAGGACATCTAGAAGAATCGTCTACAAAGTATCAAGAACCCAAATACAACTATCATGACTGAATTCATGATTGCATTCAAGACATGGAAGCTGGTGCATGGAAAGGGTGATGTTGAAGATGTTGAAGATGAGGAAGAAGAGGAAACCACTTGACCAATTGGAAAATGATTAGTGTTTTCTATTAATTTTCTCTCAAACTTTTAGTTTATGGTTTTTAAAAGTTAAACTTTGGGTTTGCGTACCCTTTTATGTTGGTTTTGATAACTACTTTTAACTATCTGAGAATTAGGTTTTCAGGGAGATTATCAGATAGCTCTCTATTTAAGTTTGAAACTCAGTAGAGTTAGGGTTCATATATTTTGATGGTTATCATACTATGACCACTTTATATAAATTTTATAGCTATGCAAGTTTGCTAAATTTATAATATTGTATTTGAACAATATTGTTTTCTTTCAAAAGGAAATGGTTGAATATTAGAAGATGCTTGGCTTTGAATTTACTCATTATTGATTTAGTTTTCAATCAATATTCAAATGTTGAGGTTCCTTTGATGCTGGATATTTCTTTTTTGTGGTAAATATGTATTAATTTTGATTTTTTTTAAAAGGGTAATTGATAGAGAAACTATGTGTTCTTTTCTTTGTATGCATTTGTGTTTATTTAATTTCTATTTATTATATTATCCCCCTATCCAAGAATATAAGGGAGGCCTTATTACTTTTTAGTTTAAAGTAATTCTTATATGAAAGATAGTTTTGATTGAAGATCTAATAAGGAAGCTGAACCTTACCAAAATTCAAAGAGGAATTGAGAAAGTTGAAATTCCTTGGCTATTGGAAAATTGTATTTTTCTTGTTGATTTGGTCATAGAACTTTTTATTGATTTCTTTTTATTTAAAGACATATCTTTTCACCAACACTTTCACATAATTCTTAGCATTGACTTCTTATGTTCCATGTCTTCTTGCCTAACTAGTGTTTTCTTTGTTATAAGTCTGTCATTTACCTTTTGATTTACAAAGCCTTTAATGCTTTTAAGTTTCAAGTTATTAATAACCATATATCTCACAATAGAGATATCAATTTGATCTTTCTCAATGTCATTATAGGAATCATAGAACTTATTCATCTGTAGGGTATGTGCAAGATCATGGTGTGCCAAAAAGTGGCGATCTAAAAAATCAGTAGTTCTAAAATATCTCAAACCATTTCAAAATCTATTCCAACTTTTTTTCCATCCACCCTGATACTAAATGAAAATAATTAATATCTTTATAATCTCTACTATATATTTTGATACCAAACCTATATGGTCAATTTTAAAATCATCCTTACAATGTGCTTTTGGCCTGTTTTTATGTGATTTTTACTTCAAACATGTAGCTGATGACCTTTTTTTTCACCAAAATTTGATGAAATGAAAAGGGTTTCTTAAGAATGTTCTTATCTTTCCATAAATGTAAGGTTTTTCAAATTATGAGTTTAGTAAGTAATTATTAATTATTTTCTAATGGAATTATGTATACAGTGCTGACTGACACACTACTTGGAAATTAACTATAACTTTCAAATGGTAAAATATTTTTTAAATCTTAAAGATGCATCACATTCTATGTTTCTTCTACTATAAGGAAAGAAATTGAAAAAATAAATTTTGCAGAGTTTTGAATTAGTTAAAGTGGTCAAACACGAGAGTTTTTTTCTACCAAAAATACTAAAGTCAAAAGTTAATTATTAATTAATTATTTAGAATAAAAATACCCAGAAATATGTGTCACATCCAAGCATGAGTCTACTACTTATATCTAGAATATTATTAAATATTATCATTTGATTTTGATTAAGGTGGTCAGAAATACGCCTACTTCATATTTTTGTTCTAATTATTTTGTAATATTGCATTAAAATTCAAAATTTTGACCAATCAATTTTCATTTTTTTGAGATAAGTCCTAGTAGTTTAAAAACTAGATTAAATTTCCTAGAGATTCTTTTCTCTCAACTTTTTGATATAAGGTTAATAACAAGTGGAAAATTGCATATCAAGTTGACATAACCTTGATTTCCTAATTTTTTATTTCCACTTGAGAGCATAGTTTGGTTGACCATGATCCTTCAAATACCCTATACAAAGTTGCCTTAATTAACAATGGGTGTGTTAATCTTCTCTATCTTGGGTTTCCATGGTTGCCTTGTTTTACTTGTTGGTTGCTTAGAAATAGTAACTTTTTGTAGCTATTTCTCTTCAAGTTCCTCTTCTTCTTCTTCATCACTAGAGTCCTCAATTCTCAACAATGTCTTCTTTCTCCTTTTAGGTCTAGTAGCTTGTTACTTGACTCTTTTTTACTATCTTTTGGATCCACTTGGGTGTTCGGCTGATACAACAACATATGGAATGCTCTACTCTATAGGAGTTTCTACAATAGATACGCTAGATTCTTGGCTAGTTGATACAGGTGTCACATACATTACACCTTGTTCACCAATTTTTTTTATTCTAGAGATAGTTCAAGTCTTACTGCTTGTGATTCTTCTTTTGATACACTAGCCTTCGATAGTGCTTTCTTCATTACAGATGCAATCTTCTTATGAGATGCCTTTTCTAATGATGCCTAGTGGGTTGACTAAATTATCTCCTCCTATGTTCTAAATCTATATGATGCTTGATTAATATTAGATTTCAATAATAAATCAATATAACTAATAGCTATATCATCACTCAATTCATAACCTAGGGGCTTAAGAAATTTTTCCTGAGGTTCTACTACTTTGATATAAGTTAGGCCACTATCCACTATAAAACATATATCATTCTTAAATCTACCAACAATTACAGGGGCAATTTGATATCTCTATTTCACCTTATTCTAAAATGTTCTCATGATCAAATTTATGTTGTTCTAGATTTTCTCTTCTAAATGCATTCTACATAAATCTATTATCTTGTCCATAGTACATCTTTAACTGCTCATAATATTAATAATTGATAAGAATGGAAATCTCTTAAGTACATGAAAGAAAATATGATTGATCAAAGATTGAAATCTGAATACACCATTCATGGTTCTTTTAATCTTCTCAAAGTTTTCAATAAGTTGTACTCTAAGACTTTGACTCAAATTCACTTGTTCTTTCTCAACACATATCTTATAAGTTGCATAAATAAATCTTGTTGATAACTCATCATTCTTAGAACTTTCATGTAGAGAATATGCAATGATTCTACTTGAGAATCTTACATCATGTTGTTAGATGGTGCTGATCACCATTGCTTTACCATTGTAAATCACCTTAGTGTAATTTTTAATATTTATCTTATTTTATTTCTCACTAATACGTATACTTCCTTGTTTTCTAAGACCAGTGACCTCATGAAGAAGGTCGACAAACATGTCAACTACATTATCTCCAAATCTTTCCATTATGGATTCTACTTAATATAATCTGTGTCCATTCTCTAGTATTAAGTTCATAGTAGAAATGATAGTTAACTAAGTCTAAGACTTTTTATATGCTCATATATGGGCTTAATAGTCATATCATGGTTGAAAACAATTTCTACATCTCTATTCATAAACTTACTTCCAATAGTTTCAAACTTACTAGATAGATAGCTTATACATCTTCCAATAACACTACATTGTTTAGAGTAATTGAAAAGGTCAAATTAGGTTTTTCCTCTAAGGGTTTCACAAGAGCAACCTTCAATTTGGGTCTCTCAATATTCTCAACATTCTAAATAATTGACATATCCATGATTACACTGAAAATAAATTTGTCAAAGAATTTTTGTGCAGAAAATAATAAAATACTTTTTAAAGAGTAGGGTTTTTCTCAAAATCAATTTTATAAACTTCTTCTAAGTGCTCTTATCTTCTAAGATGATCACAATGTAGAAATAATCAAGTTCCTACTCCTTTTATTAATCGGGAACTTGCATTAATTGCCTACTTTTCTCAATAAAAAAAGCTATTTATTTTGTTCTAAAATTAAATATTTTCTCAAGATCAATTATTTGATCTTTGAATGCTATCTAAGGTTCACCATAGGTTCCTTCCATCATGAAAATGCTCCACAAATGTTTTCTTCATGAAATTTGCTATGGAAACATAGATTTCATCTTCTGCCACAGAGTAAACTATCTCTATTACATAATAGTAGTTCTTATTTTCTTTATAACTTCTTTCGGAAAGCTCCAAATTGCAAGAAAACTTAACTACAATCCAAAAATATTATAATATATCTTCTCTCAACCACATTACAAGTAGCTCAATCTCTAAATGAAGTTTCTAATTCTAGTGTTGTGAACAAGCTTAATTCAACTTGGTTGTATCTAACTCAATTGTTGACTTCAATTTCCCTATCATAATCATCTAACTTTTCCTCTTAAATGTCTTATCCTTTTACAAATGCCTCGTTGATTTCTTCTCAAAGTTCAATGACTATATTTTTTTGTTCCTCATTGTCTTTCTTAGTTCCAGAGTTACTCTCATGATTTATTCTATCATTTTCAAAGTTCCTCCCATTGTTGCTTCTATTTCTAAAGTCTCTTCCAATTTTCCTTCTATCGTTTCCAAATTTTCTTCCATTATTTCTTGTATCCATTATGTAATATTTTTCTGTGTCTGAGGTTGTTGCATAACTAACATACTAGGGTTCTGCTTCTAAGATTATGCTAATCAATAGGTGCTTGACAATTATGGGCAATGTGTCCAAATTTTTTATAGTTATAATACATGATCCACTTCCTTTCATCATAGGCCTACTTTCTCTTGATGTTCTTCCATCAAATCTTCTTCTATCTATAGGGTTAGTGTTTCCAAAAATTCTACAATTTCTTCTATCATTATCATACTTAGGTTTCCTACAATCAATTTCATTATGACCAATACCATAACAATTATGATAGTAAAATTTCATAGCATAATTAAATAATTTATTTGTACAATCTCTTTTCATATGACCTATTTCATTACATAAAAAAAATTTACAACTAAATTCATTCCTAAGTTCCTTAGGAGACTCCACTTGGTTTAATTCATCCAACTTCATAGTTTCCTTCTCAACTTCTTTGGATTTATTAGAAAATTCACTGAATTAAATCTTATCATCAGATTTATCAATCTCTTTTAGATCTAATTTAATTTTAAGATTCTTTGTAGATATGTTAAATAAATAACCAAGACTAGTCTTATCATAAGTAGGTCTTTGCATTAGCATTCATTCATTAAGCTTTTCTTAGCTAGTGTAAAGCTTTTCAAGTTGTTGCTTGCACTAAGTTAGTTCTCCTTTCAGAATACTATTGTACTTATGAAGTTCTTCATGATCTTCTTTCAATGTCTCAAACTCAGATGTCTTCTTCACCAAACTCACTCTAGAAGATTTGTATTTTCAGTCTTCAAATTAGCTTCAATTTCGCTAGGATCATTCTTCAAAGTCAACTTTAGATTGCTAATCTTCAATTGATGTTTCAAGATCTTATACTCTATCTTCAATTTTTAATAATCATCATCATTAGTTTTAGATTCAGTAGAGTCAAGCTTGGATTTGAGATGTTCAATCTTGTTCTTCATTTGTCCAATGCATACTTTGGAGTCTTCATATCTATCTTTCAACTTATCTCTTTCTTCACTAAGGAGATCAATTTGTTCAAGTGCCTCTTCAAGGTTCTTCATCAACTATTCCATATCCATAGGATCTTACTTAAGTTGTTAAGCCCCTTTCGAGTAACTGTGCTTTGATACAAATTATTATAAAAAGGGAATACTAAGAGTGGGGAGTGGGGGGGGGGGGGGATGAATCAGTATTCTACAAACTTTTTTCACCAACTAGACATTAACATTAATTACACTGTACCATGCATAAGAAAGTTAACAAGTAATGTGGAACAAAAATAATAACCATACATAAATAGAACTCATAACACTATATTTGTTAACCAAGGAAATACTAGCCAAGAGAAAACCCCAGTGGGGATGATACCCATTATATAATATGTTGATATATATGTGTTGGATATAATTGTCCAACTATGTGTTGTCTTTGATGTTACACAAATGTCACATTAGTTGGTAGATAGTATCTATTAAGCTCACTCGGGTGTCAAAGGATTTTATGGTAGAAAGTAGTATGAACTGAGCTCCTGCAATTAAAAAAGGAAAGTCAATGTTTACCAAGTTCACTCAATCTCCAAAGGATTTTGTAAGGTTTGCAATGTTAATTGAGCTTCACCTGGTTAACACAAGAAATCATTTCTGGAACAATGTCTACCAAGTAGGGTTCGCTAATGAAGGATTTTGTTAATTTGAGGAATAAAGTTTAATTGTTTTGAGTATTAATTCTAGCAGACTAATGTAATGATTATTAGTAATTGTAACTTGTAAATGAGTCGACTTGATAATTCATAAGCTATATATGAAAGGTCAAGTTGAGAATTCTAGTGTGTAATGAGTGAGTACACAAGTGTACTAATTTTTTGAAGAGGAAAGTGTGAGTGAAATTTGAAGGATGGTTAGATATCCTTGAGGAGCAAAAAAGTTTTATTTGATTAGGAAGGATCTAGTGAAGAAAAATAGAGATTCCTATCAGCAATTCAGTTGCATCTCATTTAGGTCATTTTCTCACCATTGTAGCAATGATTCCAAAATATCTTAATAGAGTTGGTCTAACAACCATTTGTAAATCCTCTAACAAGGTGATAGTTCAACTGAATCATTCTAAAGACCTTTTGCAAGGCTGCTTCTAACATGGTGATTAAATCCTCTAACAAGCTCACACCTAATAGTGTGTTTTGTAACCTGATGGGGACACGACCCAAGAACAAAATGGACACAACAGAAAAGGGAAATTGTATTAACTAAGAAAATAAGCTAGTACAAATAGGACAAAGAAAATAAACTTCAAAAAATGCCCTATGGGCTTACAATAGCATAAATCTGGAGATAATTTCTCCTTTCAGTACCTCCTCTCAAACTCCACTCCGAACTGCCTTTTACAATGCCATAAATCTCCTTAAATAGACCCCGAAGGGTTAAGGACTAGGAGTACTTTCTAGAAAGTGCTAGTAGGCATCCACTAACCAAATAGAAGGTTCCCAAAGCTGCGTTAGAAGTCGATGCAAATCTAGAAGAATCTAGAAATGGTAACGAACTTACGGGAGGCATAACTTTTGAACCATAGCTCCGATTGACGAACAATTTACATTTCCAGAAAGCTCTCGAAGTGCTCTATAGCCCTATGGACTAGATTCACTTGTCCCCCATTTTTTGGCCCTTTTTGAGGTCATTTAATGCCCCTAACATAACTTTGAAGCATTCTTAGGAGGTCTCAAAAACTCGAAAAACTGCAATAACTTTCAAACCGTGGGGCCTTTTGACCTGATTCTTTTCCTAAAATTTTGTAAATTACAATTACATTCATCTAGCCAATTTACACCTCCTAGTTCACCAAAATGATGGCCCAATTAGATGCTCCTTTTTTTTAGGATTTTCTAGCACACTGATAGTGGAATTGTGAGAGTTGGAACCTTTATTTGACCCAAATGGGTATCCAAAAATAAAAACACATGAAACAAAAACTAAGTCTAAGTACACTTTTTTTGGGTGACACAGGTTTGCCCTTATACCTCAAGATGCTCCTGCATCAGACACCCAGGGTAGATTGAAAAGTGACCCTGTCACTTTATGAATGGTAGAGGAAATCCCAAATGGGAAACCTCAGCTACTAAAATCCAAGTTGAGTCCCTGATTGGTCGTCCTTTCCATTTGACCAAATACTCTTCATACTGCCTATTTCTGGTACTCCTACCCACATGATGATCTAGAATGTATTCTATCTCCTCCTTCTTAGAAGTAGGAATTGGACATGGCTCTAACACCAGCTCCTCATCTGCACCATCATCATGATACTCTGTTAAATCTGCAATGTTGAAAATGGGAGAAATGTGAATACCGTCTGGTAGCTCCACTTCATATGCATTTCCTGAGTCATGTTTCTTCAAAATTTTACAAGGGCCAAATTTCTTCATTTTTAGCTTGTTGTAAGTACCGGCTGGAAATCTTTCTTTTCATAAGTGCACCATGACTAGATCCGCTACCTGGAATTCCTTATGTCTTCTCCTTTGATCAGCCCTAGCTTTATACTCTTGATTCATCTTGGTAATGTGTTCTTGAACCTCCTCATGTAGACGCTTGATATGTTCAGCAAATTCCTTAGCTTCAACACTTGTCCTCTCCCCTTATTCTATCTTCCTCAATTCTGGTGCAGTCCTTGGGCTATTCCCATATACAATTTGGAATGGTGATTTTCCAGTACTCCTATTTATAGAGTTATTGTAAGCAAAATCTGGTTGTGGTAGAATCAAATCCCATCCCTTGGGGTTATCCCCAACTAAACATCTCAGCAAATTGCTCAGACTTCTATTTACCACTTCTGTTTGGCCGTCAGTTTGTGGGTGATCCGTGGAACTGAATTTCAAGTCTGTTCTCAACTTTTTTCACAATGTCCTATAGAAATACCCCAAAAATTTAGTATCTATGTCAGAAACAATATTCCTTGGAAGACCATGTAGTCTTACCACCTCTTTGAAAAACAAGTCTGCAATATGGACAACATCATGAGTTTTGTGGCATGGAGTGAAATGTGCCATTTTGGAGAACCTATCAACCACCACAAATACTAAGTCATTACCCCTTTATGTCATCAGCAATCTAAGAACAAAATCCATACTTATGTCCTCCCATGGCCTTGATGGAACATGCAATGGCTGATATAGGCTAGTATTGTGACTAAACCCCTTGGCAACTTGACAAACCTGGAATCTCTGTACAAACTTCTTCACATCTTGTGAAATTTGAGGCCAAAAATAATGTTCTCTAAGAATGGCAATGGTCTTATCTCGACCAAAATGTTTGCCATCCCTCCACTGTGTTTCTCCTTAATTAGATTGTGTTTCTCCTTAATTAGATTTTCCCTCATGGAACTCCTTGGAATGCACAATTGACTACCTTTGAACAACATACCATCCTGAATCAAATAGTCTAACCACTTGGTTCTATCTACAGCAACAGGTTCTTTACAAGCTTTCTAGGCTTCACCAAAATCAGGATCCTTAGGGTACAAATTCTTGAGTTCATCAAACCAAACTACTTCAACCTACATTACTGTAAGTAACAACTGTCTCCTACTTAGTGCATCTACAACCCTGTTAGATTTTCCACTTCTATGCTTCAACACAAATGTATAACTCTGCAAGAACTCTACCCACTTCATATGCCTCTGATTCAATTTACCTTGGCTATTTAGGTACTGTAATGCCTGATGATCAGTATAAAGAATGAATTCCTTTGGCAATAAATAATGCTTCCGTTTCTTTAAGGCCTGAACTATTGCATAGAACTCTTGATCATAAACAGAATACTTCTTCTTTGCATCATTCAATTTTTCACTAAAATATGCAATGGGCTTACCTTCTTGGCTTAATACAACCCCAATAGCACTGCCACTAGCATCACAATCCATCTGGAAGACTTTTCTAAAATCTAGAGTATAAAGTCTTGCTGAAAATTAGAATATCATCCAAATAAATAATAACAAATTTTCCCAAGAACTTCTTAAGTACCTCATTCATGAGCCACATGAAGGTGCTTCGGGTGTTTGTCAATCCAAAGGGCATGACTAACCACTCATAAAGACCCTCCTTGGTCTTGAAGGCTGCTTTCCACTCATCTCCTTCTTGAATTTGTATCTAGTGATAACCACTCTTCAGATCTATCTTTGTGAAGTACTAAGCTCCACTCAAGCAGTCCATAATATCATCCATCCTTGGCAAAAGAAACTAGTACTTGATGGTGATCCTATTTATAGGTCAAGAATCTGTACACATCCTCCACTCTCCATCCTTCTTTGGTGTGAGTACTATAGGTACTGCACATGGACTCTGGCTCTCTCAAATCAAGCCCTTCCTCAACAACTCTTGAACCTATCTATTTAGCTCCTGTGTTTTAGTAGGAGTCATCTTGTGAGCAGCCTTGTTAGGCAAACTAGCTCCTAGAATCATATCTATCTGATGATTGATTTGCCTTACTAGTGGCAATCCATCTGGAACATTATTAGAAATAATATCTCCAAACTCCCCTAGTAAATCTGAAACTTCAACTGGTATTTCACTACTACCTTCTTTATCTTTCCTAGGAATCAAAGCATAGCACATATACTAATGTTTCATGCCATCTAAAAACTTCCTTTCACCAACAAGACAAATCCTAGCACTGCTACATACCTTTTCACCTTCCTTTTTCATTAGCTTCAATTTGTGGTGAACTCCATCTTTTGTCAGAGAGTATGTGTTTGCATATCCATCATGTACTGCATGTCTATCAAACTGCCATGATCTACCCAACAATAGATGGAAAACATCCATCAAAATAACATCATAGAGAACTTCTTCATGGTAACTCCCAATTTTGAATTTTACTAAACATTGTTCACTTACCAAGACCTTATGATCATCTTTTACCCAAGCAATCCAATAGGGTTGGGGATGTTTCTCCCTCTTGAGCTTCATCTTAGAGACCATCTCTTCTGATACCAAGTTATTAGTGCTACCACCATCAATTATCACATCACAACATTTATCCTCACACTTGCATCTGGTATGAAACAAACTCCTCTGTTGTCTTGGTTCAATCTCATGACTTAGTAGGATTCTTTCATTTACCAAGGTCTCTCCTCTTTCAGCATCCTCTGAATGTGATGATTGTGCATCCTCATCCATATGAGCAACCTTAGCTTGGCCCTCAGCTCTCCTATCTATCATTCCTTGTCATTGAGGGCATTCAAAGGCATGATGACTTTCTTCATTGCAATGGAAACAAGTACCATGGAAGCCTCCTCTTCCTTTTCCACATCCTCTACCTCTTCCTCTCTGATTTCCAAAGTCTTGATCATGGGAGCAGTTGAAACCCTCATTCCTCTGGTTCTTGCTACTACCCACATCTTCATTTATCTTTCGAGTTTCATTGTGGCCTCCAGATGATCTAGCACTTCCCCTTCCTCCTTGATCACACCCTCTTTCTCTTTCTTCAAACCTTTTATTCAGCTTCTCTTCAACTCATAGGGAAAATTGGTATGCCTCTTCAACGCTGGTCATTCTTACCAGACTTAATTCCTCCTGGATGCTCTGTCGCAACCCACTGATATAACAAGCAATCTTCTCCTTATTTGCTTCTGCATGTCTCGCTCTAATTAAGAGTCGGTAAAATTACTCTATATATTCTTGGACTAATCTTCCTACTTGCTTTAACCTATGCATCTTCTTAAACAAATCAAGCTCATAGTCCATAGGAATGAACTACTTCTTCAATTTGTCCACCATGTGATCCCATCTTGTGATCTTCTCCTTTCCTCTTCTATTTCTTTCCAATTGGACTTGTTGCCACCAGATTCTGGCATGGCCTTTTAGTTTGGCCTTTGCAAACTTAACCCTATCTGGGTCCCTGATATCCTCATACTCAAAGTATTCTTCCAGTTCATTGATCCAATCGATCAACTCATCTAGTTTCAGATTTCCTGAAAATACACCCACTTCAATTGTAGGTCTTTTTTGAAACTTAGTAATGGCCCTAAAAAGCCATTGCTCTGCATGATTCAGAACTTCCCCATCAAATTCCCCTTGTAGTTCCATTACTTCTTCTTTATTGTCATCCTCACTATCGTCACCTGCGACAACATTTTCTCCTCTACGGAGCTTCTCTTGCAATGCCTGTACCTACCTTTGGAGGGCTCTAACCTCCTCAAGATTAATAGCTCTGGCCTTTCCACCATGCTCTCTTCATGGAGGCATCTTCTTAACTCAAACCCACAACCACACAGTCCTAGTGCAAACTGCCTCACAGTCGGCATTCTGTTTACACACTTAGGAAAACCAGCTCTGATACCACTTGATGGGGACACAACCCAAGAACAAAATGGACACAACAGAAGAGGGAAATTGTATTAACTAAGAAAATAAGCTAGTAAAAATAGTACAGAGACAATAAACTTCAAAACATGCCCTAAGGGCTTACAATAGCATAAATCTGGAGATAATTTCTCCTTTCAGTACCTCCTCTCAAACTCTACTCCGAACTGCCTTTCACAATGCCTTAAATCTCCTTAAATAGACCTCGGAGGGTTAAGGACTAGGAGTACATTCTAGAAAGTTCTAGTAGGCATCCACCGACCAAATAGAAGGTTCCAGAATCTGCATTAGAAGTCGGTGCAAATCTAGAAGAATCCAGAAATGGTAACTGAACTTTCAGGAGGCATAACTTTTGAACCGTAGCTTCGATTGACGAACCATTTACATTTTCAGAAAGCTCTCGAAGTGCTCTATATCCCTATGGACCAGATTTTCTTGTCCCCCATTTTTAGGCCCTTTTTGAGGTCATTTAATGCCCCTAACTTGACTTTGAAGCATTCTTAGGAGGTAACCAAAACTCGAAAAACTGCAATAACTTTCAAACCATGGGGCCTTTTGACCTGATTCTTTTTCTGGAATGCTCTAAATTACAATTACATTCATCTAGACAATTTACACCTCCTAGTTCACCAAAATGATGCCCCAATTACATGCTCCTATGTTTTCGATATTTTCTAGCACACTAATAGTGGAATTGTGAGAGTTGGAACCTTTATTTGACTCAAATGGGTATCCAAAAATAAAAACACATGAAACAAAAACTAAGTCTAAGTACATTTGTTTTGGGTGACACAGGATTTCCCTTATACCTCTAGATGCTCCTGCATCATAACCTTTAACCCAGTTGGCTCCTAACAAGGCTCACTTTAGAAGAGTGAAAATCAGTAGCTAGTTACTTATTGGTTTTTCCCATATTGGGTTTCCACGTTAAATTTGGTGTCTCATGTGTTCATGTTATTTCTTTTATGGTTGCATGTTAATCACTGTGAATTTTTAAGATTTGTAAAAGTTAACATACACTGCATCTACCGAGTTACAACATTTTTTTGTATGTTTATCGAGTGACAACAATAACTAGTTTGTTAGACATGTAAGGGATCTGTAGATTTTTTTTTTTGTGATAATTGATTCACTGTCCCTCTTAGTTATTCTATCTATATTTCCAAAAATTGGTATTAGAGCTTTTGGTACTTACAGGAAAAGTTTCAAGGACCTAAGCTAAAGATCTGTATGCCTTAGAAGAGAGAAATTCCAAGGCTTAATAAGGATAACTTTCAAGTATGGCAAGGTCTCATGAGGCTTCATCTAGATTCAATTGGTGTTACAGAATTGAAATACCTTGATGAAGAATACACAACTCCTTCTGGTACATTATCTATTAATGACATTGCTGAGAAGAAGACTCATATCACCATGATGATAGAAATTGCATCTACCCTAAGCTATGAATAATTTGATGATATCAAAGACTACAAAATTGCCTTTGAAATGTGGAACAAGCTAAAGGATATCTATGGAGGTGATGACAATGTGAGGAGAGCCAAAGTAGAAAGTCTAAGAGGACAATTTGATCAGATGAAAATAAGAGAGGATGAAAATATTGCCAAATATGTTGAGAGGGTCAAAGGAAGTGTCAGTGCAATCAAAGCTTTTGGAGTATATATCAAGGAGGAAATAGTTGTAAGTAAAGTTCTTAGAAAATTACTTCCCATTTATACAATTAGAGTATCTACAATTCAAGAAAGAAGATGTGAAGCAAATCATAAGATAAATTTGGATACCATAGTAGGAAGATTGACTACATTTGAGCTAGATAACTATGAAAATTATGTTCCAGCTTCCAAGAACATTGAATCTATGTTTGAAGCCAAGCTTTCACTCAAAGAAAAAGGGAAGAAAATAAAGGAAACTCTATCAAAAAGTGAATAATAATTAGAAGAAATTTTTGACAATGATGTTGAAGTAATTAAGGCTCTACTTGCAAGGAAATATTCTAGAGGCAAAGGAAAATACAAAGGTAAAGTTTCCCTAATCTATTTTTCACGTGAGGAAATTGGTCATATTGTAGCTAGGTGCCCAAACAAGAAAAGCAAGGATTAGAAGAAATACCATAAGTGAAATGGAAAGAAATATTTCAAATCATTCAAGGACAAAGGTAAGAAAACATGTTTCATGGCTAAGGACTCTAAAGATTCTGATAATAGTGAAGATGAAATAGTTTACATTGTTATAAAAGATGAATCTAATAATGATGAGGAAGATAAGATGGCACTTATCTCTCATGTGAGAAAAAATGATACATGGGTCATAGAAAGTGGTTTTTCTCATCATATGACTGGTGACAAAACAAATTTTGAACATTTTGAAGACTATTATGGTGGTAGTGTAAGGTTTGGTAATAATGAACTTTGTTGCATAAAAGGAAGAGGCTGAATTTCATTAACCAAAGAACTTGTATGTGATAATACCTATTGGGTTGAAGGAGTAAAACATAATTTTTTGAGTGTGGCATAGCTAATTAATATTAGATTAAAGGTGGAATTCATACATGGAAAGGCATGACTATTGGATGATAAAGGCAAGCTAATTGGATCAAGAAAACAAACAAAAGGCAACTTGTTTTATCTTGATCTTGGTGATTCCTCATGTTTTATTGCTCAAGTTGAAGAAAGTTGGTTATGACATAGAAGGTTATGTCATGTAAATTTTGATAACATGGTAAAGATAAGAAAATTCAAGAAAGTAAGAGGCATTCATAGTATAAAGATACCTGATGTTGGTCTATGCAAGAATTGTCATATTGGTAAGATGGGAAAAACTAGCTTTAAAATTAAAAACTATCAATGTAAATATATTTTGAAAATTGTGCATATTGATTTATGTCAACCTCTTGGAATTGAATGCTATACTAGAGAAAAGTTCTTCATTCCTTTTGTTGATGAATACATTAGAATGATGACTTTTATGTATCTGAGAGAGAAGTTAGAAGCATTTTAGATGTTCAAATGGTATTTGGCCATAGTAGAAAATGAAATAGGGGAAATAATAAAATTCTTAAGATCACAAAGAGGTTTTGAGTTCATTTCCAATGAATTCAATAACTATTGCATTAAAAGAGGAATCAAAAGATAGGTATCAGCTCCTAGAACTCCTAAGCAAAATGGAATAGTTGAAAAGAGGAATAGATTTATCATCAATTATGCAAGGACACTAATTATTGAAAAGAACATTGCTATCAAATATTGGAAGGAAGCTATCAACACTACAGTTCATACCTTAAATCAAGTGTAGCTAAATAAGGAGTCATTCAAAATCCCCTATGAGTTATGGTATGGCTATAAACCCAATGTAAGTTACCTAAAAGTATTTGGAAGTAAATGTTACATTTTGAAAGAATCTAGAAAAGAAATATTCAATGTGAAGGGTGATGAAGGTATACTTTTGGGATATTCTTGCAAAAGTAAGGCATATAGATGTTTGAATTTGTCTACTCACAAAATAATAGAAAGTGCACATGTGAGAGTTGATGAGTTTTCATAAAGGACTAAAGAAGAAAGAAAAAAAAACTAAAATATTATAGGAGATTTTTTTTCATTGAATCTGATACTTTTCTAGACACATCTATCAATTAGGAGACTTCTACTCCTAAGTCTTCAACAGTCACCAAGTTGCAAGAAGTTCAAAATAAGTTTCAGGAACCTGAGTCACATTCTGAAGCTACCAAGACAATGCCTACTAAGTTTGAGTAGCCAAAACCTGAAGTTTAAGTGCAAGAGGATGACAATGCAATTCATTCAAAAGGAAAGGAACCTGTATTGGCCAAGTATGTTAGAAGGCATCATACAATAGATTAGATTATTGGAAACAAATTAGAAGATAGTATGACAAGAAGTAAGCTAAAAGGTACTTGCTTACTTGCTTATTTTGAACCTAGAAATGTCAAAGATGCATTGGAAAATGAAAGTTGGATTGAGGTTATGAATGAAGACATAAAGAAAATAGACAAGAATAAAACGTGAACTCTAGTACCTAGGCCTAAAGATAAAAACATGATTGGAACAAAATGGGTATTTAGGAATAAGTTGAATGAAGATGGTAAGGTATCAAGAAAAAAAGCTAGATTGGTATGTAAAGGCTACTCTCAAAAAGAAGGAATTGATTATGCAGAGACTTTTGCTGCTATTGCAAGATTGGAACGTGGTAGGACCTTACTTGCATTTGTTGCATATAAAGAATTTAAGGTATATCAAATGGATGTCAAATCTACATTTCTCAATGGTATTTTGGATGAAAAAGTCTACATTGAGCAACCTAAAGGTTTTGTTGATCCAAAAAAAAAGGACATGGTCTGCAAATTACAGAAAGCATTGTATGGTCTAAAACAAGCCCCTAGAGCATAGTACGAAAGATTGCATAACTACCTTACCAGATTGGTTTCCAGAGAACTAATAATAACCATAATTTGTACATCAAGGAAGGACCAGATAACAATATTGTTTTAGTAGAAATATTTATGGATGTCTATTTTTGGTGAGATTAAATTCTTTGTTGGTCTTCAGATTTAGCAGAGTAAAAGTGGTATCTATATCACTCAGTCTAAATACATCAAGGAGATACTCAAGAAGTTTGGTATGGAAGATTCTAAACTAGTTGGAACTCCCATGTTTATTGGACTAAAGCTTACCAAAGATGATGATTCAAAAGAGGTAGATTAGACATTATATAGATCAATGATTGGAAAATTATAGTATGTAGTTCATACAAGGCCTAATATTTCTCTTGTAGTTGGTATAGTGGCAATATTTTTAGTGAAACCTAGAGAAAATCACATGATGGAAATCAAAAAGATCTTGAGATACTTGAAAGGCACTAAAGATTATGGATTGTGGTATAAGAGTGGAAAAAAATTGGATTTAAAAGTGTTTAGTGATGTTGATAGGGCAGGAAACATTGATGACAAAAATAGTACAATTGGTGGAGCATTCTTTCTTGGCAAAAGATTGGTATCTTGGACAAGCAAAAAGCAAAATTGCACAACCCAATCTATAGTAGAAGTAGAGTATGTTGCAATAGCAATGAACTATTCAAATATTATTTTGTTTAAATAGTTGTTGGAAGGCATGAAGATTGACATCAAATAACTAGTTGTTATGTTTTGTGATAGCACAAGTGCAATTAACCTATCAAAGAATCCAATCATGCATTCCAAGACCAAGCACATTTCTATAAAGTATCACTTTGTCAGAGAATTGGTGTAGAATAAGGAGATTAGATTGGAATATGTACATATAAAAGAATAGATTGCTGGCATATTAACCAAGCCATTACCTAAGGATGCATTCTTGTCTCTAAGAGGTAAGTTAGGGGTCATTCCCCTATCTGAAGTTCACTAAAATAAAGTTTTAGTGATGCATCAATAGGAATCAAGTTGAATATCTATCAATTGATGCAGCATAGTCATGGGAACATTGCATATGAATCAATACTCAAGGTACATTGTTACTCATTTGGTATGTGTTGTCAAAGAGGGAGAGTTTACTATCATATCTTTTTGAAATTTGATTTTTTTTTAGGGAGAGTTTGTTGTTTACAAAAGAAGCTATGTAATTCCATCATAGAGGGATATTACTACATTAGAGATTTTTTTGGAATAAAATCTAAGAGGGAGATTGTTGGATACAATTGTGGCATAAACTTGTTTTCAAATTTCATTGTGTTATGACATGTTGTGTTGCCACCAATGCGAAAGAGGAAGACTGTTGGATACAATTGTCCAATTGTCTGTTGTCTTTGATGTTACACAAATGTCATATAAGTTGGCAGATAGTATCTACCGAGCTCAGTTGGTTAGCAAAGAAAATTTCAAAGTCTACTGAGCATTCTTGGAAATTACTTTGCAGAAACAATATCTACTAAGTTCACTTGGGCATCAAAGGATTTTTTGGTAGAAAGTATTATTAATCGAGCTCCTATGGTGAATGAAGGAAATTTAGTGTTTATTGAGTTCACTCAATCTCCAAAGGATTTTTTAGGGTTTATAGTGTTAACCAAGCTTTAGTTGGTTAACATAGGAAATCATTTCTAGAATAGTGTCTGCCAAGCAGGGTTGGCAAATGAAGGATTTTGTTAATTTGAGGAATAAAGTTTAATTGTTTCAAGTATTAATTGTAGCTAAGTGAGGTCATGATTATTGGCAATTGTAACTTGTAAATGAGTTGACTTGATAATTTGTAAGGTATATATGAAAGGTCAAGTTGAGAATTCTAGATTGTAATGAGTGAGTATGCAAGTGCATTGATTGTTTGAAGAGTAAAGTGTGAGAAAACTGTAAAGGATGGTCAGCTATCCTTGAGAAGCAGAAAAGTTTTATTTGATTAGGAAGGATCTAGTGAAGTAGAATAGAGATCTATATCAACAATTCAGTTGCATCTCATTTAGGTCATTTCATTGTTACTTTCTCACCATTGTAGTAGTGATTCCAAAATCATTTAATAGAGTTGATCTAATAGCCATTTGTAAATCCTCTAACAAGGTGATAGTTCCATTGAATTTTTTTAAAGACCTTTTGTAAGGCCACTCCTAATAGGGTGATTAAATCTTCTAACAAGGTCACACCTAATAGTGTGTTTTGTAACCTTTAACTAGGTTGGCTCCTAACAAGGCTCACTTAGGAAGAGAGAAAATTAGTAGCTAGTTACTTGGTGGTTTTTCCCATATTGGGTTTCCACATTAAATTTGGTGTCTCATGTGTTTATGTTATTTCTTTTATGGTTGCATCTTAATCATTGTGAATGTTTAAGATTTGTAAAAGTTAACAAACACTACATCTACCATGTTACAACATTTTTTTTTATGTTTAATGAGTGACAGTAGTAACTAGTTTATCAGACATCTACGGGATATGTGGATTTGTTTTTGTGGTAACTAATTCACCCCCCCTCTTAGTTAGTCCATCTATATTTCCAACAATATGTTCCTTGTTAGAGGATGGACCCTATTAGAAGTCAATGAGAAAATTTAGTATAGAGAGTCTGTGTTAGGAGACTTTGAATCTTTGTTAGGATATTCTAACCCTATTAGTAGTTTTTGTATAGTAGATGCAAGAAGAGCTCACTACCCAAACATGCACTTCCAATTAGGAGAACAGATCAGTTCCCAAACAAGTAATTAGTCCTCAGGTATATAGATGTTGTAACTTCTTTCTTGATTGATCTCTAACCTCAACTCGATCTTGTATCACAAAATCAGGTTCTCAAAAACTTTGCATATATCACTTCACAAAAAGTTCACATATTACTTATTACAATACAATTGGACACTTCTTTTCACAAGATGTCCTTTGCATAAATACCATGCCTTTTCACAAATTTTTGTTAGGTTGGCTAGGACCATAATATACATTTCCAATATAGAGTAAATATCTATGATGTCAACCCTAATTGGTCAAGTAAGTATTTTGTAAACAAAATAATTCCTATCCTTTAATTCTATTGTTCTATTTCACTTGGTAAATCATGAATATCTCTTTTTTGTACCATCTGTACTAATGTTTGAGGTTATACACATCATCATCAACATGTATACTATCTCCACCTAACTTTGCCAATAATAATATGACATCAGAAACATTTTAAATATAAAATAATGTACTATTGTAACCCATTTCATACTTAGAAAATTTTAAGAATACCAAATGCTAAGTATCTTTATTTCTAAGGTTTACCACAAGTATATATATCATGTGTCACCATTTGCACTTTCTATAATTTTATGAGTAAACAAATTCAAGCATTTGTATGCTTTACTTCTACATGAGTATCCTTGGAATATTCCTTCATCACCTTTGACATCAAATTTACCTTTCTTGGATTCTTTCAAGATATAACATTTGCTACCACATACTTTCAAGCAACTTACATTAGGTTTGTATTCATACCATAGTTCATAAGGAGTTTGATTTGAATATTTCTTCAACTATACTCTGTTCAAGGTATGCACTACAATACTGATTGCTTTCTTCAAGTATTTGATTGGAACATTCTTTTCTTTCATTAATGTTCTTGCACAATCCATGATGGATTTGTTGCTTCTTTCGACTATATCATTCTATTGTGGTGTACCAGGGGCTAATACTTGTTTGTTAATTTCTTTTTCAATGTAGAAGTCATTGAAATCATTGGAAATGAATTTATGACCTCTGTTTGGTCTCAAATATTTTAGTTTTTTTTTCTAGTTTCTTTCTCTACTTTTGTCAGATAACACTTAAATTTTTGAAATTCTTTAAACTTTTCTTTTAGATACCTTACATTCATCATTCTAGAATAATCATCAAAAAAAGAATGAAAAATGTATCTCCATTGTAACTATCGATTCCAATAGGTCCACATAAGTCTATATGAATAAGCTCTATGACTTATTTACAATTGTACTAGTCCAAGAATTTAGACAAAGATATCTAAGCACCCTTAGTGATTATGAATTGGTGAGCCATAGTACAAGTGGAGAAAAGTGAGCCTCTAGATCTACCAACCAACTGTGCTTCTTCCAATCCACCTATCTATCATATTATTTTAGCTATTCCTACCTTAAGAGGCACTTGGTAGGGTAGTACATGGAGGAATCCCCTAGAAATGATATACCCTAAAAATAGTAGAAATAGGGTAAGATATAATATTATCCCAATTGTGGGACACTTTCAAACTAGAAAGATTGTCCATGGGTTTGATAAAATCTAGCAATGCCTTGGGAATTCTAGAATTGTCACTTAATATGGGGCTTCTCAATCTAGATGAAAATAACCTATCAAATCGAACAAAACTATCCTCCTCTACATCAAAAGTCATATATGCACTCTATAACTAGAGTGGCAGAGCTTCTCCTTCATATTCTTTGTTTAAAATTATCTCCTTTTCAAAATAGGTCACCCCTTTAAATAAGAACATGTGTATCAATAATGAATAATAACAAAATGTCTTCTCCACCTTACTCTTTGCAATCTAATTTAAACCTATATAAAATTCCTTTAGTATATAAGATGCAAAGTCAAAAATGATATCCACACCAAAAGAAGAAATTTGTGTCATCATATACATGAACTTGATTGGCATGAAATTTTGCTCATCCTCATCAAAAACCCTACACAAAGTCAAATATATCTAGGGCCCTAGTAGTGAATAATTCCTTCTTAAAAGGTTCTTTAGTAGATGTTATAACAAAAGTGAAATTTCTAATTGAGGCCAAGTGTATTCCCAATGCATCTTTCCTTACCTAATCCCCTTTTTACAAGTATTCCTTCTCTGGTCCTAACATGTCAATGATCTCATCATAATTTGAGAGTGGCTCTAAACAAAAACCCTCTCAAATTTCTTTAGCATCTGTCCTTATAAGGAATTCTCCATATACTTTTCTCACTATTCTAGCTACTAGGTCCTAAAGCTAAGTAATGGCTGTGAGTAGGTCTAAATCCATGAAAACACTTGGGACCACTAGTTTACCCAAATCAAAATTCTAAAATTCCCATAAGGAGTAAACAACTTTCTTTCTAAAAACCATTTCTAAAAAAGATAGAACCCTATTTTGGAAGTAGTAGCATCCCTAACCCAATTCTGTTTATCATACATGCCATCTACAATCTTGAGCCTAGGGTTCACAAGAACTATCTTTTTAACTTGGGCTGACTCATTCATGGACTTGATCAATTATTCAAGAAATTCATCATGTATGTTTCTACTTGCGTATTCTGTCATCCTCATAAAACCCTTCTTTATAGGCATATTTAATAATATGCAAAACACCATAATTCTTTATTGTTTGATGATTAAGATACTTACTTAGCTCTTCATTACTCTTTATCAAAGCTTTGTAACAAATGGTGGATACTCAAAATTCTTTTACAACTTTAACTAGGTGAGAAATAACTCTTCAATAGGTTCTTGGCTTTCTGAGAATTTGAAATCTATTCACGTGAAGAGGAATTTGCAAAATCCTACAATAGATCTCTAGTTTTTCTTCACATGGGGAGCCTTAATTTTCATAAATGGATCATAAGGACAATAGGGTGGCACCACCTTCTAAATTTAAAAACAAGCCATCAATTTTAAAAAATCCAATGATTTATTAATAAAATGGTCAATGACTCAGTTTCAATCAGCCAGGTTGGTACTCAACCCAATTAAAACCCTCCACATAGGCCTTTCCTTTTACTACTGGTGAGTTACACTAGACCCACTAATGCTTTTGGACATGTGTCATGCTCTTGGTATGTCACTAAGTATAAACATCGAACAACTCCTTATAGTGACATAACGACCATCGTTGATGCTACCTTGATTAGATGATAAATTTGTCATGATTATTTTATTGCAAATGTGTAGGTCCTTCTATCTTTGCCATGTCCCAAACAATAAAGATAGAGCAAGTTTCCATAATGGCATAGTGACCACCATTGATCTAGGAGAGATCTAATGACACATATCAACAAGTATATTTTTCTAAGTGCAAATCCATAGTGGCATGTGACATCAGACCATCTTGAAATGATAGCAATGCCATTTATGATAAGTAACCTTTATAGTACCATTTTTTGAAACTAGGTCCCACCATATTCTCTTTTTTTTGGAGGTCACCAGGCTGCATGCAGTAAAATTCATACAAATTTTGGTGGTGACATGGCAACCATTGTTGATGTCAAGGAAATCTGACAACATGAATCAACATTAGTTTCTCATCTTTAATTGCATTTGATAGGTTTAACATTTCAACATGACAAAGAGGCTCATTAATTGCAATTAAAATTTTGGCACCTATCTTTGGAGTTGGTCCCACCATGTCTCCTTTTACAATGGTCACTACATTACCAAGGGTAAAAACCTTACAACTTCTGTTAGCAACAAAGTGACCACTGTAGATCTTAAAAATATCTAATGGTGTGGGTGATTTACCTTCCAACCATGCTTATATTAACTAGGTCCCATGTGTAGTACTTTCTTGGTTTCCATGTTCCTTGTAGTAAAATGGAGGAAAATTCTTATAATGACATGGCAGCTACCATAGGTTTAAAAAATATTTAATGGTAAAGATTATTTCATAACATTATGGAACAAAATGAAAAGTCCTTTAAAAGGTTCCCAAAAAAGGTATACTTTTAAAATAATTCTCCTGCTCGATTATAAAGACAAGGCAAACAATACATAAAGCTTGCTTAGTTCACAATTTTGTAGAGTAACAAGAATTTAAAATAGACTAAACCTTAATTTGCACAAAAGAAACTAGGAACCATCACTGTAAAACATCTTCAGTAAAGGACGAAGTGAAAACATGAGCGACACAACTTCTTCACAAGGAAACTAGATTAGAAGAATCTTACCTTTGTACTTTCCTTTGGCTTTGGAATATTTCCTTGCAAGCAGGGCTTCAACAACTTCAAGATCACTATCTAAACTTTCTTCCTATTCTCCACTCTTTGATTGATTTTCTTTTGAGCTCTTACTCTTTTTCTTGAATGAAATCTTGGTTTCAAATATAGACTCAATACTTTTAGAACTAAGGACATTGTTATCATAGTTATCCAATTCAAAAAATATCAATCTTCCAACTAGAGCATCCAAATTTAAATTTCTATTTGGATCACATCTCATCTCTTGAATAGCAGACAGTGTAATTATAGAGATAGGATGAAGGGGTCTAAGTACGTTTCTTATAATTATTTTGTCATAAATTTCTCCTCTAGATGCTTTGATTGTGCTCACACTTACTTTAATTCACTAAACATATTTTGTAATGTTTTTATCTTCTCTCATCTTCATTTGATCAAATTGTTCTCTAATACTTTTAGGTTTAACTCTTCTTACATTATAATTTCCTCTATAGATGGATTTTAGTTTGATCCACATATCATAAGTTGTACTATAACTTTTTACTTCATCGAATTCAACATAATTAAGAGTAGAAGCAATGTTAATCATCATGATGTTATATTTTTTGTTTTCAAAAATTTCTTCAACTCATAATATTCTAGTAAGACTCTTGTACTCACTGTCAAGATATTTGCATCCTAAATCATTGATAGTTCCCAAATGTAACCTCATAAGTCCTTTCCATGCTACAAAGTTATTTCTATTCAACTTGGGAATCTCTCTTCTATAAGACATCCTGGTCTTTAGCTTAGGTTCTTGAAACCTTCTCTACAAGCACTAAGAGCTCTGATACCAATTGTTTGAAATATAAAAGAAGTAACTAAGAGGGGAGGGATAAATAATTTACCACAAAAATAAATCCCAAATCCCTTAGATGTTGATACAAATCAAAACTCTATGTAAACTGAACTATGTTGTAACTTAGTAAATACATAGGCACTTGGTTTACACTAAAAAAATGTTGTAACTCAGTAAAAATTGAAATAACTTAGCAAATGTTAATCATGAAAATCTTAAGATATTATCTATAATGAATATTATTTTAGCTTAGTTACATAAACATAAAGGATTTAGCATGAACACAATTGACACCAAAATATATTGTGGAAATCTAATTTGGGAAAAACTACCAATTGCAACTAGTTACTAATTTTCACTCTTCTAAAGTAAGTGCTATTAGGACCCAACCCTATTAAATGTTACCAAACACACTGTTAGGTGTAACCCTATTAGAGGATTTAATCACCCTATTAGAAGTGGCCTTGTTAGAGGTCGTGAGTCACTTTAATAGAAATGTCACCTTGTTAGAGGACTTACAAATAGCTATTAAGCCAACTCTATTAAGAGATTTAGTTCACTAAGCTATAATGGTTAGAGAATAAAAATGAGATGACCTAATTTATAATGCAACTAAATTGCTAATTATAGATCTCAATTTTGGCTTGTATACTTGATCTTTTCTAATTGAATGTATCTTTGTAGCTCACCAAGGATATTCTTCTTATCCCTCTAATTTGCTTCCTCTAAGCATCATCAAATCTTTAATTATGTTCCACACATTCAATCCTCAACTTGACTTTATATTTATATATTACACATTGTCAAGTCATCTTGAATACAAATTAGAATAATTAATATGAATCTCCTTAGTTAGCTAGAACAAACAAATAATTCAATTGAACTCAATATTCCAAAATAAGAAAATCCTTCATTTTCCAACCCTACTTAGTAGATACTAACTCAAAGTGATTTTCTTCTATTAGCCAAGTGAACTTAGTCAATAGTACATATTTAGAAAGTTACTTTGGTAACTAAGTGAGCTCAGTTAACACTCAACTTCTATAAAGTTTCCTTTGTTTCTTGAGTGAACTTGGTAGATACTATCTTTTAAGCTAGGCAAACTTTGGAGTGCTTAGTAGACACATAAAACTATCTTCAATGCTCGAGTGAGCTTGACATACACTAACTGGCAATAATATGATGTTGTGTGTAACATCAAAGACAATACACAATTAATCAATTCTTACCAACAATTTATTGAAGAAAAAAAAAGGATTGTACTACTACCACCAAAAAGTTTCTTGTTATGCTTGGCCCTCAAAATTTGAGTATTTTATCCAAACAATTGAATGGGCTATGTGTACCCTAATGACCTCTAGAATTATTTGTTATCCAAAAAAAATCAATCACATACACAAGACACATCATATAAACATCATTCTAATGTTTTTTCAATAATTTTTATATCAATTTACATATAGCATTATCTTTGAGAGTGTTTATATTTTAGCAAAACCTTATTATTTTGATACAATTATGGATGTAGCTAGTAGACATGGATAGAAAATCTCTTTTGTGTAAGCACAAAAACCAATACATAGTGCACATTATATTGGTATTTCCCTTTTATATGGTGAATTGTTCTTGTTGCTATGGAGCATTTTATGTTAATAGTTTCTTTTCTCATGATAAATCCTAGATTTTAATAAATCTGAGATTTTAAAGAGTGCCTACATTGAAATGGTCTTTGTCATAGTTTTCATCTTACAAAAAATTTCTCATGACTCAAAAGTATAAAGCTTTGCATGTTTCTCCTAACACAAGCATGACAAATACTCTTTGTTTTTGCAAATGTGAGTATTATATTAATCTAGCAATTAAATCTCCACAACCTATGTTCTATACATCCCAGGGATACACCCCCTAATAAATTTGACCTCTATTCAAATAGGGGACATTTTAGGGACCTGGGATGAGTAGGAAATGTCATCAATCCCATCTCTAAACTTGTACTAAAATAGGAAATGTTCTATTTACTTGGAGTGTTTTGAGAAAATACCTAGGTACATTAGGGGGCAGCCAACCTTACCATCTGAAAGAGAGCTAGTCATCCCCTAATGGCCCATACATTTTTACTTTTTTTATTCTAGATAACTGTGATGAACCACCAACCTTTAACACTAAATGTAGGTACTAAATAGATATCTTATTTTCCATTGGGCTGGTTTGAGGACTATTTTAAGAGGGAGAACACACATCAGCAAAAAATTTCAAAATTTTGATCTCATAGTCCCTACCTTATTTATGTTGTTACATCTATCTGGTAGTATTATGATATGGAATCATTTTAATTATATTTAATAGAAGGACTCTCATAGCTATATGAAAGAAATTTCTTTACATATTGCTAGTATAAGAGAGAGTTAAGCCCTCAAATACAATTTTCACATTATTTATATCTTACTACATACAAGATTTTTCATTCTTGTGGGTCCCATGGGTTTCTTTGGTCTTGTAGACATTATTAAAATCTTTCTCTCTTTCTTTCTTCTTAGAGCTTATGATTGCACCTTTAACAAGACAAAGATCTTATGATTGCATGCCCTAGCTAGATGTAATTCTTTACTACTCCCAAAGAGCAAGCCTTGGAGGTCTCCTCATTGGAGAGGCCACTGGTCTCTCCCCCATCGCACAAACATAACACTAAAAATAATACTCAATTCATTTATTCTAAATTAAAACTTTGTTATTTATGGTTTCTCAATGATAATAGGTATCCAAATACACCTAGAATATGAATTGAGGAGCTTCTAGAGGCATGGAAGCCTATTGTTAATGCTATTTACAATAAAGGAGGTATTTTATTTTGTCAAATTTAGCACACTCGAAGGGCTTCAAAGGTGGGTAAGTGCTTTTACCATTTACAAACTAATGGAGACACAACCAAAGAGCAGAATGAACACACAAGAAAAGGGAAATATTATTATCAATGCAAAATTTCCTATAGGCTTACAATAGTATGATTTTGGAGAAAGAAATCGTCCACATATTACCCTCTCTCTAACTCCACTAAATGCTACCTTTATAGTGCCAAAAATGCTCTTAAATAAGCCCCAAAGGGTTTAAGGTTAGGAATACATTCTAGAACAAGACATTTGGCATCCACTAGCAAAATAGAAGGTTCCAAAAATCATGTAGAAGTCGGTGTAAAATTAGAATAATCTAGAAATGATAGTCCAACTTTTAGGAGGCATAACTTTTGAACCATAACTCTGATTGATGAACCGTTTACATTTTTGGAAAGCTCTCGAGGTGCTCTACAGTCCTATGGACCAGATTTTCTTGTCCCCCATTTTTTGGCCCCATGTGAGGCCATTTAGTGCCCCATATCTAACTTTGAAGCATTCTTAGGAGGTCTCTAGAAATTGGAAAATTGCAATAACATTCTAACTGTGAAGCTTTTTGACCTGATTCTTTTTCTCGAGTGTTTTAAATTACATATATAACCATCCCTCCAATTTGCACACTCTAACTCACCATGATTATGGCTCAATTACATAGTCCTATTTTTTGGCATTTATACATATCCCAAGGTGCTTAAAGACTAATAAAACTCTAACCTAGAAACCTAATAGTAGAACTGTGAGAGTTGGAACCTTTATTTAACCCAAATTGGTATCAAAAAATAAAAAAACATTAAAAAAAAACTATCTCTAAGCATTTTTTTATTTCTATTTTTTTGGGGGGTGCAGGATTGCCCTTACACGACTAGATGCTCCTGTATTAGACACCCAGGGTAGATTGAAAATTTACCCTGTCACTTTATGGTAGAGGAAAACCAAGATGGGTGACCTCTACTATTGATATCCAAGTTGAGTCTTCTATTGGTCATCTTTTCCACTTCACTAGGTACTCTTCATATTGCCTATTTCTAGTACTCCTGCCCACATGACTATCCAAAATCGCTTCTATCTCATCCTTCTTAGAAGTAGGAATTGGACATGGTTCCAAAATCAACCCCTCATCTACACCATCATCATGATATTTTGTTAAATTTGCAATGTTGAAGATAGGAGAAATGTGAATCGCATCTAGCAACTCCACCTCATATGTATTTCCCGAGTCATGTTTCTTCAAAATTTTATAGGGACCAAATTTCTTCATCTTCACCTTGTTGTAAGTACCCACTAGAACCCATTCCTTTTGTAAGTGTACCACAACCATATCCCCTACTTGGAACTTCTTATGTCTTCTCCTTTGATTAGTTCTAGCTTTATACTGTTAATTCATCTTGGTAATGTTTGCATGGACCTCCTCATGTAGGCACTTGATATGTTCAACAAATTCTTCTGCCACGGCACTTGTCCTCTCCCCTTGATCCATCTTCCTCAATTCTAATGTAGTTCTTGGGCTACTTTCATACACAATTTGGAATGGTGATCTACTAGTACTCCTATTTATAGAGTTATTGTAGGAAAATTCTACTTGTGGTAGAATCAAATCCTACCCCTTGGGCTTATCTCCCACTAAACACTTCAACAAATTGCCCAAACTTCTACTTAACACTTCAGTTTGTCCATCAGATTGTAGATGATGTGTAGAACTAAACCTCAATTTTTTCCTCAAATTCTTCCATAAATTCCTCTAGAAATATCCCACAAATTTAGTATCTCTATCAGAAACAATACTCTTTGGGAGGCCATGTAGTCTCACCACCTCTTTGGAAAATAAATCTGTAATATGTACACCATCATGAGTCTTGTGACATGGGATGAAATGTGACATCTTGGAGAACCTATCAACCACCACAAATATTGAGTCATTACGCCTTTGTGTCCTCGGCAATCCAGGAACAAAATCCATACTTATGGTCCTCCCAAGGTTTTCATGGAATAGGTAATGGCTGATAAAGTCCAGTATTGTGACTAAATCCTTTGGTTGCTTGACATATTTGGCAACTCTTCACAAATTTCTTCACATCTTGTGACATTTGAGGCAAAAAATAATGTTCTCTTAGAATTGAAATGGTCTAATCTTGACCAAATTGTCCTACCATTCCCCAACTATGTTTCTCTTTGATCATGTTTTCCCTCATGGATCTCCTTGGAATTCATATTTGACTACCCTTGAACAACATATCATCCTGAATCAAATAATCTAGCCACCTAGTTCTATCTATAGCAATAGGCTCTTTACAAGCCTTCCATGCTTTAGAGAAATCAAGATCCTTAGGGTATAGATTCTTGAGTCCATCAAACCCAACCACTTCAACCAGCATTACTGTAAGCAACAACTGTCTCCTACTAATTGCATCTACAACCCTATTATATCTTCCACTTCTATGTTTCAACACAAATGTATAGCTCTACAAGAAATCTACCCACTTCATATGTCTTTGATTCAATTTACCTTGGCTATTTGGGTACTGCAATGCCTAGTGATCAGTATACAAGACAAATTCTTTTGGCAATAAATAATGTCTTGATTTCTTTAAGGCCTGAAAAATTGTATAGAACTCTTGATCATAAACATAATACTTCTTATTTGCATCATTCAAATTTTCTCTAAAATATGCAATAGGCTTACCTTCTTGGCTTAATACATCCCCAATAGCACTACCACTAGCATCACAATCTACCTGGAGCACTTTACTAAAATCTGGAAGTGCCAACACAGGTTGCTCTGTCACCTTCCTCTTCAACAATTCAAAACTCCTTATAGCTACTATAGTCCACTTGAACTCTTTCCTATCCTCGCTTATTGTTTCAATTAGGGATACACATATGCCATTGAAATTCTTAATGAACTATCTATAGAAACTAACCAAACAATGAAATGATCTCACCTTAGTAGCAGACCTTGGAGTAGGCCATTCCAAGATGGATTTTACCTTCTCTAGATCCATTTTGAGAACCTCAAATGATACAACAAACCCCAAATAGACTAACTCCTTTTTTACAAAGCTACACTTCTTCAAATTAATCAAAATTTTATCTTCCCTCAACCTTTCAATGACTCTATGAATGTGCATTAAATTTTCATCCAAAGTCTTACTAAAATTTAAAATATCATCCAAATAGACAATAATTTTTTTTCCAAAGAATTTCTTTAGTACCTCATTCATAAGCCACATGAAGGTGCTTGGTGCGTTGGTCAGTCTAAAAGGCATGACTCACCACTCATATAGACCCTCCTTGGTTTTGAATGTAGTCTTCCACTCATCTCCCTCTCATATCTATATCTGATGATAAACACTCTTGAGATCTATCTTTGTCAACTACTGAGCCCCTCTCAATAGTCCATAAGATCATCCATTCTTGGGAAAGGGAACCAATACTTGATGGTTATTCTATTTATAGCTCAAGAGTCTATGCACATTCTCCACTCTCCATCCTTCTTTGGTGCTAGTACTGCAAGTACTACACATGGACTCAAGCTCTCTCAAATCAAACCCTTCCTCAATAGCTCTTGAACTTGTCTATTTAGCTCCTCAATTTCAATAGGAGTCATCCTATGAGCAACCTTGTTAGGAAAACTAGCTCCAGGGATAAAATCTATCTAATGACTAATCTACCTTACTATGGCAACACTTCTAGAACATTATCAGAGATGACATCTCCATACTCACTTAATAGGCCTGAAAATTTAGGTGGAATTTCACTACTACCTTCCTTATCTCTTCTAGGAATCAAAGCATAACACATACACTGATGTTTCATACCATCCAAAAAATTTCTTCCATTAACAAGACATATCCTAGGACTACTACATACCTTTTCACCTTCCTTCATCATAGGCTTTAGTTTGTGGTGAACTCCATCCCTTGTTAGAGAGTATGTATTTTCATGACCATCATGTACAACATGTCTATCAAATTTCCATAGTCTTCCCAACAATAAATGGCAGACATCCATTGGAATAATGTCATAGAGAACTTGATCATGGTTACAACCCCCAATCTTGAACTTCACCAAACACTATTCACTGACCAATACCTTAAGATCATCCTTCACCCAAGAAATCCAATAGGTTTGGGGGTGTTTCTACCTTTTGATCTTTACCTTAGAGATGATCTCCTCAGACACTAAGTTGTCAAGGCTACCACCATCAATAATCACATCACAACACTTATCTTCGCACTTGCGCCTGGTACAAAATAAAATCCTCCTTTGTCTAGGTTTAGTCTCACCACTTAGTAAGTCCCTTTCATTCACAAGAACCTCTCCTCTTTCTACATCCTTAGAATGTGATAACTATGCATCTTCATCCACATGAGCAACCCTTGCTTGACCATCAGCTCTCTTATCTATCCTTCCTTGTCATTGAGGGTATTCAAAGGCACAATGACCTTATTCATTGCAATGAAAATAGGTACCATGGAAGCCTCCTCTTATTGATCCTTTTCAACATCCTCTACCTCTTCCTCTCTAATCTCTAAAGTTTTGATCATGGGAGTAGTTGAAACCCACATTTCTCTAGTTTCTGTGAGTACCCACATCTTCATTTTTCTTTTGGGTCTCATTGTGGCCTCCAAATGGCCTACTATCACCCATTCCTCATTGACCACACCCTTTTTTCCTTCCTTCAAACATTTTATTTAGCTTCTCTTCAACTTGAAGGGAAAACTAGTATGCCTCTTCAATGCTAGTCATTCTAACCAGACTTAACTCCTCTTGAATGCTAGGTCGCAACCCACTAAGGTAATGGGCAACCTTCTCCTTATTTTCTTTTGCATGCCCTACCCTAATAAGAAGCTGGTTAAATTCCTCCATATATTCTTGGATATATTTCCTACCTACTTTAAGCCTTGCATTTTCCTGAATGCATCAAGCTCATAGTCAACAAGAATGAACTACTTCTTTAGTTTGTCCACCATGCGATTCCATCTTGTGATTTTCTCCTTTCCTCTTCTATTTGTTTCTAGCTGAATCTCTTGCCACCAAATTTTTGCATGGCTTTTCATTTTGGCCTTCAAAAACATAACCCTACCTAGATCCCTGATATCCTCATACTCAAAATACTCCTCTAGTTCATTGATCCAGTTGATCAACTCATTTGGGTTTAGATTTCCTAAAAAAATATTTACATCTATTTTAGGTCTTTTTCCAAGCTTAGAAATGGCCCTAAAAAGCCTCTCCTCTACCTAATTTAGGACTTCCCCTTCACCTTCCCCTTCCTATTCAATTTCTTCTTCTTCATTTTCTTCCTCACTTTTGTCACCTATGGCAACATTCAGTCCTCTATAGATCTCCTCTTGAAATACTTGAACCTACCTATGGAGGGCTCTAACCTCCTCAAGATTAATAACTCTGACCCTTCCACCATGCTCTCTTTGTGGAGGCATCTTCTTGACTCAACCCACAACCACACAGTCCTAGTACAAACTGCCTCATAGTGAGTACTCTATCTACACACTCAGGAAAACCATCTTTGATACTACTTGATGGAGACACAACCAAAGACTAGAATGAACAGACAAGAAAAAGGAAATATTATTATCAATGAAAAATTCCCTATGGGCTCAAAATAGTATGATTCTAGAGAAATAAATCCTCCACATAGTACCTTCTCTCTAACTCCACTAAAAGTTTCCTTTACAATGCCAGAAATGCTCTTAAATAAGCCCCAAATCATTTAGGGTTAGGAATAAATTCTAGAACATGCCAGTTGGCATCCACCACCAAAACAAAAGGTTCCAAAAATCATGTTAGAAGTCATTATAAAATTAGAAGAATCCAAAAATGGTAGTCCAACTTCTAGGAGGCATAACTTTTGAATCGTAACACTAATTGACAAACTGTTTACATTTCTAGAAAGCTCTTGAAGTGCTCTACAACCCTATGGACCAGATTTTCTCATACCCCATTTTTTGACCCCATATGAGGCCATTTAGTGCCCTGTATCTAACTTTGAAGCATTCTTAAGAGGTCTCCAAAAATCAAAAAAATACAATAACATTCTAACTGTGAAGCCTTTTGACTTGATTCTTTTTTTGGAGTGTTTTAAATTACAAATATAACTATCCCTCCAATTTACATCCTCTAACTCACCATAATTATGGTTCAATTACATAGTACTTTTTTTAGCATTTATGCGTCTCCCAAGGTGCTTAAAAACTAATAAAACTCTAACCCAAAAAACTAATAGTAGAACTAGGAGAGTTGGAACCTTTATTTGATGCTTCTGCATCACAAACTAACACTTCTTACGTAGTTGAGATATTTGCACTCCCATTTTAAAATAATTTCAGATTCTTCAGCAACATTTAATGAAGTTTTTTGGTGGAGAATGACATCTAAAATGGGGGCAGGGCAAGGAAGCTTGTGGTGATTCTAGTGACATAGATTTTTTTCCTTATGTTATGTGGATTAATACTAAATTTAGCTAGTGGCAATTTTTCTTACTCTTATCAAATTATTCTCAATAGTGCTAAGAAGTGTTAAGTGTATGCATGGAATGCTCATTGCAGAGTATCAACCCAATGGGCAAGCTCTTGTCTCCTCAACAAAAAAAAAGATAGAAAGGCAAACTCTTCAACCCAATGGAAAGGATCTTGTAGAATTTTTTACTCCTCAAGCTCTCACAAAAAATGAAATACCACAAATTATTGACCAATTCTACATTACTACCAAAAATTCTAGGGCTATACGTGGGCTCTTATTAAACAATTATTTAATTTAACAATTGATCAATGCCTTTATTTCCATTAATGTTTTGTATTGTTATCAAGTCTAGAAAGAGATCACATGTTTATTTTTAATTCCATTAATATTTTAAATGTCATTTTTAAGTTTGGAAAGAGGTCAAATATTTAGTTTTAATTCCATTAATATTTTATATTGTTGTTAAGTCTCGAAAGAGGTCACATGTTTAGTTTTAATTTCAATGCTATTTCATTTATCATTAACATTTGAATAACCTATAACTATAAAAATTAATTTCTTGCATTTAGATAATTAGAAATAATTATCATACATACATACACGAATGAAGTTAAATGATGAAGCAATAATGGTTGAACTTATGGTTCAATTTTAAAAATCTTCTTTGAATCATTGAAGAAGCAGTTGCATTTCATTCACTTTGCCTCTATAGAAGGCAATTGAATTGGCATTTCTTCAGATGCATACAAGCCCATATGAAACGTCCACCTCCTTTTTCTCCTGCATAAAATTTAGGGAGACCAATCCCTATAGGAATAAATAGGTGGATGAATAAGAAACTAAAGTTTTGTAAAAGCTTATATTCAAAAGTTGTACAAGGTCAAAGAGAGTGATTAGCTTATGACTTTACCATTTTATCCCATATTTAGTTTTACCTCTCCTAGGAGGACACTGATAGTAGTTCCTCTAAGAGAATAGTCAATAAGCTCCACAAACAATTATAAATGAAAGAGTTCTTAGGGAAGACTCTTAAAAGTTGAGGTTTCAACATAACTCTCTATGTGTAGTGTTATGTGATGGGGTTTCACATAAAGGTTTGCAAGAGATAAATAATGTTATAATATTTGAAATTAATAAGCTTTAGCACTAAGCATTGTACAATGCAACATCCATTTGGGTTGTGGTTCATCAAGTATATTTTGGGATTTTTTTTATTAAGTATATATTTGTTTGTTATGAAAAGAGAATTACCTTGATGTTACTTATAACACAAGCATAAAGTAGGTTTTTAAAGGGAAAGTAACTACCTAATAATCACAAAGTAAAATGCTCACAAGGGGTAGATGTGCCCAAGCTACAAGAATGGTATATTTTGAAAATGTATGTGGCCTCTCCTAAATGTACCTGTGATTTCTTTTAGGAATGGAAATTTAGTGATAAATTTTAATTAATATTATAGTTTGAGTTTTAATAAAGGTCAAAGGGCACATAAAAAGTTGTGTCTTGCAATAAGGAAAAAATGTATATAAGGAATACCAACCAAGGATAAGGAAGAATAATTAAATGGAATACATTATATATTATTTGATTATCACTCCTTTAGAGCTTGGAACTAGAATTTAATCTAACTTGAGGATGATACCCGCTAAGGTATCAAATTAGAAAATGGAATTCCTCTAAATTACTATACTGAATTCGAGATGTAAACACCTAATTTGAATCTAGGGAAATCTCACCCAAAGATTACATGGGAATTTGACATATTTATATTTTATAGTTAGAATCAACTTACAATCATTGTCAATAACTAGCATAAAATTTTAAGGATTTTGAAAGCCATTCCAATTAATTGCAATTCACTTCTAATTTTGAACTAACTTATTAGCCACTTCTGAAGGCAAGTTTGAAAATGTAAGAAAATTCCAAATATAATATTTAATCAATAATGTAATGTATAGTAGATCAAATTTCTTGATTGATTTTGTTTAGGAGTAATAAATACATTAACTATTTATTTATAAATTGAGCAAAAATTATCATAAGATTCATAACTATATGTTTGGGGTTTCATATATATGAATTTTCAATAGGACATATTTTTGCATAGTTGATATTTTCAAAATCTTGGATGACTATGTTTAGACAAGAGCATGGGAAACATATCTACTATCCTAGATTTGACTTTAGTTGGCACCCACACCTGCTCATGAAATCTGTCTTTTTTTTAATGAAATATTCATAAATTTTTAATTATGTCATTTATTTTTTTATTTTTTTCATTCTAGAGCTTAGAGAGAAAAATTCAAATATGATTTTTGCAAGAAATGCAAGTTTAATTTTCCACTTTCAGGAAATTACATGGTGCATTTTTTTAGAAACTTCATATTTAGTTTTTGCATCTACAAGTGTAAAATTCTCTTCAGTTTTTGATATTGTCCTCAAATCATCAATATATTTCCAGCAATTTCATCAATGACCAGTTTAGGACCTAAGAAAATGATATAAAACTACTTCTCTTATTTTCAACATAGACAATGAATGCATAGTTCCTTATTATATTCACTTTCAAGAAGAAAAGGAAGAAAGAGTTGATAGTTGTTGAGGCACCTTCATCATAAGAGAGGTGTTAAGTATATTAGTGAAGAGGATTATAAAAAAGAAAAGAATTAGAATGGAGCTTAAGGAAAAGAGGAAGCATGGGATGAGAAAGATTCACTAGCATTAATACAAGTTAAAACCACTAAGAACTCAAGAACATCCTCATTAAGAAATTTTATTATGTGATCACACCTCTCTCATAAGTCATAACTATTAGCATTACTTACCTAGTAGCTACTGGCAATTTACATGCAATATTCCCACTTTGGAGTTCTATAGTATCACTTGTGCCTTCACAACTCATCAATCTTTATCTAATGGTTACGGAACTAAGATAACATGTATGCTAGAGATTTAGCCCTCTAAAAGAATGCATAATTTAAGTTAGGTGATTGCCTTGAAAAGGGAAATAATAAACTAAAAATTGAGAATTTTTCTTTAAAAAAACAAAAATAGGAATAGAGATTAAAAAGAACCTTTGCAATTATTTTTCCTGAACCAACACCATTGCATGGCTAAAAATCAAATGACATTAGATTTCATCTTAGATGTCTGATATTGATTCAAAAAAATCAATTTACGGGTTTTTTGACCATCTAAATGTGATGCCAACATCTTGTTTGCACCAACTATTCATCTCATATTGGTTCTGACATATGAGTGACAATATACTTAAGTCATTTACTTAGTTCATGCCGAACAAGCAATACATGCTAAGAATAAGTTTCCAAATAATATATGTTGAGCAAGAGATATTCAATATGTGTTGAGTAAATAGTAAGTGCCGAGTCACTCAAGTGCTAAGAAGATAGTAAGTGTTAATTCCTTCAGATGTCAAGTGATCAATGAATGTCAAGTCATCTAGAGGCCAAGTCACAACATTGAAGTTGTAGTTGATGTCAAATATCAGGGACTTCATGTGTTGAGTAATATAGTTTTGACATAGTTGTTTGTAAAAGCACAAACTACTATGTAAACCATTTTCAAGCTAACATGAGGATTGCTTTGTGATCCTAGATGATAAGGATGAATCTTTATTGAGAATACCTATGTAGTATATGTAACCAATCATAAAAAGGGAAGGATTAAGTGATAATATAGGTGAATCACAATCATTTATTCATACCTAGCCCTAACTCACCTAGGTCTTCTTAAGGACAACAAGCCTTAAAAAATTTATGTGTGGAAGGATAAAAAGAGAAAATTTTGCATGCACAAACAAATTATTCATGGTGACTAATGTATTCTTAATTGAGATACATTGTAGAATTAGTTAGAGGAGAAAAAAGGAAAGAAGGTTTAAGAATAGAAGAGATACATTTGATCAATGAGGATCAAGTACACATTAGGAAAGAGGTGATCCACTATCTAGCAGTAGAGTGCTAACCAAAGGATCATTGTTGAGATATTCTAGCTGATGAATCAATTAAATCTCTTAACATAGTAGTCTTAATAAGCTATTGTAAATCATTTAATAGGGTGCTTACTTCATTGTAAGTTAAAGTCCTTTTACTAGGCACACTTATAATAGGGTGTTTAAATCCTTTAACAAGGTAAGATTTAACAATCTTGTAAGCCTTTAATAAGGTAGACCTATTATAAGGTAGATCATGTTTCATGATAAAATATTGTAACCTTCATTGCATACACTTTATTATTGCAGTAGTGGATATTTGTGGGTGTCATCCCCACCCCAGTTTTACCTTTTCCTTAGAGATTTTTGAGTAACCAAATATCTTGTGTCATATGAATCTATGTGATTAATTTGGTATTTTCAGTTTACATGCATAGTTTGTGAGATGGTTGTGTGGTGAATGAATTTATGGTTACTATTTTGAAGTACTGATTCAACCCCCTCTTAGAGTTTACTTATCTATTGTATTTTCAACAATTGGTATCATATATTAGTTCTCTAGAAAGTAAATCTTTATAGCATTGAGGAAAGATCTTGGAGATGGAAGTCTACAAGTTGGGAATGACTATTGAGAACCAGAAGATTGAAATATAGCTTTCCCTACATTAGCTAAATGATGCAAGAAATGAGTTAAATAAATCATTGAAGAGAAGGAAAGAGATAGCTATTAAAGAAAATGACACACATTACTAAGAGATTAACACTACTAAATTATTTGTAGATGGAAACACAAGTGAATTTGATGTGGCAGTTGTAGATCTAATGGAAAAGAGTGCATCCCTAACTGAAGAGGTCAAAAATCTCAATATAGAACAAGAAGTCCAATTGGTATTGCTATGTGAGGTGACTAAGGAGAAAAAGAAAGCTAAAGATGATAAATTCATGATTGAAGATGATAAAATGATATTGACCAAGTGACTGGAAGAGAAAACATTAGAGGGAAATATAATTTCTCACATGCAATTTGAAACAATAAATCAAATCATGATTGGAGATCATGAATTGAGTGGAAAAGATATTGAGATCACAACAATGAACTTGTAGAATGAACAACTAAGAAATGATCTAAAAAGAGAAAAATAATTTGTTGAAAGCTTCAACAAACCTAGTGAATCCATTAAATATTTTGAGCAATTGATGACTTCTAGATCCAACAATGATCCTAATATATTAGGTTACACTAGTACCAAAGAAGGAGTGGTGAATAGAGAAGTAACAAAGGTAAGAACTCCAAACCTAAATGTCATAATTGTGGTAAGATAGGTCATACTACAAATTTTTGCATGACCAAGATTGCAAATCAGAATCTTAAGAAGAAGTTCATGGGTCATTACCACAAATATGACAAACAAGGATGTCAGGTGCATGAATGTAGCAACAAGACCATAAGAACATAAAGATATGATGGATACTACTATAACTATTAGAAGTATGGACTTAGAGCATATGAATGCAAATCCAAGCCCAAATGATCATTAAACAAGAAGAAAAAGGTAAATCACAATGAAAACTCTTATAATTGGGATCATAATACAAGGTATAGTTGTCACTATTGTCAAGAGTATGAACATGTTTCTAAAATTGCATAAGAACACATTTCAAAAGTGACTACAAAAGATGGTTGAGTCAAACTACATGTTTTACCTATTTGAAGACTGGTCACATAAGTAGGAATTGTCCAACAAGGTCAAGAGCACCAAGCAATGAGTTCTACAAAGGAAAAGGAAAAGGAGATGTTGAGAATGTCAAAAATGAGGTAAACAAGACATGGAAGAGAAAGGAAGATTGCAACACATCAAGTTTAGATGAGATCACTTCACCCAATGGGTTAGCTGATCACATCACCTCCAATTAAGCAATCAAGAGGAATGTGTGGGACTGCTATTTAAAAGATATACTATACATTAGTTCCAAGTATTTATATTTTCAAAGATTATAATTACTTGAAGAAAGATGTAAAGTGTTGTTTAGAATTTGGAAGAAATCTTTAACTTTTGTTAGTTGTGATGTTACTATTGAGCATGAAAAGTTTCAGTATGGTTCTTGAGTTAAATCAAGTTAATTTTGAGCTATTGAAATTAATAGTATTGATCAAGCTCATAGTGGTTTTTTAGTATAAAGGAAACTACATAGAAACTGAGTGAGTTGAAATATCTATTCAATTTGAGTTTACAACTATGTAAGTAGTGAGCATTAATTGAGAGGTTTTAAGGTCTATATGATCAATTTTTGACATATTTAACATCATTCAAAATTGGAGAGAGCATGAAGAGATAAATGAGAATTAATGAGATCATTTTAATCTTTTTCAGAGTGAATTCAACCACCATTCGACACCATTCATTAAATTTGTGAAGGTATTTATCATGTACCAAGCTACACTATTTGTATTTGTACTAACTTAAGGTATCAAATATGGTGTCTAGTTCTTTTCCTACTAATTTTAAAGAAGGAAAGGAAGTTTTATTGTTCAATTAATTAGCAATGAGAATAAATAACCAAAATTTAAGGTAATTAATGAAATATCCTATAAACAATGCCTATTTGGTGTGTTATCCAGGATACCACCACATGTCTTAATGATTCAATATGCAAGATGGGTAGCATATGACATATAGAAATCAAAGATATATATGCAAAACTATGTTAAAACCATAATACTGAAGGAGGAATACAAAATTGTAGAAAGAAAAGGGTTAACTTGTGCCCTAGATGCAACTGGAGCATTTGAGTTGAATTAGATGAGGAAAGGAAAAAGTCTAATAATAATAGCCAATTCCAAGTGGTAAGTTAGAATCCTTCTTTTGATGTGGATAATCTATGTGAAAATATAAAGAATAATGCAAATTTGAGTAGATTTTCACATATTGAATTTGATAAGCTTGGAAATTTAGATATGGATAAGGTAGAAGAATTAGTATATGCCATGATGACAACATTTAAGATGACTCCAATTGAGTTTTCCAACTCTCTACAAAATAAATTTAAATGATAGAGCTCAGCAAATATAGAGATATAGTCTCACAATAAGGAGGAATATAAGAGAAACTAAACTTGCAAGAGTGATACTAGATTTTGATAAATATGAGATGACAAAGGCCATTAAGAAGTATATAGGAAAATTTACCCCAATTTACCAAGCTTATAATATCTTACAGAATAAAATTGAAGATGTTTTTTAGCAGAGTACTCAATTAAGGAATATAATTTATTGGCTGACCAAACCTAAGGCAATTAAGTAGATACATGTTGAGGTAGGTGATGAAAAATATGGAAAATAAGTAATTAAGATTATTACAATTGGTATTGAAAAAGATGTACATGTGGAAGTCACTAAGACAAATGTAAATGCACAAGCAACAACTAAAGATGAGAAAAAAATAGAATACAGTATACTAGATATATAAATGCCAAGTTTGAGTCTACAACATGTGAAAAAATAAGACACTAGAACTATAAAGATCAAAGATGTTTCTAACAATGTCACTTAGAACATCAATCCCCTAATAGAGGAGGACATGCAGAAAATATTGCTAGAGACTACCACCAAGGCACAATTATGTAGTTATCCTATATTGATGAGTGTAGATGAACTTAAGAAGCCATAGAAGACATCTGTAGAGGTGGAAACACAAGACATATCAGAAACCCCTTAAAATAATTGTGATACAACCTACATAACCTACTATAATGTATCAAAGAAAAGAGACATCCATGACAAACATCAACAAATTAGTGCACAATGTGTTAGTACCAAAAGTCTCTATAGAACCACATGATGGAGGACAAGTTCCAACAATTCGGGTAGATACTCCCATACCTCTAGCACAAGTTCAAGGTGCAACTAAAATTAAAAGTCAAGAAGAGAAGAGGAATAAAGAGTCTAACTTTACAACAAAGCCTAATGAGAAATTAGAAATACAAACATTAGTTACTTTGTTGGTAACTACTACTTGTCCAAGTCAAGCACCTCATAGGCCAAGTTTAAAAGCTACACTACTACATTCATCAATTCCTAGTCATAGTACATCAAAGGTAGATGAGATTACATCCTATGGTGATGTAAACTTAGATGAATTAATTGTGTTACCAAATTTTGACCTTGCAACAATCACTATTGAACAAATGAGCATACTATAGGATTCACTTGCAAGGAAAAAGGAAAAAGGAATTCTTAGAAGGGAGCTTAGGTAGAAGAAAGAACTACAAGACATCAAGGATATCTGTCTTAATGCATTAAAATCACCAGTACCTGAAGAAGATAAGCGAACCCTGGAGTAGTTGGTAAACATTGTCAAAAAGATCAATGATGCAGACCTAGATTCCAATGTAAAATTACTTGAATGGTCTAAGAGAAAATTTCAAGGGAAGGTAAATGAAAATATATCAAGCTCTATTGCACTTAGTTAGGTTGAGTTAGCAACCAATATTGATAGCATAAAGAAAGTCTTAGAGAATATTTTCTCACCTTAGACCAAGTTGTGTGATACAACTCTATTCACACAAGAAGTGCAGTGCCATATTTATAATTTGGAGGGAGATATGAAGAACTTGGATAAAAATCTACCTCATTATCTAGCTTTAAGTTAGAAGAACTTTAAAAATTTGATCAAGGTCAGTTGGTAGCTCTACATGCTCTACATGAAAATATTTGAGCTGCACTAATTAACAAACAATACATGTTGACCCCACACATGGAAATACTTCACAAAGAGCTAGCCTTTGCGAAGACCTTAATGTAGAAAGATCACCATCTTTCAAAATATGAAGGCTTAGTTCATCCTTATGCCAAGTTAGCCATCCAAAAAAAATCATTAGATGTAGCTTGTGATAATCAGGATGCATCTCTGAAGTTAATACTTGAGGTCCATAAAAATTTCTTGGAAAAACACACTATAAGTGTATAACCCATGACATAACTGTCAAAAAAGGGAGAATAAATAAATGGGGATAATGCATGATAAGGAGAGATAAGAGATAGGGTCAGTGAGTCAACATATGAAGAATCTATTAAGAATGGGATAATATTCAATATAGAATGGGACAATCAACTCAGGGGGAGTTATTAAATTTTGAGGTATGATTGTTGAGTCATAATTTTTGCAAAATTTTAAAGTATTAAAATTTTGTATATAAATGGATACTATCTAAGTCATGCTTGAAAGGCTAAGGTTATTCATGTATGACCAAGTATTTTTTCCCTCATGTCAAACGGGAGATTATTAATCTTAGATTGGTTTTGACATATGAGTGGCAATATACTTAAGTCATTTACATAGTTCATGAAAAATAAGTAATACATGCTTAGTATAAGTTGCCAGATAATATATGTTGAGCAAGAGATATTTAATATTTGCTAAGTAACTAGTAATTGTCAAGTAACTCAAGTGTCAATCAAAGAGTAAGTGTCGAGTCATTTAGATTCCAAGTGATCAATGGATGCCAAGTCATTTAGAGGCCAATTAAAAACATTGAAGTTGCAGTTGATGTCAAGCATCAGGGACTTCAAGTGTCAAGTAATATAGGTTTGATATAGCTATTTGCAATGGAAAACACTATTAGAAATAATAGTCCACCAAGATAATTGAGAGGGGGGCTGAATCAATTATGCAATAATTAAAACATTTATTATCTTTAAACACTATTACCCATTCACCAAACTAAATATCAACAACAAAAATATGCCTACAAGATGATTATACCAAATATGTTAACTATGGAAACCTTTGATCAGAGGGAAAACTATAGGGGGAATGATGCCTACAAGATGATGTACTAATATAAATATTCCTTGTTAGAGGATGGACCTTGTGAGGAGTCTATTACAAAATTTAGTCCATAGAGTACCTATTAGAAGACTTTGAATCCCTATTAGGAGATTCCAACCCTATTAGAAGTTGTACCAACCCTCTTAGGAGTTGTAGTACACTATATGCAAGAAAAGCCCACTGCACAAACTTGCAATTTCAATTACAAGAAGAGTTAATTACCCAAACAAGTAATCTACTATTAAGTTCCTCTTTCCTCTATTCTATCAACCAAACTGATCACTATCAAATCTTGTAGACTAGGTCATGAACCTCAGATCCAAATATCAAACCTCAAATCACACAAGAAAACTCTCACAATGAAGTTTGCATCAATTCCATTCTACTCTGCTAAACTTTGCAATCTTCTCCTTGTGTTGATGTTAATCATCTCATATCATACTTATAAGATAAAGGAAAATGTCCTTCCTTTATACCGTATCCATAAAAATTTCCCTAAGTTAGCTCTTATACCTTCTCAATTAATTGTTATAGGACCACATTAAGAATACATTACACTTAGCAATAACATTAATTTTTTGCCTTGCAACTTGAATAAATTTCCATACATGCAATGTTATGACAAGTGAAATTGACCACATTATCATCAACATGTATTCTACACATCCTCAACCTCAATTCTCAAAATAAAATTCCTACCAAGGGATATAAAAAGTTTACTAGAACATGCCTCTATAAACTGTATCTCAAAATAGACATCACCAAAACTTACATAACTTCTTCCAAACTTAACATTTCTTCACACAAAGTTAATTGCATATACTAGATACTTGGAAGTATCTCCCATAACCCTGGATAGTGAGAATAATCAACTAGCCACTCATACCAACTCGATCTCTCCATTATTTTTATGTTAGATACTATAGAAAACTACTATCTTGATATCAATGACAAACTCAGTCATGAATGTAACATATCATCATATTAACATATCTAAAATACTCCCCCATAGGAATATCATTAGCATTCATTCTTCCAAAATTCTACCCCTGTGGCATTGATGGAAACATAGATGAAAATCATCTAGTTCTAGGAATACCAATAGTTAAAGAATTTTGACCTTTATTTTCAAATCCTCTTCATCAATCATTCTCCCCAAATGTTTTCTTCTCTCAAATATATTGTACTTATTCTTTCGTGCTTCTCCCCCATGATGTTTTTTCTTATAATTTTTTTCATGCTAATCTTCTCGTCCATTGACTTCAATGTCAAATGTTTTAGCAACCATCAAAACTCTACAACAATTGATTCTTACTAGCTCAAGTTTCCTAAGACATTGTTCAAAAATAACATCCAACAAAAATCCTTGATGACTCTGTCCATCACAAATACTCCCCCATATAGGAAGCATTAACATTTAGTCTAGAAAAACAATAGTTCTCTATTACACTATACTGATGCACTCTTCCATCTTCTAATCTGATGTAGGAATGGACATAACCACTAGCATACCTCGAAAATACTAAAAGTCTCTTTGGGAAGAGGCTTAGTAAATATATTTGCAATCTTCTCTTTATTGCTAACATACTCCAATCTAATTTCCTTTTCTACAAATTTCTCTTTCAACATGTGATACTTGATAGAAATGTGCTTGGTCTTTGAACGCAACACTAGATTCTATGACATATTTATTGTGCTTGTGTGATCACAATATATGATAATAGGTTCACATAATTTGATCCTTATATATTTCAGCATCTACTTCATCCAAACAACTTTATTATAATTATTCGCTACTACAACATATTTATCTTCTATTTTACTTTCTAAGGTATTATCTTTCTTCTTTCTTAGCCAAAAAACCAAACTTCCTCCAAGAAAGAAGGTTCCACCACTAGTACTTTTTTGTCATCCATCCTGCCTACCCAATCAACATTAGTATAAGCACTTAGACTAAAATTATTAGATCTATCATACCATAATTTGAACTCTGGTGTTCCTTTTAGATATCTAAATATCTTGTTGAGTATTGCATAATGTGCTTCTTTGGGATCAACTTGAAATCTTGCAACAATTCCAACTACATTTGCTAAATCTAGCCTTATGTGAGCTAGATATTGCAAACAAACAATCATATATTTGTACTTCTTCTATTGAATAATAGGTGTCTCATTCTTTATAGATAATTTATATCTAGTTACCATAGGTGTTTGAATGAGTTTACATGTTTCCAAACCAAACCTTTTTCAGTAAATCCTTCAAGTACTTAGTTTGAGAAATAAAGATTCCTTCTTTATTTTGTATAATTTGTAATCCTAGAAAATATTTCATTTCTCCTATCATATTCATTTCAAATTCTTTCTTCATTTGTTCTCAAAACTTTTCACTTTCCTCATTATTTCCTCCAAATATGATATCATCAACAAATATTACTAATATAATTAGCCCATCATCAGTTTCTTTCCAATATAGATTACTATTTTCCATACCTTTGTTGTATCCAAGATTTGACAAATGCTTGTCCAACCTCGCATACCAAGTTTTGGGTGCTTGCTTCAAGCCATACAATGTTTTCTTCGATTTGCATACTATGTCCATGTCATCTATTAAAGGAAATCCTTCAAGCTATTCAATGTATTCCTCTTTGTCAAGTTCTCCATTCAAAAATATTAACTTGACATCCATCTAATATGCTTTGAATTACTTATATGTTGCATATGCATAAAATAATCTTACTGCTTCAATTCTAGCCATAGTAGCATAGGTCTCATCATACTCTACTCCTTCTTGCAATGAGTAACCTTTATCTTTCTTTGTTCCTTATAACTTCTTCTTGTTCATTCATCTTGTTCCTGAATACCCATTTAGTTCCTATCACATTCTTGTCTTCTAGTCTAGGGAATAATTCCCATGTCACATTCTTTACTATTTGATCCAATTCCTCTTTCATAACTTGTTTCCAATGATCATCTTTACATGCTTCATCTGTATTCTTAGGTTCAACTTGAGATGTCAAACATAGTTCTTCATTGACTTTACTTCTTGTCATCACACCTTTATCTATTCTTATGATGATTTGGTTGGGTGGATTATCCTTTGTCATAGTCTTTCCTAAAGTAGGAGTTGTTTTCTTAACTCTTGGCTCTGTTGAAGGTTCCAAACTTTTTTCTTGCCTTAACTCTCCTTCATTCTAAAAATAATTGTTAATCTTAAAGAATACTTAATCATTCCTTGGTTTAGTAACAACATCATTATCTAAATTGTATTCAATTATTCTTTCTTGTATCCTAAATTTCTCATCAACTCTTACATCTACACTTTCAATAAAAGTCTTAGTTCTCTGATTATAACATTGATAATAATTTCTTTTCAATGAATAACTGAGAAACATACCTTTATCACTTCTAGCATCAAACTTACCAATGTCGTCATCTCTTTTGATATAACACTTACTACCAAAAATTCTGAAATACTTAACTATAGGTGAATGAGGAAACCATAGTTCATAGGGGGTCTTGTTTGTGTCTTTTCTAACCTATACTCTATTTAGAGTGTAGAATAGTGTATTCATAGCTTCTCTCCAAAACATCTTGGATGCATCATTCTCTTCTAACAAGCTCTTGCACCTTCCATAACTGATCTATTTCTTCTCTCTTCTATACTATTCTATTCAAGGGTTCTCAGAGGTGATAATTGTCTTTTGATTCCATTTTCTTCACAAAACATGTTAAACTCATTTGAAGGAAATTATTTTCCTCTATCTAATCTCAAACATTTAATCTTCATGCTTGATTTATTCTCAACTCTATTCTTGAATATCCTGAACTTATCAAATGTCTCAAATTTTTATTTAAGAAATGTAACCCACATCATTCTAGAAAAGTCATCAAATAAAATCATGAAATGCCTTTCACCATAAAATCCTTTAGTCCTTGTAGGACTACTAAGATCCATGTGTAAAATCTCCAATTTTATTGTAGTAGTAAACTTCTTGTAGGGATAGAAAGCTTTGTTATGCTTTGCTTACACACTACTTGCAAATTGTGTTAGTAGGTTTTACAATCTTAGGCAAATCTCTAACTTCAAACATACTACTAGTCTTCATAATGTTATCAAAGTTTATATGAAAAAAAATCTTATGCCATAACTAGTTTTCATCTACCTTTACAACCAAACATGTCATTTTAGTAGGATTCAACTGAAATACATTACCTCTAGATCTAGTTCTTGTTCCAATTACCTTTCCATCTTTGTCTTTGATCATGCATATCTTTTCTATGAATTACAAGATAACCTTTATCCACTAGTTGTACAACACTCAAAAGATTGTACTTCAAGCCATCAACAAAATATTCATCCTCAATGTTAGTTTTACCATCAAGAGTTATAGATCCAATACCTTTAACTTGGCATTCTTCATTGTTTCCAACTCTGATAATGCCTCCATCCTGACTTTTGAAGTTAACAAACTTGTTCAAATCACCAATCATATGTTTGTAACAACCACTATCAGTTATTCAATCAGATTTCTTTTCAATGTGTGATACCAAAGCTACTTTCTCCAGGCTTTTTCCTTTGATTTATACAAATCTTATTTCATCATCACTAGCACTTATTACTTGTCCATCATATTCATTTTCTTCATTTGCATACAAACAATCTCTATCTCTTCTAGGTTTGTAATTTCCTTTATACTTATTCTCTCTTTTAGAACACTTAGATGCATATGACCAAATTATTTGTAAGTCCAACATTTAAAAATTTTCTTACCATCTTTTTCCCTTCTTATCAAAAGGGTGACTCTTTCTTCAATCTTTCTGTCCTCATCAAATCTGATGCTACTAGCAAAATCTCTTCTAGTACTTGTACTCCTTGATAAACTAGGTTGAATATTCAAGGCACTAAAAGTTGTTTCTATTTTGGTCAATTCTCTAGACTATCTAAGCTCATTCTCAACTACTTCAAGTCTTCTAAGTAATGTCTCCTTTGTGAAATCTTTGGTACAAGATATCAACAACTGTAATATTTGAACTACTGACTTAAATCATGGTGTTAAGCTCTTTAATATCTTTTATATCACCTCATTATCTACTTTGGTTCCTTCTTGAGATCTAATAGCTACAGTAATTTTTGATATTCTACCTACATATGATCTTATAGATTCATCTTCCATCATTTTAGCATCTTGAAATGCACAAATATAATTTTGTAATCTCAATTTCTTAAAATGTTCATCACCTTCAAAACTAGTTTCCAAAGTTTTCCATATCAAATGTAAAGTAATAAGTGACTCTATCTAATTGTATTCAATTTTACAAAGTGTATTCAATAGTTCTTCTCTAGCTCTCATGTCACACATATAAAAGATCTCTTTCTTCCTTGGTACAAGATTTCAAATCTTTCTCAGCAATGATTGTCTTGGATGTTTTTTTCAAGATCCAATATCTTGGACCCATACACAAAAAATATGTCTTCATCTTTTCCTTCCATTTGTCATAATTTGTTCCATCAATCTTTGAAATATCTTTCCTAAACATGCTTTCCATAGATCACCCAAAGTTGTTAAACTTTATCTTCAAGAACCTCGTGCTCTGATACCAATTGTTAGAAATAATAGTCTGCCAAGGTAACTAAGAGGGAAGGGGAGTTGAATTATTTATCCAATAATTAAAATATTTATTATCCTTAAAAAATCTTATCCATTAAACAAAATTAAACAACAACCATAACAAGATGCATATAGACAATTACACAATATATGTTAACTAGGGAAACCCTTGATTAGAGGGAAAACCCCATAGGGAATGATGCCCACAAGATGATATACTACTATAAATATTATTTGTTAGAGGATGGACCCTATTAAGAGTCTATTATAGAATTTAATACATAGATTCCATGTTAGTAGACTTTGAATCCATGTTAGGAGATTCAAACCCTATTAGGAGTTGTGCCAACCCTTTTATGAGTTGTAGCATAATGTATACAAGAAGAGCCCACTACCCAAACATAAAATTTCAATTACAAGAGAGATCACTACCCAAACAAGTAATCTACTATTAGGTTCCTCTTTCCTCTATTCTATCAACTAAACCAATCACTTTTAGACCTTTTAGACCAGGTCACAAACCATAGATCCAAATATCAAACCTTACATAGCACAATAAAACCTTGACAATGAAGTTTTCTTCACTTCTATTCTACTATGCTCGACTTCACATTCTTCTCTTCATGCTACTCACAATCATCTCATATCATGCTTTTAAGATAAAGGAAAATGTCCTTCCTTTATACCAAATCCATAAAACAATTCCATGAGTTAACTATTACATGCTCTCAATTAATTATTATAGTACCACATTAAAAACACATTACACTTAGTGATAACGTTAATCTTCCACCTTGTAGCTTGAATAACTTTCTATACACATAATTTTATGATGAGGAAGCTTGATGATGACATCATAAAATTTCTTCTATGCATTCTCAACCTTAATTCTTAGAATAACAATCCTTCTAAGGGATATAACAAGTTTACTAGAACATGCCTCTATAAACTCTATCTCAGAATAGATATCACCAAAACTTACATAAATTCTTTTAGAATTAACATTAGTTTCATATACTAGATACTTAGATGTATGTCCCATAACCTTGGATAGTCAGAATACTCAACTAGTCATCAATACCAACTTGATTTTTTTGTTCTTCTTTTGTTAGATACCATAGAAAACTATGATGTTGACATCAATGAAAAACTTAATCATGAATGTAACATATCATCCTAGTAACATATCTACAATATTTCCCATAGGAATATCATCAACATTCATGCATCCAACACAAAATACTATGTAAACCATTTTGGAGCCAACTTGAGGATTTTTTTGCAATCCTAGATGGTAAGGATGAATTTTTATTGAGAAACCCTATCCATTACATGCAACCAATTAGAGAAAGGAAAGTATTAAGAAAAACTATGGGTGAATTAGAATTGTTGATTCATACCTAACCCTAAGTTAGTTAAGTCTTCTTAAGGAGGACAAACCCTAAACTTTTTGTGTATGGAAGGAGAAAAAGAGAAAAGTTTGTATACACAAACAACGTATTCATAGTGATTGAGGTATTGTGAATTGAGATACATTGAAGAATCAATTAGAGGATAATAGAGGAAAGAGGGTTTACAAATAGAAGAGATACATCTAATTATTGAGGATCAAGTACACATTAAGAAAGAGGTGATCTTTCATCTAGCAATAGAGTGCTAACCAAAGGATAATTACTGAGACATTCTAATAGGCCAATTAGTTAAATATCTTAATCAAATACAATCTTAACAGGTTGCTATAAATCATTTAGTAGGGTACTTACTTCATTATAAGTTAAAGTATTTTTGCTAGGCACACTTCTAATAGGGTAAGATCTAACAATCTTGTAAGCCTTTAATAGGGTAGACCTTTCATAGGGTAGATCATGTATCATGATCAAACATTGTAACTTTCATTGGATACGCTTTATTACTATAGTAGTGGATATTTTTGTAAGGTTCCTAGGTAACCAAATATCTTGTTTCATACATGCATTGAATGTTATTTACTTTCAAGTTATGAATGCATGTGCTTAATTTGGTATTTAGTTTACATGCATAGATTGTAAGATGGATGTGTTGTGAATGAATTTATGGTTAACATTTTGAAGCACCGATTCACCCCTAATTTGAAAGTTTACTTTTCCTATTGTATTTCTAAAACCAACAAGCTCTAACCTTGGACTACAATTTAAAATTCTCTCCAATGGCTATACAATGAAGCTCCTATAGCTTTTATACCATGCAAATATATGCCTTAAGCTCTTACATAACCTAGGAATTTTCATAAGGCAAGAATGACATGCCAAGATCAAGAAGCACAAAAGATAACACAATAGAGACAAGAAATGATTAGATGAATACATCATAGAAGATACTTGTATATAAAGGAAATCAAGGTGACTAGGATTCATGCAAGAGATAAGCATAACATCTAAGAACATGTGCACCAAGAGTGGATTGTCCTCCATTGTGCATGAATGTGTGTGCAAAAATAAGATGATAAGAATACAAAGGTGTATCACATAAAGAGATGTAATAGAAAATATGTGCTCAGTTAGCATGCAAACATATATGTTATCTACATGAAAGTTCATATGAATATTCAAACTCCTAGTTGTCTATGCAATAATTAATATGAAAATTCATTAACCTAAGTAAACTTAAGTAAAGTGTAAGTAGTAAATATTAATTTTCACCAACAATACACTTACATGCCAGATTTGGATCCAAATCTTATAATGTGTCATTTTTCCTATATCCACAGGGGTCAAACAAATGAAACAAAAACTCAAAAATATGTACACACATGTAGAACTTTTAGTCAAAGCTGATTTGAAGAAGTTATTAGATGTGGAATTCATTAGAACAATTGATTATGAAAAATGGATAACTAATATGTTTCCTTTTTAAAAAGAAGACAAGTCTAACAAACTATGTACTAATTTTAGAGATATCAACAAAGCATCTCAAAAAGTGGATTTTCCTTTGCCTAACATTGGGACCATTGTGGATCCTATGGATAGACTAGGAATTCCATATTTAATGGATGAACTATATGATTATAACCAAATAAATAATATACTAGAAGAATAAGAGAAGAACTCTTTCACTTGTCCTTGAAGTACATATTGGTAGAATGTGATATCTTTTGGTCTAAAAAATGTAGGTGCTATCTACTAGAGGGTTATGACTACAATTTTACATGACATGATGCATACTATACTTGAGGATTACGTTGATGATATCCTAGGAAAATAAAAAAACTAGCAAAGATCATTTGCAAGTGTTGGACAATATATTTACTAGATTGGAGAAATGTAATACAAGATTGAATCCCAAGAAATGTCCTTTTGGAGACACATCTAGAAAACTATTGGGATAGATGATTTTTTTTTAAAGGAAAAGAGGTTGACCTTGAAAAATTTAAAGCAATCATTGAGATGCCACCACCAAAAAATATAAGTTAGTTGAGACCATTGCAAGGACAACTAAAATCCATCTAAAGATTTGTCTCACAATTGAATGATATAAGTCATTCTTTTATGCATTTATTGTAGAAGAATGTGCCATTTCATTTGTATGCTTCTTGTGAAGAAGCTTTTGACAAGATAAAATAATACTTGACAAATGATTTGGCAAATTTAATGTTGCCTATTCTTGGAAAACCACTCCTTATATATATCAATAGCTAAAATTTATTTTGGAGCCTTATTGGCATAGCAAGATCATGAAGGCAAAGAGAAGGTCATTTATTATATCAATCACGCTTTAGTGGAATATGAGATTAACTATTAATTTATTGAGTGAGCATGCCATGTGGTAGTTTTTTCTTCATAAAAACTATGACACTACATGTTATCTCATACAGTCAAGATAACTACAAAGATTGATCCCCTAAAGTATTTTCTTAGTAAATCAACATTAATAGGAAGATTGACAAAGTGGGTTATGATACTAAGTGAATTTGACATTGAATATATGGATCACAAGGTCATAAAGAGACATGCTATCTTGGATCAATTAGAAAATGCACTCATATCAGAACATCCCATACATTTTGAGTTCCTAGATGCATAAACCATGCAATTATAACCTCAAACACATACCCAAAATGGTTCTGAAGCAAGATTATTCTTCATTAAACCTATTGAGCTAATGGTGAAATCATTTGTTAGTTAGTGACTAAACTTTTAATTAGTTTGATTGGTTACATTACTATCAAGCTTCAAAGAATCTATCGAGCTTCAAGAAGTCTAGGCCAAGCTTCACAATGCAAGCCAAGCAAGATGTAGTGTTAACCAATCCAACATTGTCTACCAAGTTAGCTATGTTCACCAAGCAAAACGAAGGTAGTATTCACCAAGTTGTAATGTCAACCAAGCTCTTCATTATCTACTAAGTTCTCTAGTGTTCACCACGTCACTAGATGTTAACTAAGCTTGTGCCTACTCCCAAATGATTAACATGGACCAAGACCTAGTGTCAACTAAATCCTAAAGCTTACCAAGTTGGTAGTATTTTTGAGTGTTAGAATATCACCCAAGTGGTCTTTAGAACCTAAGTTATAGTAGTAAGTCAACTTAGTGAAGATTGTTTGAATTTGGTGTTCTAGCTGACTCTAGAAGGTAATGAAATGGATTGGTATATATGTAATACATCTTATCATATCCAAATTTGAATGAGTCACAAGTAAGAAGAAAAATGAATGTGAATCAGATGAAAAAGGCTACAAGTATAAGGGAAAGACAAGTCTCATCTATCACATAAAGGTGATCAGTTTACGACAAAGGAATCTCATACAACAAACCAAGTTGTAGAATAGATGTCAACTACTTGTTTATCCTAAAAGGTGCATTAGTCACATTCTCTAACAAGGTGGACTTAATAGTCTTATGCTAAATCTCCTAAACAAGTGCATACTTCCTTTTATTGTAAAAACCCTTTCACAAGGTGGACCTAGTAGTTCTTAGTGCTCCTAATAGGGAACATCATTAGAAGTGATGATTTGTAAGCGTTAACAAGAAACCTTTATATTTTAGTCATAAATCTTGTGGTTATCATGCCCACCCTAGTTTTACTTTCTATTTGGAAGGTTCTAGATTACCTAATATTGTGTCAAGTGTTATGAATGTTTTATTGCTTTCAAGATTTTCATGCATTCAATTAGAGAATAACTTAAGAAAGATTCATTCATGAATAGAAGTTAAAGTTTTATTGGTTACTGATTCATCACCCTTCTCAATCATCTGGGCCCACATGTTTAAATTAGATTTAAAAGATCATTGTTGAGAGAGATTGTTGATGTAGATTGAAAGAGGGAGATTTTTGAAAAAAAAAATTGTGTTTCAATCATTGTTTTGTCACTGAGGTCAAACTTACTACTTGTTGGTAAGATAGCTACTTATAGGATTCAAGAACTATTACTTAGTTGATTGATGAAGATGATTTGATCAAAAGATGTAACAATAGCACCTAGAGGAAAGGTTGAGTTATGATTATGTAATGAAGTACAAGGATTAGTTAAAACATTGATGATATGATGTATTGATAATCTATTTAAGGTTACAAAGGTTGGTTACACTTAGAAAGTTTAGAGGCACAAGTTACATAAAGTTTGTGTACCAAGCTTGATAGAGTGGACAATAGGTGTTGAGCAAGTCAGTACAAGCCAAGTAGAAAAATTAGTTAGAGTTGATTAAAAGTCCATTCTAGTATATGCCAAGTAAAAACATTTATTTTGAGTAAAGTTTAGTTGATACTGAGCACTAGTAAACTTTAGTTCATGCCAACTAATTTCACAAGGGCTATAGAGCAACACAATATGTATCAAGCATTAGAAGCTTGATAATGCTGAGTTGTTGCATTATGTAAAAGATCATGGATTCAATGAATCTAAGCCAACAAGTTTGTTTTCCAAGATTGTGTGAACCAAGTGGAAGATAAGGTTGATGAGCTAGTGGCACAAAATTTGAGGTAAACCATTTTTGGATGAATTCAAATTGACTCTACAAGATGTTTTTAGAAGAGATATGGGATATGGGGTAGATAGATTGTATCTTACCTAATCCATTCAAACCCTAAATTGGACAATAGAGAATGAGAAGCAAAATATCTTAATTTACTATTTATAGGAATGGTTGGTCATGAAGCAAGTTTTTCATGTGCAAGAACCTAAGGGAGACAAGGAGTCAAGGGTTTTGCTTCATCAGTTGACCTAAGAGAGGAGTATGGAATGGCATGTTAAGCAAGAAGGCTTAGGGAGATGAAAGCTTGAAAGGTGAACAAGATATCAGAGATATAGAGTATGAAGGCCAAACAAAATTGAGGACTAAATAGAGATCTATAATCTACAAGTGAAGTTGTAAGTTGTGTCAAATCAAAGCCTTACTATTACTCTCTAACAATTATATCAGTCTAGGGTAAATCCTTTGGATTAAGGTTGACCTAACAGTCATTTGAAAATCCTTTAACTAGCTGACATTCCAAGTGAATGGTCTAAATTCCTCTAACAAGGCTCACTTATAATAGGGTGATTGAAATCCTTTAACAAGTTCGCATTTAATAGTGTGTATTGTAACCTTTAATAGGGTTGGCCTTTTACAAGGCATCACTTCAAAAGAGTGAAAAGAGTAGCATGTTAATGGTGGTTTTTCCCAAATTGGGTTTTCACATAAATCATTGTGTCAAGTGTGTTGGTGAATCTATTATGTTTCATGCTTTACATTTTTGCAAATTGATTTGATAGTAACCTAGAATTTTTAGTGATTGCATAATCTTATGGATGCATGCATGAGTATAAACGTTTTATGGGTTCACTAAGCTTTGAAAAGTTCTATTTATACATTTGGACCTTGGATAACTAATTCATCCCTAGTCTCAATTATTCTAAACTATTTCAACAATTGGCATTAGAGCCATCTGCTTAAGAGAACCAGTTTTAAAGTAGTAGAAGCATAATGATTAAGATGTCAAAATGAGAAGTACCCAAGTTTAATAAAGATAACTTTCTTGCATGGAAAATTTTGATGATGCTACACCTTGGAGGACTTGGAGATACAATATGCCATTTATGTAGAGCATGTTGATCTTGTTGATGCCCCAACTCTTGAAGATATGAAGAAGAAGAAAGAACATAACTAGGAAATGTTGGAGATTTCCTCTATCTTAAGTTATGACAAATTTGATGATATCAATGGTCTTGATAGTGCCAAAAAAATGCAGGATACCCTAACCACTATTTATGTAGCAGATGAAAATTTTCTTAGAGCTAAAGCTGAAAGTCTCAAGGGTAAGTTTGATGATATGAGAATGGATGAAAGTGAGAGTATTGCTCAATATGTTGAATGGATTAAAGAAGTTATCAATTTAATAAGAGGAGATACTAGTAGGATAGATGATTATAGTATACTAAGAAAATTTTTGAGAGCACTACTACCTATATCTACTATTAGTTTCTCTACAATTCAAGAACTAAGATGTAATCCGAGGAATAAACTATCACCTTAAGGATTGGTAGGTAGACTCACTACTTTTGAGCTATCTAACTTTGATAATAACAAACTTGAAAAGATTGAATCTTCTTTGAACCTAATGAGAAGAAGAAAAAGAAGAAGAAGAAGTATGTACATAGTGATAGTGATACATATGAGGAGGATGTTGAATAGCTTGAAGCATTACAATCAAGAAGATTCCATAAAGGTAAAGGCATGTTCAAAGGTAAGTTACCCATCACTTGCTTCAATTGCAATGAGGTTGCTCATATTACTACTAGATGTCAAGAAAATAAGAACTATAGAGGTGGTGACAAGTACACAAGTAGAAGAGATGAAGACAACAAAGATTAAGACAAAGACAAAGGCAAGAAATCTTGCTACATTGCCATAGAGGAAACAAAGGATGATTTTGATGAACATGATGATCAAGTGGTATATGTTGCAATGAAGGTCAAATCTAATGAAGATGATGAAACTGCACTTGTCACTTGTGTGAACAAGAATGATAGATGGATCACTGATAGTGGATTTTCACATCACATGACCAAAGACAAAAGTAAGTTCATTACCCTAAATTGTTATGATGGAAGTAGTGTTAGATGTGGTAATGATGCACCATGTTTGATAAAAGGAAAAGGTTCTATCAAACTCATAGATAAGATTTTATGTGACAATGCTTACCATGTTGAAGGACTTAACTATAATGTGTTAAGTGTAAGGTTGAGTTTGAAAACAAGATTGCTATGATATATGACACAAGTGGGAAACTAATTGGAAAGGGTGATCAAATTAGAAGTAATCTATTCTATCTTGATATAGAGGATGTTACTTGTCCTATTGTAAAATTTGATGATGTATGGCTATGGCACAAGAGGTTATGTCATGTTAGTTTTGATAACTTGCTTAGTATCAGTAACATGAAGAAAGTTAGAGGTTTTCCTAAGTTAAAGAAGCCTAATAATGTAATTTGCAAATCATGTCAGTTAGGAAAAATGACAAAGTCAATTTTTAAGAATAAAACTTATACTTATAAAGGAATACTATAGATTGTTCATAATGACTTGTGTGGAACAATTGATGTACAAAGCTAAAAGGGAGATAAGTACATAATGCTATTTTTTGATCACTATTCTAGGATGATGACAGTTATGTTTCCTGAAACAAGAAAATAGAATACTTTCCAAATGTTTTAGTGGTACTTAGCAAGAGTTGAAAAGGAAACAAGAAACAGTCTACAGTGTTTGAGATCTCATAGAGGTGGAGAATTCAAATTAAATGAATTTAAGATGTTCTGTAATGATAGAGGAATCAAAAGAAAAACATCTACCCCTAGAACACCTGCACAAAATGGCATAGCTGAAAGGAGGAACAAATTTGTAATAGATTATGCTAAAATACTCATGATGAAGAATAATTTTCATTTGAACTACTAGAGAGAAGCTATAAGTACAATTGTCTATACCTTTAACCATGTGCAAATCAAGAAAGGTACTCGTTGAACACCTTTTGAACTATAGTATGGATACTCACCCAATGTAAAAGGCATTAAGGTATTTGGAATTAAGTTTTACATTCTTAAAGATGTTAGGAATGATATCTTGATGCAAAAATTCAAGAAGGTATACTCCTAGGATACTCCACAAGAAGTAAAGCTTATAAGTGTTTGAATACAAACACTAACAAAATTGTGGAAAGTGAAAATGTGAACTATGATGAATATATAGAATTGTATGATGTTGAACCTATGAAAGAACCAAAAGAATTAAAATCATTTGTATACTCTTAGAAAGGTATTATTTTTGAAGAAGATACTATAAATCAAGTCACAATTCAATAGCAAGTTATAGTGGCTACCGAGTCACACCCTATGAATGTCAAGTTGCATTCAAGAACTAAGCTACATTTAGATGTTGAGTTACAAAATGAAGTAGATGCGTATTTTGATTCTAAGATTAATATACTTGAAAGAGATATTGAACTACCTAATAGAGATATGCATAGTGATTCTAAATTTGAAAGACAAAATGAAGGAACAAGAGTTGAACCAAGATTGTCTAAGTATGTCAAAAGACATCATCGTACTTCTTAAATCATAAGAAATAAAGATGCTAGACCAATGAAAAGAAATAGATTGAGAAGTAAAATATGTTTTCTGAGCATGAAGGAACTGAAATCAATAAGAGATACATTAGAAGATGTTGACTAGTACAAAGCCATGGAAGAAGAGATTGAATATATAGGGAAGAACAAAAAATGGAGTCTAGTTTCTAGGCCAGAAGATAAAAATGTGATTAGTACCAAGTGGGTATTTAGAAATAAGCTAGTTGAAAATGGTGAAGTCACAAGGAACAAAGCAAGATTAGTTTGCAAGGGATATGCACAAGAAGAAGGAATTGAATATGGAGAGACATTTTCCCTTGTTGCTAGATTGGAAGGAGTAAGAACTTTAATAACCTATTCTAGATAAAATGGTTTCAAAGTTTATTAGATGAATGTTAAATCTTCATTTCTGAATGGAATATTAAAGGAAGAAGTTTACATAGAATAGCTAGAAGGCTTTGTTGATGTTAACAATTAGAACATGATATATAAACTACACAAAGCTCAATATGGTTTGAAACATGCACCAAGAGCATGGTATGAGAGACTTCATAATTATCTTGTGAAGATTGGATTTGAGAGAACTAATGATAACATCAATCCATACATGAAGATAGAGAAAGGCAAAGGTATTTTGTTATCTAAAATATTTGTTGATGATATCATATTTGGAGGTCAAGATGCTTTATGTGAGGATTTTGTAAATTAGACAAAGCAAGAATTTGAAATGTCTATGTTTGGAGAGATCAATTTTTTTATGGGTTTATATGTATATCAGATAAAATATGGTATATAAATCACTCAATAAAATAATGTCAAGGAAATATTGAATTATTTTGGATTGGATGATTCCAAACTAGCAAGTACACCTATGGTGATAGGACACAAGTTGTCAAAGAATGATGATTTTGCTTAGGTGAATCAAACATTGTATAGGTTTATGATTGGAAAATTGCAATATGTAGTATAGAGAAGACTTGATATTTAATTATTCGTAGGGATTGTCATAAGATTCTCTGCTAACCCCAATAAGAATCATTAAATGGTTGTGAAGAGAATAATGAGATATCTAAAAAGAACAAAAGAATTTGGTCTATACTAAAAGAAGAATAATTTTTTTGAATTGAGAGCCTATATTGATGCTAATTGAGTTAGAAACATTGATGATTGTAAAAGCACCAATGGCAAAGCTTTTTCTTAGGAAAGATACTATTTACATGGACTAGTAAGAAACAAAATTGTATTTCAAAATCTACTATTGAAGCTAAATATATTGTTGCTGCTATAAATTGCACAAACATTGTATGAATCAAACAACTACTCAAAGGTATGAAGAAAGAAATCATAGAACCAATGATACTTTATTTTTGATAATATAAGTTCTATCAATATATCAAAGAATCCAATGATGCACACAAAAACTAAGCACATTAAAATCAAGTATCATTACCTAAGAGAGCTATTTCAAGATAAAGAGGTGAAGATAGAATATGTTAACACAAAAGAGCACATTGCTGATATCTTCAAAAAAGCATTACCTAAGGATGCTCATGAATATCTAAGAGGTAAACTAGAGGTCATACCTCTATCAAAGGCCATCTAAGTATGGAGAGGGTTTCCCTACATCAAACAAGCTAATGTTCATATGTTACACATTGATGCAGAGGATCTTACTTTAGGAGTTGCCTAAAGTAATCATAGAGCTTCAAATCAGTCACAAGCAAGGTGACAAAGGGAGAAACTAAAGAAACTAAAAGAGCCTATATCTACATGTTTAAGATGACAATTTTTTGGAATATATCTTTGGAATTATTATCAAAGAGGGAGGTATTCTACTAATCAAGCTAGTATGTATAATCATAGAGGGAGATGATATTGCTAATCAACAATATGATTCCTAACCAAGAGTGAGATATCAAGAGAATATTTTTAAAGAGATGGAAAGTGCTACTGATCTTAGAAGAAGCTAACTGGTGATATTTCTAATCAAAGGAGAAACACAAGTATGATCAGGGAGATAGAGAAGAATATAAGGAAGAGGGATAAATCCTAATCTATCTAGTTAGAGGGAAATATAGTGAGAAGAAGTTATAAGTAATAAGAAAGAATTTTGTAACCTAATATGGAAGTTGCTACTAGAGGGAGAGATATCAATATAAGTTTTTTTTTTGGTATTTTCTTACTATTTTAACCTAGTTAGTTTGGTTGAACAAATTTTTTTACCATTTTGTTGATTTGGTTGATTAGTTTGGTTTGCCATCAATGCCAAAGAAGGAGATTGTTGAAAATAGATTGAAAAGATCATTGTTGAAAGAGATTGTTGAAGAAGACTATGTGTTTCAATCATTGTTTTGTCACTAATGTCAAACCTACTATTTGTTGGTAAGACAACTGCTTATAATATTCAAGTATTATCACTTAGTTGATTGATTAAGAGGATTTGATCAAAAGATCTAACAATAGAAACTAGAGGAAACGTTGAGTTATGATTATGTAATGAAGTACAAGGATCAATTAAGACAATGATGAAATGATGTATTGATAATCTATTTAAGGTTACAAAGCCTTAGTTACGCTTAGAAATTTTAGAATGAAAAATTGATCAAAGTTTGTTTGCCAAGCTTGATAGAGTGGATAGAAGGTGTTGAACAAGTTATTAGAAATAGAGCAAAAAAAATAGTTGGAGCCAAGTAAAAGTTTATTCTAGTGTATGGGTGAATGCACAATGTTAGGTCACAATTCCACAAAAAGAAAATCCATACAATGAGAGCTACCCATTTTTTAAAAATCAGTACTAGTTTATTAAATCTAAAAAATGGGTGCCTATTTCTTAAAAGTGGATTTTACATGCCACTTTTAGTTTTTGAAAATGGGCACCCATTTTTTGAAATTCAAATAATGGGTGCCCATTTCTTACAACATGAGGTGGGATTTTTTCTTTCTTGTCTCAAATTTTGGTTTGTGACAAGATTGGTGAGACCAAGCCTATGCCTTGGCCTCTCAAGATTTGGCTAAGGCATTGAACTGACAAATTCATGCCTTTCCATAATTTTTAGAGGATCTTCCCAATTAAATTTTTTTATGAAACAAAAACCCATTAGAGCTCTCACTACATCCTAATTTCAAAAATATAAATTTTATAGTGTTATGATTTCATTTACTATTTTTGTATTATTTTTTAATCAAAGGTGGTACCTAAATGTTAAATAGAAATGTTCACTAAAACTTTAGTAACTTTTTTATTTTATTTTTTTTCTTAAATTAATTTATATATCATCAATGTACACTCAATTATTTTGAAGTTAAAAAAAAAATTTGAAAAAGTGAAATTTTGATCAAATTATGGTGTTCATACATGAGAGGTTTTAAAATTTACCTTTATAGCCAATTAAAGATTAATTTTAAAAATATTCATTAAAAATTTGAAGAAAAATATTCTCATCAATCTTTGGTGTGTCATGTAACTCCATTTAAAAGGATTCATAAAAATTCATTTAGTTGTGTCAAATTATGGTGTCCATACATGAGCATGGTATGCTCCAAAAACAAGCATTTTGAAAGTGGTTTTTAAAGATCCATACCAAAAAGATAATCTATCATATGGGGTACAAATAAATTACATATTAAAAAAGACGATCTCAGACACTACAATTTTTATTATTGAAGTTTTTAATTTTTAATCTCTAAATGGCTCAAATTTTGGCATCAATTGACAAAAAATTTCAAAAATAGGAAAATAAGTTCCACTTTTTGGCCAAAAGTGAGACCCAACTTTTTGCACTAACCCATATATCGAGCAAAGCAGTTGATGCCAAGTAAAGTTTAGTTGATGTCAACCACGAGTAAACTTTAGTTTTTGCCAAGTAAATTCACAATGGATGTCAAGAAACACAGTATGTACTGAGCATCAGAAGCTTGATAATGCCAAGATGCTACATTATGTATAAGATCCTGAATTTGATGAATCTAAGCAGACAGGTTTATTTTCTAGGATTGTGTGAACTAGGTGGAAGGTAAGGTTGATAAGCTAGTGGCATAGAACTTGAGTTTAAAAACAATTTTTGGGTGAAATTAAAGTGGATTCTAGGATAATTTTTCAAAAGAGATATAAGATATTAGGCAGATACATTGTATCCTACCTAGTCCATCCAAACCTTAAATTGGGCAATGGAGAATGAGCATCAAAATATCTTAATTTCCTATTTATAGGAATGGTTGGTCATGAAGCAAGGTCTTCATGTGTGAGAGCCTAAGGGAGACAAGGAGTCAAAGGTTTTTCTTCATCAAGTGATCTAAGAGAAGAGTTTACAATGACATGTTAAGCAAGAAGGCTTAAGGAGATGAATGCTTGAGGGGTGAACAAGCTATTAGAACTACAAAGTATGAAGGCCAAGTAGAATTGAGGGCTAAACAAAGATCTATAATCTACAAGTGAAGTTTTAAGTTGTATCAAATCAAACCCTTACTATTACTCTCTAACAATTGTATCATTCTATGTTAAATCCTTTGGATTAAGGTTGACCTAACAGTCATTTGTAAATCATTTAACTAGGTGGCATTCCAAGTGAATGGTCTAAAGTCCTCAAATAGGGCTCACTTCTAATAGGGTGATTTAAATCCTTTAACATGATCACATTTACTAGTGTGTATTCTAATCTTTAATAGGGTTGGCCTTTCATAGGGCATCATTTTAGAATTGTGAAAAGAGTAGCATGTTATTGACGGTTTTTCCCAAATTGGGTTTCCACATAAATAATTATGTTAAGTATGTTGATGAATCTGTTATGTTTCATGGTTTATATTTATGCAAGTTGATTTGATAGTAATCTACAATTTTTAGTGATTACATAATCTTATGGATGCATGCATGAGTATAAATGTTTTATAGGTTCACTAAGTTGTGAAAAAAATTATTTATACATATGGACCATGGATAATTGATTCACCCACTCCCCCTCCTCATTTATTCTAAATTATAATAACACCACATACATTTGCAATAATTAGTATCAGAGATTTTGGTTCTCAAATTAGAAGTTTAGTAGCCTGAGAAAAGATCAAAGGAAATGGAATTGTATAGACAAGAGAAAGCTATTGCAAATGAAAAGTTTGATTTACAATTATCCCTGCATCAATTCAAGAAAATGAATAAGTAGCTCTCTCAATCCTTGAAAAGAAGAAAATACCTAGCAACACAAATGAATGGTAATTTCTATAGTGAATAAATAATTGAAGACATTTACCAAGATATAAGTTTAGAAAAAGTTGATATAAAAATCAAATATCTACTTGAAAAGAATCTTACTCTTTAGGAAGAAGTTAGAATGCTAAAAAGAAACAAGAAATTCAATTAGTCAGAATGTGTGAATACATGGAACAAAAGGGAAATTCAAAGAAGAGAAAAGATTTTTTACTAAAAAGATAGCAAAAAAAAATTAAAAAATGAACAATGAAATTCATAACCTATCTCTTCAGCAAGAATATTTGATCAATAAAATCAATTGTGCAAGTCAAAATCTTATCAACATAAAGATAGAGAATGAAAAATTACAAAATGATATTAGTATAGAAAAGAAAACCAATCAGAGGATAATGAAAATTGAAGAAAGCATGAATCATTTGGACAAGAAAACTCAATTTAGAGAAAAATGTAAAGAAGGATTATGCTATAAAGATAAAGGTGAATCATCTGATCAAGGGGCTTAACATAACAAAAGACCCTCTTGTAATCATTGTAGAAAGACTTGACATACATCAAACAATTGTTCAAGCAATGTGAAATCAAAATTTAGTGGAAATATTATAGTTGTAACAAGCCAAGATATAGAGCAAGTGAATGCAAAGATAAATCTAAGTTTGAAGGAAAGTGCTTCAATTACAACAAACAAGGGCACAAATCTTCAGAATTCAAGACCAAGAAATGGAATCCAATAGAACAAATTGTGAAATCTATCTTTGGTTGGGATTACAACACATGGTGAAAATTTAACTTATGTGGTGAGCATGGACATATTGGACAAAATTACATAAAAACTCAAATGAGAAAGAGAGACCCTACAAAGATATGTGGGTATGTGCAGGATCATGGTCAATGAAACTATGCTCTTAAGTGGTAGTAAAAAATCATAAAATTAGGGAACATCAATTTGAAGTACAATTTTGTGTTAGAAATTATTTAAAATAACTAAAAGAGTGGGGGGCTAAATTAGTTATTCAAGGTCCAAATTTCCTAATAAATTTTTTCACCAAGTAAAGTGAGCCAAATAAACTATTCATGCATCCAAGCTTAAACTTTCTTACTTAGCAAGTTACTATAAAATTAGCATGCAAGAATAACACATGAAGAATCAATAGATAACATAGTGATTAATTTGGGAACCTAATTTGGAAAAAACCACCAATAACATGCTACTAAATTCTCACTCTTTTGAAGTGATGCCCTATGAAAGGTCTACCCTATTAAAGGCAACGACGCACTATTAAATGTGACCTAGTTAAAGGATTTAACCACCCTGTTAGAAGTGGGCCGAGATGGAGGACTTTAGAACATTCACTTGGAATGCCACCTTATTAAATGATTTACAAATGGCTATTAAACCAACCTAAGTCCATAGGATTCTACCCTAACATATACAATTGTTATAGAGTAACAACAAGGGCTATTGACCTAATATAACTCACAACTTAACTTGTAGATTTTAGATCTCTATTTAGCTCACAACATTACCTAGCTTTTAGTCTCTATGGCTCTGATAGCCTATCTTCCTTTCAAGCTTTGTCTCCTTGAGTTTTCATTCTTGATGTACCAGTGAAATCTCCTATATGGCCACTTATCAAAGCAGAGTCTCTATGCTCTATTCTTCCTTCTCAATGTTTTCTCCTTGACACCCTTCAACCACTTCAACCAAAAACTCTTGCTTCTTGACCTATGACTCCTTAAATAAAAGTCTAGAACACTTTTCCTGCTTGAATCTTTCCACTCTTTCTTTGAGTTTGAATGGATTAGGTAGGATTCATTGAATCTACCCCATATCATGTTTCTTCTAGAAATATCATGAAGAATTGTCCTAAATTTACCCAGAAATGGTTAAACTATAATTTTGTGCCTCTAGCTCATCATCCTTATCCTCCATTTGGTTCACAAAATTCAAGGTAACAAACTTGTTGGCTCAAATCTGGAAAACCTTTAACTTATAAAATAATGCAACAACTTGGCACTATTTAAATTCTGCCGCTTAGCACATACTATGTTACTCGGCACCAACTATATTTTGCTAATGTTCAACACTTACTGTGGATTCACTTGGCATCCACTAAGCTTTCTATTTCTCGACAGCTATTACTTTGTGATGCAGGAGCATCCAGAGGTATAAGGGCAATCTTGTGTCACCCAAAAAAATTTACTTAGACTTAGTTTCTATTTCATGTGCTTTCATTTTTGGATACCCATTTGGGCCAAATAAAGGTTCCAACTCTCACAGTTCCACTATTAGTGTTCTACGTTAGAGTATTTGAACACGTTGGGATATGTGTAAATGTCAAAAAAATAGGAGTATGTAATTGAGTCACAATTTTGGTGATTTAAAGGGTGTAAATTGGCTGGATGAATGTAATTGTAATTTAGAGCATTCCAGAAAAAGAATTAGGTCAAAAGGCCGCACGGTTTGAAAGTTATCGCAATTTTTTGGTTTCTAGAGACCTCCTAAGAATACTTCAAAGTCAAGTTAGGGGCATTAAATAACCTTGAATAGGGCTTAAAAATGTGGGATGAGCAAAGCTCTCCATAGGGCTTTAGAGAACTTCGAGAGCTTTCCAAAAATGTAAATAGTTCGTCAATCGAAGCTATGGTTCAAAAGTTATGCCTTCCAGAAGTTCGATTACCATTTCTAGATTCTTATAATTTGTGCTAACTTCTAATGCAACTTCTAGAGCCTTCTATTTGGTTGGTGGATGCCAACTAGCACTTTCTAGAATGTATTCCTAATGCTTAACCCTTTGAGGTCTATTTAAGAACATTTATAGCATTGTAAAAGGCAGTTAGGTGTGGAGTTTGAGAGAAGGTACTGGGAGAAGAATTTATCTCTAGATTTATGCTATTGTAAGCCCATAGGGCATGTTGTGGAGTCTGTTTCTCTGCACTAAGTGTACTAGCATATTTTTTATAATTAATAAAATTTTCCCTTTTCCTGTTGTGTTCATTCTGTGCTTGGGTTGTGTCCCCATCACTTTTCTTGGAACCTGAACTTGATTAGCTCCTACTATTTTACTTAGCACACACTAGATTTTGCCTTTACTCAACACTAACTAAAAATTTTCTCAGCATGAACTAGCTTGCTCAACACCCACTAATGAACTTAGTCAAGCTTTGTAGACAGCCTTGTTACAACTTATATTTCCAAAGTTTCTAAGTGTGGCCAGCCTCTGTATCTTCAAGTATATTATCAATACATGATTTTATCGTTGTCTTAACTGATCCTTATACTTTATTACAAAACCATAACTCAAATTTTTTCTTACATGTTTTTGTTACATCTTGTTGATTAAATCCTCTTTGTCAATCAGCTAAGTGATAGTACTTGGATCTTATAAGAAATTGTCATTTTAGCAAATAGTAAGTTTGACATCAGTGACAAAACAATAATTGAAAATATTCTTTATCAACAATCTCCCTCTTTGCAAACAATCTTCTTTCTTCAATAATGATCTTTTCAATTAGTTTTTCAACAATCTCCCTCTTTGGTATTGATGACAAACCAAACTGATCAACCAAGTTATCAAAATGCTAACTAGGTTAAAATAGTAAATCAAATGGAAAAAAGATATTTTTTTATGATTGCTATGTTTATAAGCTTTCATATCTCCCCATTTGCTGATACATTATCTTCTCCTCTTTGTTATGCTCTCTCTACTTGATGCTTGTCTACATTGTTTTCTCCCTCTGAGCTACTATTTTCTTTTTCTTCTTATTTTCTGTTATTCTCCCTTTACATAATTTTTATCAGTTTCTATGTCTCCCACCATTTTGATCAGTTCTACTCTTCCTCTTAACTACTATATGTCTCCCTCTTACATTTTGTTCCTTCTAAATTTTCTATTTCTTCCTCTTTCATTTGATTATGTGGATTTGACCAGTTTCTACCATTTCTCCCTCTTTGAAAATAATGCTAAAGACATACTATTTCAGCATCTCATCATGCAAGTGTAGCATTTGTAGGAACTTCTGATTTCTCCCTTTCTCACCTTGCTTATGACTTATTTGGAATTTCAATACTTTTATTGCTTCAAGAAAAAACCTAAAGTAAGTATCGTCTCAATCAATGTATAATATTTCAACAATTAACTCATTTGATGCAAGGCAATTTTGTTGTTACTCAAGTAGCCTTGGATAGGGGTATTACCCCTAACTTACCTCTAAGATACTCAAATGCATCTTTAGGTAATTCTTTTGTGAAAATTTCACCAATTTGTTCCTTTGAACTAACATATTTCATCCTTTCTTGTCTTCCACCAATTCTCTTACATAGTGATACTTAATTGCAACATGCATCACAAGAGTATCATAGGTTCAATCATCTCTTCCTTCATACCTTGCAAAAGATGCTTGATCCATATAATATTGGTGTAGTTGATAGTGGTAGCAAAATTGTCAATTTTAGTTGTGAACTATGAGGTACAACTTTGCATTTTGCTAATCCAAGTGTCTACTCTTTTACCTTAAAAAAGTGCTCATCCACTGGTACTTTTTTTGTCATCAATATTATCTCCCCAATCTGCATCAGTGTAGGCTTTCAACTCAAATTTTACACTCCTCTTGTAGTATAATCCAAAGTCATCAGTTCCTTTTAGGTACCTCAATATTTTTTTTACTACCAAAAGATGGTTTTCTCTTGGATTTGCAGAAAATCTTGCCACTATTGCAATAGCTAATGCAATGTCTAGTCTACTATGCACAACATACTACGAATTTTCAATCATTGATCTATACATTTTCTAATTTACTTTAGTTGATTCACCATTTTTGGATAGCTTATGTCATGTTACTATTGGTGTATTGACTGGTTTTGAATCTTCTAAGCCAAATGTCTTGAGTATCTCCTTGATATATTTTGATTGGGTCACAAATATACCATATTTTAGTTGATGTAATTGCAATCCAAAAAATAATTTGATTTCTCCAAACATTGACATCTCCAAATCATTTTTAATTTTGTCATCAAAATCTTTGCATAGGGCATCTTTTCCTCCAAATATTATGTCATCAAAAAAGATTTCAGATATTAGAATATCTTTACCTTTTTTTGTCTTGATATACAGGTTGTTTTTGTCATCTGTTCTCTCAAATCCTATCTTCAAAAGATATTTGTGTAGTCTCGCATACCATGCTCTAAGTGCTTTCTTCAAATCATAGAGTTTTTTATGTAGTTTATAGACCATATCCTTGTTGTTTTTATCAACAAATCCCTCTAGTTTTTCTATGTAGACTTCCTCTACCAATATACTATTTAGAAAAGTAGATTTTACATCCATTTGGTAGACTTTAAAACCTTTGTAAGAAACATATGAAACTAGTGTTCTTACTCCTTCCATCCTTGTAATAGGGGAAAATCTTTCCCCTTAGTCTAGTCCTTCTTCTTGCGTATAGCCTTTGCAGACTAGTCTGCCCTTATTTCTTGTGATCTCGCCATTCTCATCTAGCTTTTTCCTAAATACCCATTTGGTACCAATTAAATTCTTATCAGCTAGTCTTGGAACTAAGGTCTAGGTTTCGTTCTTCTTTTATTTGATCTATCTCTTCTTCCATAGCTTTATGCCAATTATCATCTTGTAGTGCATCTTTCATTGTTTTGGGCTCAATCTTGCTCAGTAGACATGATTCATTTCTTAGTCTATTCCTTTTCATTGGTCTAGCTCCCTTGTCTCCAATGATTTATTTAGTAGGGTGATGTCTTCTCACATACTAGGATAGTCTTGATTCTGTCCTTCTTTCCATGTTTGATCTTTCAATTTTAGAGTCATTGTGTGCATCTCTTTCAAGTATTTCATCATCTCTTCCATGTGCATTAATTTTAGAATCAGAATGTCCATTATCTTTATTCTAAAACTTAGCTTCTAAATGTAGCTTGACATTCACTAGTTGTGACTCAGCTGATACTAAAATTTGTTGTTGATTTCGAACTTGATTGGAAGATTCACCTTAAATAGACATTCCTTCGTAAAAGTATACAAAGGATTTGTTTTCTTCTAGTTTCTTGATTTCATCATCTTGAACTTCTACAAGCTCATCAAAATTTCCATTTCCACTCTCCACACTTTTGTTAGTGTTAGTGTTCAAACATTTATATTCTAAATAGTTCTAGTGGAATATCCAAGCAATATGCCTTCATCACTCTTTGCATCAAACTTGCAATTTCTAGAATCTTTAAGAATATAGCACTTACAACCAAATAAATTGAATTTTTTTACATTGGGTGAGGTACCATACATAATTCACAAGGTGTTGCATTTGTACCTTTCTTAACTTGTACTTGATTCACTATGTAGATAGTTGTACTTACAACTTCTTTGTAGCACTTTAGAGCAACATTTTTCTCCATCATCAATGTTTTGACATAGTTTATCACTAATATTTTCCTTCTCTTTACAATGCAATTCTATGGGGGAGTCCTAGGTGCTGATGTCTACCTCTAGATTCCTTTTTCATTGCAAAATGTCTCAAGTTCTTTTGATGTGAATTCTCCTCCTCTGTCTATTTTTAGGCACTTTAGACTTCTTCCTGTTTCCTTCTCAACCCTGGCCAAATACCACTTAAATATTTGAAATGCATCAGATTTTTTCTCTAAGAACATGAGAATCATCATCCTAGAGTAGTCATCCATAAATAACATTATGTATCTATCTCCTTAGTAGCTTTGCACTTCTACTGGGCTACATAAATTTGCATGGACTAGCTTTAATACTTCTTTATAAGTGTAGATTTTTCCTTTGAAGCTTGACTTGGTCACCTTTCCTAGCTGACATTGTTTTCACATTGTACTTTTAGGCTTCTTCAATTTATGCAATCCTCCAACTTTCTTCATTTTGTTGATTCTAATAAGATTATCAAAGTTGACATGACATGGCCTTTTATGCCATAACCACACATCATCAAATCTAAGAACAAAACAAGATGCATCTTCCATATCTAGGTAAAAAAAATTACTCCTAGTTTGGTCTTGTTTTCATATCAAATTTCCATCATTGTCATAGATTTTGGTAGATTTGTTTCCAAATTCTACTTTGCAACCTATATTACCTAATTGTGACACACTTAATAGATTATATTTCAATCCTTCAACATAGTATGCATTATCACATGGAATTTTCTCTGTGAGTTTAATTGAAAATTTTGCTTTGATTAGACATGCAGAATCATTTCCAACTCTAATAATATTTCCATCATACTGAGTGAAGGTAACAAACTTACTTTGTCTCCTATCATCTGATGTGAGCATCCAATGTCTATGATCCATTTTCTTTTCTTGTTCACATAGGTTACTAAAGTTGTTGCCTCATCTTCATTTGACTCATCATTCATGGCTACATAGACTACCTCTGTTGGAAATGATTGAAAATATCACGAATGAAGAATAATGGAACTAGTAAAGACTATTTTCAATCATTTTTTTGTCATTGATGTCAAACTTGCTACTTGCAGGAATGACAATTGCTTAAGTGATGCAAATACTATCAATTGGTTGATTGATAAGGAGGAGGCAATCAATAACATGTAACTAGATCGCCTAGAGAAAGGTTGAAGTTATGATGTTGTAATGAAGTATAAGGATTAAGTAAGCCATTGATGAAATAGTTTATTGATGACATATTCTAAGAGGATGGACACACTAAGATACATCAAAGATGTAAGGTTTAACTAAGTCATTTGTAAAGCCTAACTAAGTTCATTTGTGAGAGTCGAGCAAGCTAGTTAGAGCCGAGAAAATTCTTAGTTGAAGCCAAGCAAGTTCAACTTCAGTGTGAGCCAAGTGATTATTCAAGTGCCGAGTATCACAAAAAGGTAATGGATGCCAAAAAAATTTCTTCAAGTGTTGAGCATTAGTAAAAGCAATAGAAGCCAAGTAACATAGAAGGAGTCAAGCATCAGTAAACCAATGATGTCGAGTTGTTACATTATTTGTTAAGTCAAAAGATTCGCCAGATCAGTAACCATAAGTTTGTTACATTGAATTTTTTGAATTAGTTGGATGATAAGGATGATGAGTAGATGTCACTGAATTTTATGTAAACCATGCAAACCAATTCAAGGTGAATTCTAATGGATTTATCATGAAGTTTCTAGAAGAAGCAATTTGAAGGGAAAACAATATCATTTTCTCTAATCAATTCAAATTGATGAGTAGGAAATGAAGAACAAAACTTCTTTATAAGGAGTTACTGGTTAGAGATCAAGCGTGTGTGAGAGGGAGTTGGTCATAAGTGTGGTTGTGTAAGAAAAGCAAAGAAAAGGCTAGTGTGAAGTGTTAAGAAGACACAGTGAGGAGTAAGAATAGAGCATCGGGACTCTAAGTTGATCAAGTCACCATAGAGTGCATTGGCATAATGAGTGAAAGAACTCAAGGAGATAGATCTTGAATGATGAACAAGCTATCAGCACTACAAGGAAGAAGGGCCAAGCAAAGAAAAGAACTGAAGAGTGATCTGAAATCTACAAGGAAAGGGTTGCAATCTTTATCAGGTCAAAACCTTTCTAATACTCTCCTACATTGTATTAGACATTGAAATCCTACATTGCTAGGTTAGCTTAACAGCTAGGTGGATAAGCCTTAGGAAAGGGGTAGAAGATCCCCAGGGGAAGGATAAAGAGATCCTCAGGAGAAGGATAAATATCCTTATGAGAAGGATAGGATATCCTTAGGAGGAGGATAGGAGATCCTTAGAGAGGGATAAAAGATTCTTTTGAGAAGGTGACTGTAAATCCCATAGACTTGGGTGAGCCTAAGAGCTCTATGTAAATCCTTTAACAAGGTGGCATTCTAAGTTGAATGTTCTTAATTCCTCTAACATGGCACACTCCTAACAGGGTGTAGAAATCCTTTAATAGGGTCACATTTAACAGTTGTTGTAGCCTTTAATAGGGAAAACCATCAGAAGTGGTTGAAATAAATTACATAGTTATTTTTTGGTTATCATCCCCACCCTAGTTTTACCTTCTTATTCCTAGAGGGTTTCTAGGTCACCAAAATCCTTAGTATTATGGTGTGATGCATGTTTACTTTTCATAGTTGTTTAATGTTTAATTGTGTGCATGATAATTTCAGTTATGTGTCATTAAAGCTTTGAAGAAAAAGTTGGATTGGACATTATTGGACCTTGAATAAATGATTCACCCTCCTCTTAGTTATTTAAAAGAATTCTAACAATTGGTATCAAAGCACACTACTAATTTGTTTCAAGGTACTAGTAGCAGGAAGATCAAGATGTCCAAGTGAGAAGTTCCTAAGTTAAACAAAGACAACTTTTTTGAATGGAAAAGTCTAATGAAGTTGCACCTTGGATCAATAGGTGACTATGCACAAACCTCAATCATAGTTGATCATGTAGATGGCATGAGCAAGAAGAAGGAGCACAATCAAGCAATGCTAGATATTACTTTAGTACTAGGCTATGCCAAGTATGATGACATCAAAGAATGTGGTATTGCACATCAGATGTGGGAAACATTATCAAGAATATATGGAGGAGATGATAATGTCAAGAGAGCCAAAAGAGAGAGCCTAAGAGGAAAGTTTTATGACATGAAAATGGAAGAAGGAGAGAATGTTGTTCGATACGGTGCAAGGATGAAAGAAGTGGTAAGTGCCATAAGAAGCCTAGGAGGACAGTTAGCAGAAGAAATAGTATGTAGCAAATACTTGATAACTTTGCTTCCCATCTATGCTATAAGAGTTTTAGCCCTCCAAGAGCTAAGGCATGTACCAGGAAATGCATTATCATTTGAAGGAATAATCAGAAGACTCACTACCTTTGAGCTATCCAACTTTGACAACTACAAGCCAAAAAACTTTGAATCTGCATTCAAAGCCAAGATGACAATAAAAGACAATGATGAGGTGCAAACAAAGAAAAAAAGTGGAAAAGGAAAGTACATATCTAGTGATAGCAACACTGATGAAGATGATGTAGACCAACTGGAGGCATTATTAGCAAGAAGATTTCACAGAGGAAGAGGCAAATTCAAAGGTAAGTTGCCAATCATTTCTTTCAATTGTAATGAAGTTGATCACATTATAGCCAGATGCAAACAAAAAAAAAAAAACAAGGATGGAGGCAACTTCAAGAACAAGAAAGAGGACAACAAGGAATACAGAGGAAAAGTCAAAAGATGCTACATTGTTGAAGAAGACTCTACCGAGAATGATGATGAAGTAGTCTATGTGGCTATAAAAGATGAATCAGATGAAGATGAAGCAACTGCACTGGTAACCTACATGAACAAGAATGACAAATGGATCATAGATAGTAGATGCTCTCATCACATGACTGGAGACAAAATTAAGTTCATTATCTTTACTCAATATGAAGGAAATAGTGTTAGATTTGGTAACAATGGACCATGTTAGATCAAAGGGAAAGGTAGTATCAAGCTTACTAAAAAGCTATCATGTGATAAGGGTAAGTGCACCAAGTTGTGGTGCCAAAAAGATGACACCTCTTTTTCTCATTCCAGTTTTGCAAAGCGCACACATGCTATAGTACGTACGCGCTATAGTGTGCACACACTATGGCTTGGGTGTGCCAAGCCATAGCGCGTACATTCTATAGTGTGTATGCATTAAAACACGTGTGCACTTTTCAGAAAAAAAAATTACAAAGCGCGTATGCGCTATTTAAAAGTAAATTTAAAAGGCTTTAAATAGCACATGTGTGCTATAGCGTGCACACACTATTTAAAGCTTTATATTCTACCAAGCCTAATGTTTGGGTTTGGCTTGGGGATCCAACCCAAAGCTTTGGAGTCTATAAACTGGTCTGAGATGTGTTTTTCTACAAACATACAAAAAATGATTGATTAATCTTGTGTGCTCTCCTTCCAGTTTCCTCGTGGTTGAGAATCAATAAAATCAGGTTACATGACATTGTAGGTCTCTGTGTTAGCTACACAACCATATAATTTATTTTTTATTTGAACTATTTCAAGCCTTTCATCTATAATTTCTTCTGAATGTATGTCCATTTTTTGTCAAAAACCAACATGTACTAATTGGGCTGTAGATTTTAGCTTGTTCATCGAATTTTGCAACAACTTAGTTTTTTAGAACCTAGACTCCATTCTACACACTTTGAAAAATATAAGTTTTGATTTTAGATTAGTTTTCAATCATTTCGAGGGGGAGCACATAGATATTTCACATTTTTGGGATGTGTCTGATTAAAAAATTCATTAAAAAAAAAATACACATTATAAAATTACCCAAAAAAATTGGGATAAACTACATAGTGTTAGGTAACTTTTGACTAGAGCGATTAAAGATTTTCAAAAAAAAAGTTAAAATTTTAGGGGGACCACACTTTGTACTATGTTATGTTTTTCTAGAATAAATAGTACCACTTTTTGTGGCCCCCTTTTCTGAGGACCTAAAACTAAACCATTTTGAAAAAAAATTAGTAGTTTAGAAACTAGATTTAGAGGACTATGTATTTTATTTTTGTCATATCTTAAAATTTTGAGCATAACTATCTTCAAATTCTTGTTGAAGTCTAGAAATTGCTGATTTCAAGAAAAAGGTGTCCACTTATACCCCCCTTTTGGCACCACAACTTGGTGCACTTACCCATAATGTAGACAATGTTGAAGGCCTGAATTATAACTTATTAAGTGTCTCATAGTTAGGAAACATAGGATGTAAGGTTGAATTGAAAAAGGAATTGCTATGATCTATGATTCTCAAGGAAGTCTAATAGGAAAAGGTGACCATACTAGGAGTAATTTGTTCTACCTAGACATCGAAAATGCTTCTTGTCACATTGTTCAAACTGATGATGTATGGTTATGGCACAAGCGACTATTTCATGTAAATTTTGACAATCTGATAAGCATCAACTAAATGAAAAAAGTCAAAGGTCTACCAAAGTTGAAGAAACCTAATAACACCATGTGCAAACAATGCAAACTATGGAAGATGACCAAGTCAACTTTCAAAAGCAAGACTTATACTTGTAATGAAGTATTAGAGCTAGTTCATACTAACTTGTGTGGCCCTATTGAAGTGCAAAGCTACAAAGGTGATAGATACATAATGATATTTGTAGATGACTATTCAAGGATGATGATAGTCATGTTCGTGAAACTAAAATTAGATGGATTTCAAATGTTCAAATGGTACTTGTCTAGAGTTAAGAAAGAAACCAGGAAGAGCCTAAAATGTCTCAAATCTAATAGAGGAGGTGAATTCACATCAAGAGAATTTGAAGAATTTTTCAATGAAAGAGGAATCAAAAGGCAAACATTAGCACCTAGGACTCCACCTTAGAATGGTATAGTAAAAAGAAGGAATAGATTAGTTATTAACTATGCCAAGACCTTAATGAAGGAGAAAAATGTTGTGCTCAAGTACTAGAGAGAAGCTATAAGTACTATAGTCTGCACACTCAATAGAGTTCAAGTCAAGAAAGGTACAAATGATACACCTTTTGAATTATGGTATGGGAATTCTCCTAATGTAAAACATTTCAAAATATTTTGATGCAAATGCTATATATATAAAGAGTCTAGGAATGGAAAGTTTGATGCAAAGAGTGAGGAAGGCATGTGTCTTGGTTATTCTACTAGAAGCAAATCTTATAAGCACTTGAATGTTAACACTAACAAAGTAGCAAAAAGCTCAAATGTGAGATTTGATGAGCTTATAGAAGTTCAAAGTGCTGAAGATACCAAGAAAGTAGAAGAATACAAGACCTTTGTATACATTTATGAAGGTATGCCTAATAATGGCGAAGTTGTAACTCAGAATGACAATCAACAACAAAATCTAGTATCTGTTGAGTCACAAATAGTGAATGTCGAGCAACAAACACATTTAGAAGCCAAGCTAGAGAATACAAAGAATGTTCATTTAGATTCTGAGAATAGCCAACATGAAGGAAATGAAGAAATAATTCATGAAAATATACATGAAGATCCAGATTCTGGAGGAGACAACATGCAAACAAGGAAATAACCAGTATTGGCAAAGTATGTAAGAAGACATGAACCTATAGATCAAATTATTGGAAATAAAGAGGTAGGACCAATGACTAGGAATATACTCAGAAGTGAGACATGTCTACTTAGCAAAATGGAACCAAGAACAATAAGTGAAGCTATAAAAGATGATGACTGAAAAAGTGCTATGAAATAAAAAATTGAAAAAATAGAAAAGAACAAGACATGGACCTTAGTCCCAAGACCATCTGAAAAGAATGTGATTGGAACCAAGTGGGTGTTCAGAAAAAAGTTAGATGAAAATGTTGAAATCACAAGGAACAAGGAAAGATTGGTCTACAAAGGATATGCACAAGAAGAAGGACTAGATTATGGAGAAACTTTTTCTCCAGTTGCTAGAATGGAAGGAGTAAGGACCTTACTGGCATATGCAGCCTTCAAAGGATTTAAATTCTATCAAATGGATGTAAAGTCTACATTTTTGAATGGTATACTTGAAGAAGAAGTCTACATAGAGCAACCAAAAGGTTTTTTTGATGAAAATAACAAAAACAAAGTATGCATATTGCATAAGGCTCTATACGAATTAAATCAAGCTGCTAGAGCTTGGTATGAGAGACTTCACAAGTATCTAGTGCAAATAGGATTTGAAAGAATTGATGATAACAACAACATGTACATCAAATCAGAAGAAAGGTAAGGATATCCTTGTATCTAAAATCTTTGTGGATGAAATAATTTTTGGAGGAAAGGAAGTGCTTTGCAAAAGGTCTGCTGACAAAATGAAACATGAGTTTGAGATGTCTATGTTTGGATAAATCAAGTTTTTTGTTGCATTGCAAGTACATGAACTAAAGCATGGTATATTTTTTACACAATCAAAGTACATCAAGGAGATACTCAAGACATTTGGATTGGAAGACTCCAAACCTGTCAGCACACCAATGGCAATAGGACATAAGCTATCCAAAAATGATGAATCAGCTAAAGTCAATCAAACAATGTACAAATCCATGATTGGAAAACTACAATATGTTATACATAGTAGACCAAACATAGCACTAGTAGTTGGAATAGAGGACAGATTCTCTACTAATCCTAGAGAAAATCATCTAATGGTAGTAAAAAGGATAATGAGGTATCTCAAAGGAAATGATGATTTTGGCGTACATTATAAAAAGAATGAGAAGTTTGAGCTAAATATTTACATAGATGTAGATTGGGGAGGAAACATTGATGCCAAGAAAAGCACAAGTGGAGGAGCATTATTCTTAGGTAAAATGCTAGTTACTTGGACTAGCAAGAAACAAACATGCACATCTCAATCCATTGCAGAAGAAGAATATTTGGCAGTAGTAGTCAATTTCACAAACATTGTGTGGCTTAAAAATCTATTGAAAGGAATGAAAGAAGAGGTAACCAAACTTGTGATACTGTATTGTGATAATAGAAGTGCTATAAACATTTCTAAGAATCTAGTAATGCATGCAAAAGCCAAGCATATTGCAATCAAGTATCACCATGCCAGAGAATTGTTGGAAGACAAACAAGTAAAGATGGAGTACATTCACACGAAGGAACAAATTGCAGATATCTTCACCAAACCATTGCCCAAGGATCCTTATGAATATCTTAGAGGAAAGTTGGGGGTAATGCCCCTAACTCAAGAAGTCTAAAGCAATAAAGAATCTGCCCTGCATCAACCAAAGTAGATTATTGAAATATCAGAAGAATGATGCAGATGATGAAAATAGGAACAACAATTCTAGATCAATCACAGGCATGGTGATAGAAGGAGAAAACATGAAGATGCAAAGCTTATATTTAGCATGTTGAAGATGCTACATCTCTGACATTTATGTCAAAGAGGGAGATATGAGAAACTAATCAATACAAAGTAAGAGGGAGATGTATATGAAAGAGGGAGATTTAGAAGAGATAAGAATTTTAAGAAGAGATAAGGTACTGATCAGCAAGCAGCTATGAAGGAAAACTAGAACAGAGTAAGGATTGTCAAGAAGGAAAAGCAAAACAAAGGATTCAGTTTAGACCAAACAGAAAATGTATATAATTTTGGTAATAACTAAGTTAATCAGCTCAATCAATTGATTAGTTTGGTTTTCCATCAATACCAAAGAGGGAGATTGTTGGAAATTATTGAAAAGATCATGAATGAAGAATAATGGAACTAGTAAAGACTATTTTCAATCATTGTTTTGTCATTGATGTCAAACTTGCTACTTGTAGGAATGACAATTGCCTAAGTGATCCAAATACTATCAATTGGTTGATTGACAAGTAGGAGGTAATCAATAAGATGTAACTAGAGCTCCTAAAGAAAGGTTGAAGTTATGATGTTGTAATGAAGTATAAGGATTAGGTAAGCCATTGATGAAATAGTGTATTGATGGCATACTCTAAGAGGATGGACACACTAAGACACATCAAAGATGTAAGGTTTAACTAAGTCATTTGTAAAGCCTAACTAAGTTCATTTGTGAGAGCTGAGTAGATTCTTAGTTGAAGCTAAGCAATTTCAACTTCAGTGTGAGCCGAGTGATTATTTAGGTACCAAGTATCACAAAAAGGTAATGGATGCTGAGAAAATTTCTTTAGGTGTCGAGCATCAGTAAAAGTAGTAGAAGTTGAGTAACATAGAAGGAGTCAAGCATCAATAAACCAATGATGTCGAGTTACTACATTATTTGTTAAGTCAAAAGATTCACCAGATTAGTAACCATAAGTTTTTTACACCAAAATTTTGTGAATTAGTTGGATGATAGGGATGATGAGTAGATGTCACAGAATTTTATTTAAACCATGAAAACTAATTCAAGGTGAATGCTAATGGATTTATCATGAAGTTTATAGAAGAAGTAATTTGGAGGGAAAACAATATCATTTTCTCTGATCACTTCAAATTGATGAGCAGGAAATGAAGAACATAACTTCTTCATAAGGACTTACAGGTCAGAGATCAAGCATGTGTGAGAGGGAGTTGGTCATAAGTGTGGTCGTGTAAGAAAAGCCAAGAGAAGGCTAGTGTGAAGTTTCAAGAAGAGGACACAGTGAGGAGTAAGAATAGAGCATCAAGACTCTAAGTTGATCAAGTGACCATAGAGTGCATTGGCATAATGAGTGAAAGAACTCAATGAGACAGATCTTGAAGGGTGAACAAGCTGTTAGCACTATAAGGAAGAAAGGCTAAGAAAAGAAAATAACTAAAGAGTGATCTTAAATCTGCAAGGATAGGGTTACAATCTTTATCAGGTCAAAACCTTTCTAATACTCTCTTACCATTGTATTAGATGTTGAAATCCTACATTGCTAGGTTAGCTTAACAACTAGGTGGATAAGCCTCAGGGAAAGGATAGAAGATCCCTAGGAGAAGGATAAAGAGATCCTCAAGAGAAGGATAAAGATCCTTAGGAGAAGGATAGGAGATCCTTAGGATGAGGATAGGAGATCCTTAGAGAGGGATAAAAGATTCTTTTGAGAAGGTGACTATAAATCCCATGGACTTGGGTGAGCCTAATAGCTCTATGTAAATCCTTTAATAGGGTGGCATTCTAAGTTGAATGTTCTTAAGTCCTCTAATAGGGCACACTCCTAATGGGGTGTAAGAATCCTTTAACAGGGTCACATTTAATAGTGTGTTGTAGCCTTTAATAGGGTAGGCTTTGAATAGGGAAAGCCTTTAACAAGGCAGACCATCAGAAGTGGTTGAAATCAATTATGAAGCTATTTTGTGCATATCATCCCCACCCGAGTTTTACCTTCTTATTCTTGGAGGGATCCAGGGTCACCAAAATCCTTAGTGTTATGGTGTGATGCATGTTTACTTTTCATGGTTCTTTAATGTTCAATTACATGCACAATAATTTCAGTTATGTGTCATTAAAGCTTTGAAGAAAAAATTGGATTGGACATTATTGGACCTTGAATAACTAATTCACCCCCCTCTGAGTTATACAACCTCATCATCATTTTCATCAAAATCTTCTTCTTCAAGAATGTAGCATTTTTTGCCTTTATCTTTGTAATCTTTGCTATCATCTTCTCTTTTGTTCTTGTTTTTACTACCTTCTCTATAGTTCTTCTTCTATGTGCATCATGTAGAAATATTTCCTCCTTCATTACAATTAAAAAAAATGATAGGAAGCTTACCTTTGAATTTACCTTTTCCTCTATGAAATCTTTTGGCCAGTAGTGCTTCCAATTGTTCCACATCTTCTTCATCTATGTTGTTGTCACTAGATGCATACTTTACCTTTTTCTTCTTCTTCTTTGGTTTCATCTCCTTAGTGTCTTTCAATGATAGCTCAAACTTGAAAGTAGATTCATGATTCTCAGGTCTGTAGTTATCAAAGTTGGACAACTCAAATACTGTGAGTCTTCCTACTATACCTTAAAAAATTAGCTAGTTTCTTGGTACACACCTTAACTCTTGGATGGTTGAAACTCTAATAGCATAGATAGGGAGCAAGGTTCTTAATAATTTTCTATTGATAGTATCATATTCTAAATGACCACCCAAACTTCTTATTTCACTTACTATTTCTTTCATTTTGGAGGCATGGTGAGCAAAATTCTCACCTTCCTCCATTTTCATGTCTTCAAAATTTCCTCTAAGAATTTCTCTTTTTTCTCTTTGAACACTTTGATCTCCTCCATAAATATCAATCAAGGCTTTCCACATTTTTACTTTAGAGTCATGTCCCTTGATGTCATCAAATTCAGCATAGTTGAGGGCAGAGGCAATATCCAAAATTTCCTAATTGTGCTCCTTCTTTTTCTTCATATCTTCTATAGTAGGTACATTTGGATCAACATTTTCTACTTTAATTGGTATTTGTGCATGATCACTTATTGATCCAAGGTGTAGCTTCATTAACATTTTCCATGTAGTGAAGTTATCTCTGTTGAGCTTGGGAACTTCTCTCTTAGACATCTTGATCTTCCTACTTCTAGTACCTTTAAACCAAATCAGTAGATGGCTTTGATGCCAATTGTTAGAAATGCTTTAGAATAAATGAGAGAGGGGTTGAATTATTTATTCAAGGTCTAAATGTCCTAATAAATTTTTTCACCAAGTAAAGTCAACCTATTAAACTATTCATGCATCCAAGCTTAAACTTATTTACTTAGAAAGTTACTATAAAATTAGCATGCAAGCATAACACATAAAGAATCAACGCATAACACAGTGACTTGTGTGGAAACCTGATTTGAGAAAAACCACCAGTAACATGCTATTCAATTCTCAATCTTCTAAAGTGATGCCATCTGAAAGGCCTACCCGATTAAAGGCTACAACACACTATTAAATGTGTCCTAGTTAAAGGATTTACCCACCTTGTTAGAAGTGAGTTTGGTTAGAGGACTTTAGAACATTCACTTGGAATGTAACCTTGTTAAAGGATTTACAAATGGTTGTTAAACCAACCTAAGTCCATAGGATTTTACCCTAATTGATACAATTGTTAGAGAGTAACAAGGGATTTTGACCTAATACAACTCACAACTTAACTTGCAGATTTTAAATCTCTATTTACTTGACAACATTGCCTAGATTTTAGTCTCTGTGGCTCTAATAGCTTTTCCTCCTTTCAAGCTTTGTCTCCTTGAGTCTTCATACTTGATATACTAGTGCAATCTCCTATATGGCCACTTATTAAAGTAGAGTCTCTATGCTATATTCTTCCTTCTCAATGCCTTCTCCTTGACACCCTTCAACCACTTCAACTAGAAACTCTTGCTTCTTGACCATGACTCCTTAAATAGAATTCTGGAATACTTTTTATACTCAAATCTTCCTACTCCTTTTAGTTTGAATGGATTAGGTAGGATTCAATGAATCTACCCCATATCTTGTTTCTTCTAGAAATATCATGAAGAATCCTCGTAAATTCACCCAAAAATGGTTTACCAAAAAATTTGTGCCTCGATCTGGTTCACAAAATTCAAGGCAACAAACTTGTTGGCTCATATCTAAAATTTTTTTGACTTTTCAAATAATGTAGCAGCTCAACACTATTGAAATTATGGTGCTCGACACATACTATGTTACTCGACACCAACTATATTTTACTGATGCTTGGCACCTACTATGGATTCACTTGGCATCCACTAATTTTTTTGATGCTCAACACCTATTACTTTGCTTGACACCTAAACTTTTTTGGCTCCTATTTCACTCAACACATACTAGATTTTCCATTTTCTTAGGGCTAGCTAAAAATCTACTTGGCAAGAACTAGCTTTCTCAGCACCCACTAATGAACTTAGTCAAGCTTTACAAACAACCTTGTTACAACCTTTGTATCTTCAAGTATATTATCAATACATCATTTTACCATTTTCTTAAAGGATCCTTATACTTTATAACAAAATCATAACTCAAAATTTACCTTAGGTGCTTTTTTGACATCTTGTTGATTAAATCCTCTTCATCAATCAACTAAGTGATAACTTGGATCTTATAAGTTATTGTCATTTTAGCAAATAGCAGGTTTGACATCAGTGAAAAAATAATGTTTTCCCCTTTCCCTCCTTCCCTCATTGCGTGGCTACTCTTTCCCTGCCTTGTTTCCTGTCCTCTTCCCTCTTTTTCTTCCATCTTGATTGCCCTCACGGGCCGTGTTGTTTTTTTGGTCTTCTCTCTCCTCCTCCTCTCGTCGGGGGCTTTGCTTCCACTGCCTTTCTCTTTCCTTCTCTTTTTTGGTTCCTTTGTCTGATTTTCTCTTTTTAGTGCGCTTCCTCTCTTTCTTAGTTCTTTTCTCACTTCTCTTTTCTGTTTCCCTAGCTTATCTCCTAGATTTATTTATTTATTTATTTATTCTTTCTGGTTGTTTTTATTCTGTCCGCTCGTATGTGTATTTGTGGTCTAGTTGATAGGCATTTTTTCTTCTTTGCGTAGATGCTTCTAACATATAGTATAAATTTATTAGATGTGTTTGTTATTTTTATTTGTGTTAGGTGTACTTAATATTTTAGTGTTCTCCTCTAGCTTTTCAATGTCTTTATTTCTTGGTTACTTAGTTAGGTAGTTTTCCATGTTTACTCATCTAGTCAGCGTTTTAGCCCTTGCCTCACCTTTGTTTTTAGTTCTTATCCTTTCTTTTAATATTTATTAGCTTCTTTGGTTTTTAGTTTTCCATATATATATTAGCGCATATATATATTTTTTTGGGTACGTTTACAAGTATGTGTATGTATATATATATATTAGCTTCCCACTTGCATATGTATTGTGTGTATTGCATATATTCCTCAAGTATTTGTTATATTTCTCGTTATTTTCTTTTTTAGGCTTGGAAGGTGTTAGGGTATTTCTTAGTTGCGCTGATATTTTCACTTTTATTTATATATAGTGTTGCATATAAGCATATATATATATAGATATACATATATATATAGATATATATATATATATTTATACATATATACATACTTTATTATCTTTGTGTGTATTCTTGTATATATATATATACATTTATATAACTTTTTTGGCTTTGGTTGTCTTGGTCTTCGTTAATATTTTATTTATGTTTTATTTTTATTTTTATTTTTAATTGTTTAATTTTTAATTTCTTTATTCTTTATTCATTTCTTTTCATCTTTTTTAACCTTTTCTTATGGGTTGACTTTGGTTTTAGTCTTCCCCCCCCTATTGTCTTGTTTTGTTTTTATATTGTTTTATTTATTTATTATGTTTTCAGTTTTAACTTTGGGGTTGGTGCTTTCTTTTCTTTTCCTGTTCTCCTATATATGGTGAGTCTTTTCTAAATCTGCCACTTACTTTAGTTGACATCTCCTGCTCTCTCATCCTGATGATGGATCACGTAGTGTGATTCAAAATGTTTTTTATGATGACAAAAATCTCCACACAATCTAATCCAGAAAACTGATCAACATAACTAAGATGGATTGTGGAAATCTCATCGCATTGATTGAAAACATTGTTTATCAATAATCTCCCTCTTTGCAAAAAATCTTCTTTCTTCAATAATGATCTTTTCAATTAGATTTCTAACATTTTATACTTGTTATAAAGTTTATATCAAAATGTTGAGAGAAAAGAATCTATAGGAAACTGAATTTAGTTTCTAAACTACTAGGCCTTATCTGAAAATAACAAAAATTGATTGGTGAATTTTTTTAATTTTAATGGAATAGTAAAAAAATTTCAAGATAAATATAAGAAGAAACATATGTTTGACCACCTTAATGAAAATCATATGACAATATTTTTTAATAATATTTTAAGTAGAAGAAGTAGAATCATGTCTTGATATGACATATATTTTGGGTACTTTTAGCCTAAATATATAATTAATTATGAATTTTTTACTATTGTATTTTTGAAATTAAAAAAACTCTCGTGTTTGACCACCTTAACTAATTCAAAAATCCATAAATTTTATATTTTCTATATTTTTTCTTGTAATAGAAGAAGAATAGAATTTGATGTATCTTTTGGTTTTTAAAAATGTTGTGTTAATCTTAAATCTGTTTTGACATATTAGTGACAATATACTTAAGTCATTTCCTTAGTTCATGTCAAGCAAGTAATACATGTCGAGCATAAGTTTCCAAATAGTATATATCGAGTGAGAGATATTTAGTTTATGCCAAGTAATTAGTAAGTGCCAAGTCATTCAAGTGCTAAGAAGGTAGTATGTGCCAAGTCAATTAGATGTCAAGTGATTAGCAGATGTCAAGTCATTCAGAGGTCGAGTTATTATATTGAAGTTACAGTTGATGTCGAGCATCAAGGACTTCAAGTGCCAAGTAATACAATTTTGACATAGTTGTTTGTAATGGTACAAACTACTATGTAAACCATTTTCTAGCTAACTTAAGGATTGTTTTGCGATCTTAGATGATAAGGACAAATCTTTATTATGAATCCTTATGCAATTCATGTAGACAATTAGACAAAGGAAAGGATTAAGTAACAATATGGCTGAATTATAGTTGTTGATTCATACCTAACCCTAAGTCACCAAGGTCTTCTTAAAGAGGAAAAGACCTAAAGTTTTTGTGTATGTGAAAGGAAAAAAGAGAGAAGTTTACATGTGCAAATAGAGCATTCATGGTGACTGAGGTATTGTGAATTGAGATACATTTCATAATCAGTTAGAGAATAGATGAAAGAAGGTTAAAATACAGAAGAGATACATTTGATTAGTGAGAATCAAGTACACATTAGTAAAGAGGTAATTTTTTATCTAGTAAAAGAATGTTAACCAAAGGATCATTACTGAGACATTCTAATAGGTGAATCAATTAAATCTTTTATGAATTAGTCTTAAGAAGCTATTGTAAATCCTTTAACAAGGTGCTTACATCATTGTAAATTAAAGTCCTCTTATTAGGTACACTTCTATCAAGGTGTTGAAATCCTTTAACACAGTAAGATCTAAAAATCTTGTAAGTCTTTAACAATGAAAACCTTTCATAGGGCAGATTATGTTTTATGATCAAACATTGTAACCTTATTGGATGCACTTTATTTCTATAGTAGTAGATATTTGTGGGTGTCATCCCCACTCTAGTTTTACCTTATCCTTGGAGGATTTCTAGGTAACCAAATATCTTGTGGCACGCATGTGTTGAATGTTATTTACTTTCAAGTTATGGATATATGTGCTTAATTTTGTATTTTAGTTTACATGCATAGATTGTAAGATGGATGTGTGGTGAATGATTTTAAGGTTGAATTTCTAAGTGCTAATTCACCCCTCCTCTCTTAGAGTTTACTTTCCCTATTGTATTTCAAACATATTGTATCATTTGAAAGTTATAGTTATTTTTCAAGTAGTATGTCAAACAACACTTTATACATAACTCCATTAGAAAATAAGTAATAATTACTTATTGAAATTGTATTTTGATGAACATTACATTTATGGAATGCTAAGAATATTCTTAAGAAACCAATTTCATTTCATCAAATTTTGGTGAAAAAATGTCATCAGCTATAGATGTTGATCATGTAGGGTTGGTATTGAAAGATATAGTAGGCCTTATAAAGGTATTAATTTTTTTTGTTTCATGTTAGGATGGGTGGGAAAATACTTGAAATAAATTTTGGAATGGATTGAGGCATTTCAAAACTACATATTTTTTAGATTGCCACTTTTTGGCACAACATGGTCTTGCACATACCCATGTTATGTATGTACAAAACTTGTTGCCGTACTTGTCATTCTCTAACCAATTAGAAAAAATGATCACTTGTGTTTAAATGAAAAGGGAAAAGTCTTGGTTTTTTTTGAGTCTAGGTCTAAGTCCTTTTAGGTTAGGTGGGTCTCTATCAAACTTTCCCTTTCTTCTCATTCCTCATTCCTAGCTCAATGGTTTTTCATTTTTTTGAGTGACCTTATGGGTAGGTTAGTGCCCAGTCCAATAGAGATTCATGTTACTCATTCAAAGATCAACTACAAGCTATATCTATTTATGACTTATCACTATTTGAAAACCTAATGCTAGTGGAGATTTCAAAATCATCTTCCTTCAATAGGTTTTCCACCCATGAAGATGATTTCGCATTAAGAGCACTAAATTATGCATGCACATCAAAAACATGCAAATAATAAGGCATTCCATAGTGAATCAATGTTTCATCTGTGATTATGACTTTGGAAAATAGTTTAGAGTCATCATAGCCATCATAATTGTCATAATTGTCATTATGAAGTCAGTTTTTTGAAAGGGCATTTTGGAATGAAAAGGAATGTTAAGTGGTCCTCAAGTAGGTCTTCGAATATCATTTTGACATCTCTAACTTTAAGAGAGGAAATTATATAAACTCTGACTTAGAAATGAAACATTAATAGAGAAGCAAAAAGTGTCTTCTCCTTAGTAGGTTTTCAACCCATGAGGATAGTTTCATAGATTCTGAAGATAATCAAGTTAATGATCAAATTAGATTCACAAGTTGAAGTTTAGAATGTCTCAAAATGATAAGAGAGTGAACCTAACCATTATGGAAAAGAAATAATAATTAGGATCTAACTTGGTAGACATACTCCCATGGAGTACCCTAATGGTAACTTCCCAAAACTTAAAGGAAAATGGGAAAGTAATTTATGGAGATATAGAAAGTTACCATTGAGCCCAACAGAATAATGAAAAGACCTTTAGATGCACATTAAACCCTCACATTTACTATTCAATGATTATCCCCTTAAATTCATTCATGCAATGCAAATTCTAAAGATCAAAATATAAATTAAAACTCCCATGTATAGAAACATAGATAATTGAATGAACTACTACTCTTTCTTTGAAACTATTATTCTATTAATGGACATAGCTTTTTGAAAAGCCATTAATTGTTGCATTAGCCACTCCTTTCACTTTCTTAGTTCAAATCCTTTTCTCAAAGTCATAGCATCTAGGTTTGTAGATTTCAATGGATTGTTCAGAATCAAATCCCAATTGTAGAATTTCATAGACACTTCCCTTCACTTCTAGGATATGGAGGATTTTCAAAAGAGAGTAAGGTCTAAGAAGATTCAACCCCATCACTGAGAAACTATAAAGATTTGGGTAGGTTGAAGTTGTCAATTTTTGAGTTGAAGTTTATGTCCCAAAGCTAATCTATGAGTGCATACATCATTACAACTTGTAGACAAGGAAGATTGTGTTGCCTAATGACATAGTGTTAATTTCAAATAATAAGAAAAGTGTAGTCAATTACCTCCATTTGCTAGAATGGGAAGAATTCTCAGACTTGTCCTTTGAGGGAGTTACCTCTAAGTTCTCCAAAAAGAAGATAATATGGAGGAAAGAAATCATGTAGACATGTTTCTAGAAACCTTAGAGTGTGCAAAGTAAAGTTCCCAAAACCTTGTTTGGGACCAAATTCAAACTAGAGATTATTGATATTTTGGTTCTCCTACATAGGTTGATAGGTGAGGTAGAAGTTTTGAATTTTGTTGAGCACAATTTATATTTAGTACAAGTCATTTTCTGTAAGACTCAATACATTGATTGGGCTCATGAGGTGAGCAAATTTCTATCCCATGCTCTCCATGCAGAAAAATTTTATAATACATTCTATATGTCCTCTTTCATCATATATGTTGGCCTCATTGAAAATATGGCCAAGCCTCCCAAGAGTAGAGAATTTTTTTGATGATGTGAAATCTTATGAGTTTTATCCATGGTTATAGTTACATGATAGTTATGCAGAGTATGTGAAAGTAAATGATGCATTCACTATGAGGATTTGTAGGGAGCTACAAGGATGTCCAAAAAGGAGATTCAATACTAAATCCAATGCCCCCATCAACTAGTTTGGGATTTATTTCATTCAATTCTCATCTTTCTCTTATTTGCATCTTGCAACTTTCTATGGATTCCCCTTGAAGCTAACAAGGTAGCCCTGTGACATGATCATATTGATCAAGATTATGCAGCAAGCCATTCAATTGAACATATTGAGAGGGATCTTGAAGAAGAAGGCATATCAATTCTCCATTAAGGTGGGGGCTTTCAGTTATGACACTCGCTCTAACACCAAGAATATGCTAAAGTTATTTGAGATGAAGTATAAGCTAGACATGTATGAAGTCTTAAGGCCCATGCTAGACCCGAATAGGTATGCTAGGGATGTTTTGTAGATATGAAGTGTAATAAAGCATATCACAATAATTGAGGATTACTAGGCTAACTACAAGGATGAGTTTGAGAGCTATGATTGAGCCTTCACCAGATTAATAGTTAATTAGGTGAAGATGTACAAAGTTAATTTTGATGTAGAAGGGGTGGAGGATGATGGCTAAAATATGTATTACAACACTTACCTGAACAAGCTTAGAGCCTTACGAAGACACCAAGGAAGAGCTAGATATAATGATGTCTCAAATCTAAAAAAGGACCAAAAAATGGGTTGAATGAACCATAGCTTGGAGAAGTCAAAGAAAAGGAACATTCGCTCAAGCCTCCCCAAAAGTTGTAGTGGCTTCCTCTTCCCAAGATGATACATTATGTACAACATTTTTTATTACGCAAGGGCTAGCACAACCGTTAGGTGGAGGTGATCAACCTCCTAACAAGAGCATTCCTCTTGCCAAAACTTGTTAGGATGGTTCTCTACTAGTAACAAGAATTACAATTGAACATGAGAAGAAGTAGATAGAGGAATTGAAAGATGGTGTAGTCATAATAGATATTTCACCCCATAGCAGCCTCATCCCATCTTTAAGTGTTGCACTACTCCTACCAACTAGTCCCCAAGTACAAGTGGTGGATCTTGGACATGGTGGAAGCAGCAAAAGTGAGTCTACTAAGTCTGATGAAGTAGCAAAAAAGACTATAGAAGTAGAGAAAGGCCCTTAATCATCAAATATAATTTCACAAGCCCCAAATAATCCTTTCTCTTCTACTACAAAGATGATGAGCCTAGTCAAAATAAATATTTTTAGTACAGACACACTCAGGACTACATCCAAAGTGATTGACACATAATCATGGCTAGGAGACACCTTGGATAGAAAAAGGAAGAGGAAAAAGAGGCAGTTCCTAATAAAGGAACTTTATCTCTAGCTATCCACTCTAGATCAGTATTGAGAAAAGTTAAGAAGTAGAAGACCCTATCGACTCTTGGACAAGATCATGACACAAGACATCTAACTATGGAGAATTCCAAGCCCACTAATGAAGGGTGAACTGAATACATGTCCATGGATGATTTCACCCTACATTTTGTAGATCTCAAACAAGGCATGATAGTAAGGTGGGCCCATGGAAATCATAAAATGATGTGAAAGAGGAAAAACTCAAAATCCTTAAGCTAGCAAAATTTAGAATGATGGAAGAGATTCATGAGCTTAATGGCTTTATTAGGAAGTTAGTCACCCCATTAGTGAGCATCTTAGGAATGTCAATCACTAGTGATCCTACTAATACTAACATTCAAGATCTCATCTCCTAGTTACAAGAAGACAAATGCTTTAGGAATATTGGTAGAGAATGGAGTGGAAAAATCAAGTCTGAGGGACCTGTAATCAAAGAAAAAAAGGTCAATGGAGTACTGAGGCTCAAAACAGGGAAGGTTAATATCTTAGCTAACTAAGCTACCTGGCAATAGAGAAAGTCAAGATTAAAGACAAAATTTCTTTACTAAACATGATTATTCACATGAAGGCTAAGGACATTGTGGAGGTAAATATTTTACCAAGGGGAGAGAAGCCTCTATTTGAATGGCTATAGAGAATGCGATTCAAATCTTGAATTATCTTGGTAGTAGAGGAAGGATTGAAGGAAATAGAAGCTAAAGTGAAAAAGGATCAAGATAAAGACCATGAACTATAAAGAGATTTGCATACAAATTCCCAAGCTAGCAGACAAGGAAAAGGGATCATCAAAGTGTTCTTCATGCAAAATAACTTCTCCAATTATCTAGATGGTTTAATGGAGATATCTTTCGATTATCAAAATAGGGTGTCCATGCTCTAGAAACTTGGTAGGTGTGTACACATGGCTATGGAGGAAATATAGGAGTGGTTGAATGCCATCAAATGTTTATCTAGAGAGCATTCCAAGTGCCTCTTTAGATACACTAACATCCATGTTCCTAGGAATGAGGAGTGATTCCAATCATTGTAACTGTTCAAGGCCTATAAGGAAAAGTCAGGAAAAGGAAAGAAGGTGAAGTGACTCATATCCCACCCTTTTTCCTTTTGATCAAATATTTGTAACTAATAAATTAGGTCCTTTCCATTTGTCAATTTTGAGGAGATGAACTAATTTGAGTCCTATTTTGTAATGGTCATCTCAAATTCCTATATGTACTAAATTGAAAGATTAATAAAAGGTTAGCTAATTTTTTGTGTGAAATACTTGATGTTGGGGAGAAAAATTGAGGGTATTTTGTGTCCATCAATTTTTGTTTCTGTAGGGCCCATTTACCATTGCATCAAAAGCCATGACTGTTAGTGAACATGGAACACCACATAATTAACCAGCTGTGGGTAGGGGAGCACATCACATCACCCAACAATCTCCCCCTTGATGCGCATACAAGGTGCTTATGCGGGTCGGGAAGGCACTGGGAAGATTTGAACCCATGACCAGGCCAAAACCAGGCTCTGATACCAATTGTAGGGCCCATTTACCATTGCACCAAAAGCCATGACTGTTAGTGAACATGGAACAACACATAATTAACCACTTGAGGGCAGGGGAGCGCATCGCATCACCCAACAGTTTCATTCATTTTGTTAGATTGTGGTGACTGATCAAGAAAGTAGTGTACACACTTCATAAATTTTTTTGGGCCCTATTTTATCATGATTTTGGGCCAACATATAATTATTAATTATAACCCTAAAGTGGTTAAAATACTGGTATAAAAGGGCTTAGGGCTAGGGATTTTTTCATAAGGTGTGATGTGAAATTGGTTCTTGTGGTGGTATTGAGCTATAAGGGATTATGGATTGTAATTAAGTTGTCATCACTGGATCATAAAAATATTGGACTTTTTCTTTAGTGGACGTAGCCTAGGGATTGGGTGAACCATGTTAAATCTTGGTGTCTTGTGTTCTTTTCTATGTGATCTATTATTTTTTGTTATTGGTTATATTTGCATGTAATTGATATTTCTGTCTATGGTTTAATCCTAACAAGTGGTATTAGAGTGAGGTTTTCTTTTAGTTATCCTCTACAAGAAAGTCTCACAGTTGAGTGGGAGTCTCATGGTCGAGTGGGAGCAATGGTAGATGAGGGTAAGCTGAGGGTTGACAAGCTTATGGAAGCCATTGGAAAGCAAAGCCAAGAATCAGGGATCTATGTCAAATGATGAATGGGATCTTTTGGATAGAAAGGAACTCAGAAGCTTTTGATTATTCTTGGCACCATCGGTGATATTTAATATTTAAAAAGTGAAGAAAATAGAAGAGTTGATGAAAACCCTAGCGACATTGTATGAAAAGCCTTCCACTTCAAATAAGGTATTTCTCATGAAGCATTTATTTAATATGAAAATTGTAGAAGGTGGATCTATTGTAGATCATTTAAATGAGTTTAATACTATTACTAGTCATTTATCTTCTATGGGTATCAATTTTGAAAAAGAAATTAGGGCTCTCTTGATTTTGTGTTCTTTGCCTTGAAAGCTTGAATGACTTGGTAATGGTTGTGAGTAATTTTGTTGCCAAATCTAGTACCCTAAAATATGATGATGTGATCAGTGTTATTTTGAGTAACGACTCTCATAGAAAATCCTCAGGTGGATCTACATTAGGAAGTGTTATTAATGCACAAAGAAAGGGAAGAATGATTGAGAGAGGAAATAATTCTAGAAATCATGGGAAATCAAGAGGAAAGTCAAAGATGAGGACGTCTCAATCAAGAGGACCAAACAACTACTAGTATTGTGGGAAACCAAGTCATAAAAAGAAAGATTGATAGAATTGAAAGAAAAATGATTGAGATAAATTAGATGGATACAAGGAGGCAAATGTGGTAAGTAACAAATCTAAAGAGAATGTTTTCCTTCTACCTTTGGAAAGTGTTGATGATTCATGGGTTTTAGATTTAGGTTCTTCATTTCATGCTACACCTCATAGAGGTTATTTCATTGATTATGTCCAAAGGGATTTTGGGGCTATTTATTTGGGGGATAATGAACCATGTCATATTTTTGGAAAGGGAAAAGTTAAAATTAAGTTGTAGAATGGGAATAATTGGATACTACATGAGGTAAGACATGTTCCAAGGCTGAGTAAGAATTTAATTTTAGTAGGGAAACTCGGTGATGAGGGTTGTGTAGTTACTTTTAATGATAAAAAATGGAAGGTTTCAAAAGGTTCCCTTGTAGTAGCAAAAGGTGTGAAAGTAGGCACCTTATATCTTTGTACATGTCATATTGTTCCTTCTTCTTTAATTGTTTCAGAGAAAAATGAATGTTTAGGACAATTGCTACAATTGAGCAGGGAGAACAAATAGTTGCTGATATAGCGTTGTCACACAATAGACTTGGGCACATGAGTGAGAAAGGTATGGAAGTACTTCATTCAAAGAAAGTTTTACTAGGTCTAAAATGTGTTAATATGGATTTTTGTGAAAGTTGCATGTATGGAAAATAAAAGAGAGTGAGTTTTGTAACGACTGAGAAGGAAAACAAAAAGGAGAAATTAGAGCTTGTGCATAAAAATGTATGGGGACCTGCTTAGGTATCTTCCCTTGGTGGCTCTCATTATTATGTTACATTTATTGATGATGAAACTAGAAAAGTAAGGGTTTATTTCCTTAGATAGAAAGCTGATGTATTTCAAACTTTTAAGAAATGGAAATGCTTGGTTGAAAATGAGACTGGTAAGAAATTAAAATGTCTCAAATTTGATAATGGTGGTGAGTATTGTAGTCATGAATGTGAAGATTATTGCTCCACTAATGGTATTTGTAGATAGAAAAATGTTCCAAGGACTCCATAAGAAAATGGAGTGGCTGAATGCATGAATAGGACTATAATATTTTACATGTTGGGTTGCCCCTACACATGTGGGTGGAGGCTATCAATGCTACTATATATTTGATTAATAGAGGTCGCTCTACTCCTTTGGGCTATGGTATTCCATAGGAAGAATGGGTTGGTAATAAGGTGAGTTATTCTTTCTCAAGACCTTTGGTTGTAAAGCATTTGCTCACATAGATTCTGAAAATAGAACCAAGCTAGAAGCTAAGTCAAAGAAATATGTATTTTTGGATATGGAATTAATGAATTTGGTTATAGGCTTTGTGATTTTGAAAATCATTAAATTTTAACAAGCTAGGATGTCATATTCAATGAGAAGGTGTTGTACAAAGATCTATTGCAACAACATGAGAAGAAAGAAGATGATTATGTAGTGCTAGATGATACTCCAAAAGCTGATGTTCTAACCATTCCTCATGATGTGCAACAATATAAAAAAAAAAACACCACACACACCAATGAATGTTAGATGGTCAACAAGGAAAATTAGACCTCCAGAAAGATTCTCTCCCTCTTTGTATTCTATTTTACTTACTAATGCTACTGAACCTGAAATTTATGATGAAGCTATGTAGGTATCCACTAAGATTCAATGGGAGTCTGCAATCAAAGATGAAATGGACTCTTTGCTAAAAAATAAAACTTTGGATTTATGCAAGTTTCCTATAGGTAAAAAGACTTTGTAGAATAAGTGGGTTTATCGGTTGAAAGAAGAGGGAGGAGGTAAGAAAAGAATTAAAGCCAAGTTAGTTGTAAGAGGATTTGCACAAAAAGAAGTAATTGATTTTGATGAGATACTTTCTCCTGTTGTTAAAATGACTTCTATTTGTACTATTTTAAGTCTTGTGGCTACTAAATATTTTCATTTAGAGTAGCTTGATGTTAAAATAGCCCTCCTTCATGGTTCTTTGGATGAAGAGATATATATGGCTCAGCCATAGAGATTTATGATGAAAGGTAAGGAGAACTTAGTGTGCAAATTGAAGAAAAGTTTATATGGCTTGGAGCAAGCACCTTGGTAATGGTATCTAAAATTTGATAGTTTTATGCATGAGCATGGTTATAGTAGGTGTCATTTAGATCATTGTGTCTTCTTTAAGAGGTTGGATGATGATAGCTACATTATTTTATATTTATATGTTGATGATATGCTTGTAGTTGGTTCTAACATGGATCACATTAAGGAGTTGAAAAGCCAATTAGCACATGCACTTTCTATGAAGGATTTTGGGGCAGCATAAAAAATCCTTGGTATGAAGATTTGTAGAGATAGGAAGAACAAAACATTGATGCTACCTCAGGTTAATTATGTTGAGAAGGTGTTGCAATGTTTCTTTATGGAGAATGCTAAAGCTATCAACACAACTTTACCTAGTCATTTGAAGTTGACTAAGGAGATGTGTCCTAAGACACAAGAAGAGTGGGATAAGATGTCCAATGTACCCTATGCTTCAGTAGTAGGAAGATTGATGTATGACATGGTATTCACTAGCCTAGATATTGCACATGCAGTGGGAGTTGTTAGCAGGTATATGAGTCATCCATGAATTGAGCATTGGAATGCAGTCAAATGGATTCTCAGATATTTGAGAGGAACATCCAATAAGTGTCTATAGTTCAGTGGCTCTACTATTGATTTATAGGGCTATGTTGACTCAGATTTGGTAGGGGATATTGATACTAGGTAGAGTACTATAGGTCATGTCTTTATTGTTGGTGGGGGAGCCACGAGTTGGTTTTCTAGGTTACAAAAGGTTAATGCTTTATCCACTATATAGGTAGAGTATGTTGCTGCTATAGAGGCAACTAAGGAGATGATATGGCATCAATTCTTCTTAGAAGAATTGGGAGATCCTTAGAAGGATAATTATTTTTTTACGGATAGTCAGAGTGCCATTCATCTTGCAAAGAATTCAGATCTACATTCAAAGACCAAACACATATAGATGCGGTACCATTTCATTCGGTCAGTTTTGCAAGATGGACAATTAAAGATAGAGAAGATACACAAAAATGACAATCCAATAGATATGTTGACAAAGGTAATAACAAGGGAGAAGCTAAACTCCTCTTTAGCTTTGATTGGTCTTCTAGACTGAACATGAATAAAAGAACAACAAAGTCTAGGGTGTTTGATCTAGTGGGAGCCTCATGGAGTAGTAGCATAGCTAAAACTTAGTCTCCATGGGAGATTGTTGTTTAATATGGAGCCTGATCAATCCCCAAGTGGGAGATTGTTAGATTGTGGTGACTAATCAGGAAAGAACATCTAATTATTAATTATAACCCTAAAGCGGTAAAAATACTCGTATAAAAGAGCTTAGGGTTAGGGATTGTTTCATACTAGTGATACGAAGTTAGTTCTTGTAGTGGTGTTGAGCTATAAGGGATTACAAATTGTAATCACATTGAAATCACTAGATCATAAAAATATTGGAGTTGCTGTTTGGTGGACATAGCCTAGGGATTGCATGAACCATGTTAAATCTTGGTGTGTTGTGTTCTTTTCTATGTGATCTATTATTTTCTATTATTAGTTATATTTGCATATAATTGTTATTCTTTGGGGCTCGAAAAAAAAATTGGGCCCTATTTTTTCAGGATTTTGGGCCGAAATGTAATTATTAATTATAACCCTAAAGCGGTTAAAATACTAGTATAAAAGGGCTTAGGGTTAGGGATTGTTTCATAAGTAGTGATGTGAAATTGCTTCTTGTAGCAGTATTGAGTTGTAAGGGATTACAGATTGTAATTAGGTTGTAATTACTGGATCATAAAAATATTGGATTCGCTATTTGGTGGACATAGCCCAGGGATTGGGTGAACCATGTTAAATCTTGGTGTCTTGTGTTCTGTTCTGTGTGATCTATTTATTTTTTTATTTTTTATATTTGCATGTAATTGATATTTCTATCTGTGGTTTAATCCTAACACATTTCTATATTGGTTTTATGTTTTCTCTTTTAATATGAATTGAATCAAGGAATGGAAAAAATTGTGTTTCCCTATTTCAAAAAAGTGAACTAAAGATACTAGTATTGTTATTGGCAATTCGAGAGAAATCTCTTTCCATTCTTTCTTCCAAGTTGAGTCATTTTGTTGATATCAGTTTAGTTGTAGATAGTATAGATCATTGAATTGTTAAGCTTTGTGGGTTCATAAGATGCATGAATCCATAAACTTGACTAATCCTAAAATTCTAACCCTTGCCTAAGTTAGTGTCTATTTAGGCCTAACTTGGTTCACCTTTCCTATTGTTGGGTTAAGAACATACCCCATTTTAGAGTTAGAGATAAAACATAATTCATTGAAAATTAAAAACACATAAGGGAACTACAACTAAAAATTTAGAGGGAATTTAGTCACATAGGAACAACTTTCCAACTATTGTAATCAATTTTTGTTCACAAAAATTGGGCATCCAAAGAAGTAAAAGGAAAGAATAATCTTTTTACCAATAAATTTTTGGTGACTCTACTAGGGAGATGAATAGTTTGAAGATTAATAAACATATGGCATGAAGAAAAATGGTGGTACCTCATGAGAACATTGTCCCATTACTCCAACCTAAGCTTGGATTCCAAGATGATCAAGGAGTTATAATCTCATCCCTTAACACATTCATTTGGAGGAATCAGATGAATGCAAAGAACTACAGAGACACTAGCCATGTATTAGAAGAAGAAGAATCTAGGGCTAAAGCACTAGAAAGAGTTGTCCATATGAGAGAACTCTAAAGAGTAGAAAGACAAGTAGAGCATGACACTCGAAGGAAAAATTAATCTAACATCCTAAACCAAGCAAGGTTTCTTGGAAGAAACAAAGACCAAGGTGGGCAAGACCCTATTTTCAAAAAGCTTATAGAACTTGGTTTCCCCATCCTAGAAGTATCTTGATGAAAGGGTGATAAGAAAAGTTAGAGCAAGCCACCTTCATCTCCCATAAATCAAAACATTTCATATACTACTTGCTAGGAACTGGCCTTTCACAGAGTAGCTACCCCTCCAGTTGTCAATTTTCCACCATAACTTGCCAGGACAATCATGGGTGCTCGCTGGACTATAACAACAAGTCTATTAGCACTTATAGCTTATCACCCACTTCCATCCATTTCAAGAAAGAATTTCCCTAAGTTTTTAGGTGATGAGAAGGTTACTATTGATGAGCTTATCAAAGCCTTTTTGTAGCCACTAATATCTTAGGGCTAGCTCATGAAGATATAGTCATAAGGCTAGTTGTAGAAACTTTGTCAGAGAATGCAACAGATTGGTTTTATCATTTGGGTAATTGCTCAATCATAAGTTGGGACATTATGAGAACACATTTCAAAACAAGATTCAAAATAAGAAAAGATGAGCACATCCTTTTAACACAATTGATGTCCATTAAAAAATAGTGTATTTTAATTATGAGAGAATTTGTTGCAACTTTCAATAAGATCACTAGTAAGATTCCTACCACTCATAGACCCATTGTTGGAAAATTGAAAACATTATTTATAAGTGCAATACCACTAGATATTAATTATGATTTAAAGGGATCTCAACCCACAAACTTTTTGGATGCATAGAAGAAACCTATTGAGTTTGAGGTTGACTTGATCTCTGTGGGAAAATGGAAATGAGACTTTCAATCCAAAGGAAGTTCTAGTATTACCACTTCATCTAATGAGATGATAGAAAAGTTGTTGAATGAGTTAGTTGCTATGAATTGGAAACTACCTAGATTTAATCACTCCTACCAATGAAATTACCAAAATCCACCAAGAAGAATGCTAGTGGAAAGTTTCCATAGCTTGTAGGTCCACAATAGAGGTTGGCAATTTAACCGGCACCTAACAAAGGGAATATGTCTATGTTTCATTTAACAACGATAGCAAAAGTTGTATTGAAATGGCTTGTATGATGCAATTTTTCCCTACTAATGAGTTGAATACTACAATCCCTAGCTCTAAGTTAGATTTTTACTCAAATAACAACTCTAGAAATTTATTTTTAGAATATGAGTCAAACTCTAAACAATAAGGTGAATGCTATGCAACTATTCATGGAACTTCATATACAATGTTAACCAAGAGCCAAAATCACAAGAACCAATCTTATAGTCATATTCCAGGAAGTTAGAATGTCCCTTCTTTAGGTACCATTCACCTCAATGAAGGAGCCACCATATCTCAACTAGGGATGGACAAGAATCCTTTTGATTTCATCCAGTTTTGTAAAGATTTTAGGATCAAAACCTCTCCCATCGATTACATGAAATCTCATCCCTCTGAGTTAAAGAAATTAATGGATCACTATAAAGGAGATTATTTGAATTTGAATCATAAGGTTACCACTGAAGAAGAAGATGAACCCTTGACATCTAACCTTTTTGATCAAGATGAACCCACAATCTTAGTGACCTTCCTTGGACAAAAGCTTGACCCCTTCTACATTTAATTATAGATCAATGCAATTTAAGTAATTGTATAATCGATCCAAGTGCATTAGAAAATTTGATGCCTTATTCCATAGATAAAGCTCTGGGCCTTAGTCTTGCCAAAGGTCATGGTAGATATTATTATATGGATGTAAAACAAGTACTATTACTTAGACAAATTAAAGATTCTTAGGTAGCACTACCCTCTCATCTGGAGAAGAAACTATTGTTAACTATCCTAGTTGTAGATATCCTAGCAAGCTATGGCCTACTCTTAAGCAAAAGGTTTTGTAGAGATCTTGAAGGAGAAATAAATTTAGATTGGTCTCAAGTAGTCATACCCATAGGAAGAAAGAAGGTTAAGTTGGAACTTGAAGAGAAAACTAAATTTGCAATTCTAAAGTCAGATGAACCCAAAGCCCAAATTCTCTACCAATAATTAAAATTTGGTAACTATATGTTGTTTACTAAAGATATTTTGAACAATAAGAAAGTCAAAAACCTAGGAAATAAAATCCTCAGTGAAGAGGAAGAATCATCATCAATATGGACATTGAGTTTGATGGAAGTTTCTCCTCATTAGGGTCTAGTGCAACTGTAGTGTTGATACCTCCTAAAGGTGAGCCTGAACCCATGGCTTTCAAACTTGAATTTGGGAATAAAAATAACACAATAGAATGTGAAGCTCTGTTACTTAGGATAATAACTACAAAGGAAAAGGAGATAAAGATCTTGAGATCTTGAGGTGATGTAGAGCTCATTATGTGATAGATCAAAGGACAATACACTATGAAGAACCATAAATTGAAAAATTACAAAAATAGGCTTTGGGAAAAACTAGAAGGGCTAGATGCATTCACAATGAAGTCAGTACTTAGAGAGATGAATTCCAAAGCATATTCACTAGCTATGTACACTTCCTTATTGGTCCCTCATCTATAATTCAAGGAGAAAAAGTACATGGTAGAGATTGTGTACAGAGCCTCTATTCTTAACAATATAGAATCCTATCAAGTGTTTGAAGATGACAAGAGTCTGTAGCTATTTTTAGAAAATTCCAAAGCTACTTCCAAGGATCAACCCAATGAAAGAAATCAAGAAGATCTTCACTAGAAGAAAAAAGAAGATCAAACTGATGAAATTTAACTATGAGGTAATGTTGTTCCCCCATACTTTGTATCATTGGAGACATTTTTTAGTAGACATGATACCTAGATAAATAAAAGAGAATAGAAAAGGGGCCTACTATAAGTGAGTGTGAAGGGGTGAATATTGGAGACATGCAAAGTCCCAAAATGATCAATATTGGAAAGTGTTGCTTACCTGAAGAGGAGGAAGCCACCAAACAACTTTTCATAGAATATCAAGATATTTTTGCTTGGAGTTAAAAAGATTTGAAAAGCTACAGAGGTGAGAAATTAAAACATCAGATTCCATTAAAACTTGATGCAATTCCCTTCTAGTAAATGCTATATCCCAGGAAGTTGACAAGATGCTAAAGGAAATCATCATTTATCCTATCCATCAGTCTACCTAGGTAGTGAATATAGTGCCAATTAAAGAAGAAGAATAGAGAAATAAGGATTTGTGTAAATTTTAAAAATCTAAACTAGACTTCTTTGAAAGATAATTATGCTCTCCCTAACATGGACTAGCTACTATAAATAGTGGCTAGAGTTGAAATGATGTCCATGCTTGAAAAATTCTTGGGATATAATCAAGTAGAAGTGGAAGAGAGATCAACACAAGAAAAATTTCACCACCCCTTGGGGTACATTTACATACCCTTAGCCTCATTAACTTTGATGCCACATTTTAGAGGTCTATGAGTAAATTTTTTTTTGACTTAAAAGATCAAATTATTGTTATATACGTAGATGACCTCACCATATTCTCAAAGAAGAGAAAAAACCACATAGAAGATTCGAAAACGATATTACAAAAGTGTTAGGAAAATGAAATCTCACTAAATCCTAAGAAATCTATTTTTGACATAATAGAGGGAAAGCTAATTAGTCATATAGTATCTCAAGAATGTATCAGAATTGATCCTCAATGAATTGAGTTCAACTAGTAAGAAAAATAGGAGTTAAGTCATTCTTTGGAAAAGTGAATTTCTTGAGAAGGTTCATTCCTAACTTTGCAAAAACCACTAGGTGTATTATAGATATGATGAAGGGGAATTTAGGTTTGAAATGCAATGAGGTAGGATAACAAGCCTTCCAGAATATAAAGACTGCTATTGCTAATGCTCTAGTATTATGTCATCTAAACTATAAGTTGGATTTCATGATCTACTATTATGCCTCTGAACACACCTTATCGGCCATCATCATGCAAGATAACAAAAAAAAAATAAAAGCCCCTACTGGCTTCATCAGCATACCCCCAAAAATTCATGAGCTGAAATATTCTCAAATAAAAAAGCATGTATTTTTTGTGGTCAAAGCACTAAAAAATTTTAGATTCTATATCTTGCATTCACATTTCATGGTTAATGTACCTAATGTAGCAGTAAAGAGTGTTTTGAGTCAACAAGATGTATGGTGCAACACAAGAGGAACTAATGAAGGGTTCTCCCCTTAATACCATATACACATAATAGAAACAATAAAAAATGCGAGAACAAAATATAGACTTCTTATTTGTGCCACAAATCTAGAATTACAGAATTCACAACTAGAATATGCTAACCCACATGGGTGCCTTCATTATAATAATCTACAAGACAAACTGTGCACTATTGCCTAGAGCTATTCTAGAAAATGTTTGCACCTTTCTTAAATAGGAAATTTTTGTTGAGAATAGATTGAAAATACTAAAAGAGGGAGATACATTGAGAATAGATTGAAGAAGATTGTCAAACCTATTATTTTCTAGTAAGACAATTGCTTATATAATTTAAATACCATTAGTTATTTGATTGTTGAAGAGGATTTGACCAAACGATGCAAAAATAGCACCTAGAGGAAATATTGAGTTATGCTTAAGTAAAGAAGTACAAAAATAAGTCAAGAAATTGAAAACATGATGCATTGATAATCTACTTTAGGATAGAAAGGTTGGTTACACTAAAAAAATTTGGAAGAACAAGTTAAACAAATTTTTTCTACCAAGCTTGACAAAGAGGATAGTAGGTGCCAAGAAAATTTAGTTCAAGCCAAGCAAAACATTAGTTGAAGCTGAGTAAAAGTCTATTCTAGTGTATGCCAAAAAAAAATAGTGGGTTCCAAGTAAAGTTTAGTTGATGCTAAGAACCAATGTACTTTAGTTCATGTTGAGTAATTTCATAGAGGATATCAAGCAATGCAGTTTGTGCCAAGCATCAAAAGCTAGATAATGTCGAGTGGTTGCATTATTTAAAAGATATTGAATTTGATAGATTTGACTTGATTAGTTTGTTTTCTTGGATTATGTGAACTAGATGGAAGATAATAGTGATGAGCTAGCAGCATAGAATTCAAGGTAAATTATTTTTAAGAGAATTCAAAGAGGATTCAAGGAGAAGTTTCTAGAAGAGATATGGAATATGGGGTGGATTCATTGTATCTAACCTAATCTATCCTAACCTTAAATTGGATGATAGAGAATGAGTGGAAAAAATCATAATTTCCTATTTATAGGAATGGCTAGTTAGAAGAAAGGGTTGTCATGTGTGAGAACCTAAAGAAGATAAGGAGTCAAGGGTTTTGCTTCATCAAGTGGTCTAATAAAAGAGTTTGTATTGGCATGTTAATCAAGAAGGCTTAAGGATATGAATTTTTTAAGGTTGAACAAGCTATCAGAGCTGAAATGTTTTAAGGCCAAGAAGAATTGAGGACTAAAATAGAGATCTATAATCTACAAATGGAGTTGTAATTTGTTATCATATCAAGCCTTATTGTTACTTTCTCATATTGTAGTAGTCTAGGGTAAATCTTTTGGATTAAGGTTGACCTAATAATCATTTTTAAATCCTTTAATAGGGTGAAATTCCAAGTGAATGGTCTAAAGTCCTCTAATAAGGCTCACTCCTAATAAGTTCATTGAAATCCCTTAACAGGGTCACATTTAACAATGTGTATTATAACCTTAACAAGGTTGGCCTTTCACATGGCATCACTTCAGAAGAATAAAAAAGGGTAACATGTTACTCATAGTTTTTTCCCAAATTGGATTTCCACGTAAATCATTGTTTCAAGTGTGTTGATGAATCTATTATGTTTCATGTTTACATTTCTCCAAGTTGATTTAATAGTAACCTAGAAGATTTAAGTGATTGCATAATCTAATGGATGCATGTCTAACGATAAATATTTTATGCATTCACTACAATGAGAAAAGTTTTATTTATACATCTAGATCTTGTATAACTAGTTCATAGCTCCCCCCCACATTTATTCTAAAATATTCCAACAACTGGTATCAGAGCCATCTACTTAAGAGGACTAGTTTGAAGGTACTAGAAGCACAAAGATCAAGATGTCATAAAAAGAAGTACCCAAGCTCAATAGAGATAACTTTCTTGCATGGTTGGAGAACTTGGAGAACATGCGCAATCTACCATTATGATTGTGCATGTTGATCCTGTTGGAGCCCCAATAGCCATGGATATGAAAAAGAAGAAAGAACATAACCAGACAATGCTAGAGCTTGCCTCTACCATAAGTTATACTGAGTTTGATGATATCAAAGGTCATGATAGTGCAAAGAAAATGTGGGGTGCCTTATCCACCATTTATGAAGGAGAAACTAATATTCTAAGAGCTAAAGCTTAAAGTCTCAAACATAAGTTTGATGAGATGAGAATGGAAGAAGATGAAAATATTGCTTAATATGTTGTAAGGATAAAAGAAGTTGTCAATGCAATAAGAGGAACTAATGGTAAAATAGATAATGATACTATAATAAGAAAAATTTTAAGGACTCTACTACATATGTATGATATTAGAGTTTCTGCAATTCAAGAACTGAGATGTATACTAGGGAATAAACTATCACTTGAAGGTTTTGTAGGTAGGCTCAATGCTTTTGAGCTATCTAAATTTGATAATTAAAAACATAAGAATATTGAATCTACTTTCAAAGATAAGAGTCATTGAAGGAACTAGGTGAGAAGAAGAAGAAAAAAAAAAATTTATGTGTCAAATGATAGTGATACAGATGAGGAGGGTGTAGAACAACTTGAAGCACTACTAGTAAGAAGATTCCATAAAGGTATGTTGGAATTAAAATAGAAAAGGTAAACTTCTGAGAGGGGGGGAGGGGTGAATCAACAGTTTAAATTTTGACCAATAAAACATTCACCACACATCCATCTCATGAATTTAATGAGTAGAATGAAATAACATGTAAAGCACATACATATAAATCATGTAAACATATAAGCATTCACACACATATGACACAAGATACGATTACCCAGAAACCCTCTAATGAGAAGGTAAAATTAGGGTGGGGATGACACTCACAAATCTTCATTACCATAGTATAAAGTGTATCAAATGAAGGTTACAATGTTTGACCATGAGACATGATCTACCTATGAAAGGTCTACCCTGTCAAAGTCTTACAAAGAGTATTAGGTCTCACCTTGTTAGAAGTGTGCCTTGCTAAAGGACTTTAACTCACAATTAATTAAGGACCCTATTAAATTATTTTAATACAACCTATTAGGACTACTTTATTAAGAAATTTGACTGATTCACCTACTAGAGCGATTTAACAATGATCTTGTGGTTAGAACTTGATTGCTTGATAATAGATTACCTCTAAACTAATGTATTCTCAATCCTTCTTGATGATATATCTCTTTGATGTATACTCTTCTCTTCCTTTGTTCTCCTTTATCTAATTCTACAATGCAATCTTAGATCATAACTCCTTAGTCACCATGAATGCTTTGTTTGCACATTAAAACTTCTCTATTCACTCCTTGATTCACCTTTTTTGCATGTTAGAGATTTTAGGGTTTGTCCTCCTTAAGAAGACATTGGTGACTTAGGGTAATGTATGAGTCAACAACTATGATTCATTCATTTTGCTACTTAAGCTTTCCCTTTTTCTAATTGGTTGCATGTATTTGCATTGGGAATCCAACTTAAGATTCACTCTTATCTCCAAAATATCATAATTCATTTTAAAGTTTTCTAAAAAATGGTTTACATAGTTGTTTGTGCCTTTAAAAATAACTATAACAAAACTATCTCACTTGGCATCTAAAGTATCTAATGCTCGATAGATACTATCTTCTATACTGAGACTTAGCATATATATCACTTGGCATGCATTGCTTTCTTAGCTCCTAAATCACTCAGAATACACTATTTTCTTGACACGTGAGTGCCTTAGCACATGAGTTGCTCAACACTCACTATGGACTTAGCATTCTCTATAATATACATGTTGTGCTCGGCATGTACTACTTGTTTGGCATGAACTAAGTAAATGACTTAATTGTGTGGACACTCATTTTGTCAAAACCAATCTAAGATCAACAATCTCCCCCTCTGACATGAGTGTCAAAAACACTTGATCATGCAATGATATCCTTAATCTCATGAGCATAACATATCTCTTATTCGGCATATGTACAAAACTTCAAAATTTCAAGATTTTGTAACTTAGATACCTCAAAACCTGATAACTCCCCATAAGTTGATAGTTCTATTCTGTACTTAATACTTCATACTCCTATTGAGTAAGTATGTCCTAAATGATACTCTTTAGCTTCATGATATTTCTTTTCTTGCTTCCCCTTAGCTTGTCCTATCTTATGCTTTGTTCCTTTTCTTATTCTCCCCATTCTTCTCTATCTCTCCCAAAATCTATATCTTCCCCCTTGCACATATCTCCCCCTTTTATACTCTTTCTATATCTCCCCTATTTTGACACTTATGTCAATGGGCTATACACATATGTCTAGAAAAGATTTATGGACATCTAATATAGCCTTGAGAGTTGCATCCTAATTTTCACATGCTACATCCAAAGACTTTATTTGGATGGCTAACTGGGTTGCAAGGTGTACTAGGCCATCTAATGTTGAAAGGTTTGGGTTTTTCTTCATGAGTGTTTCATTGTAGCCTAACTCATGAAAAATTTCCACGTGTAGGGTGAGTGTTGTCTAGATGCTAATTAGTTCTGCCCTTATATTGGCTTCATTTGTAGACAATACTACTAACTAACTCTAGGTTTGTAGAAAAGTTCTTAAGTGCTTCTCATCTTTAGCTAGATTCATAGTCAATTTTGCACCTATGCATTAATTTGGCTCTCCAAGCTGAAAATGTGACTTTTGGTTTCTTGGTTGAAGAGTGTTGGATTGCATAGTTTAGTGTACAGTGAAATTTTTTTGCCAAGTACCTTCTTCACACCCTTAACCTTAATTGCCAATGCAACTTTTATTAGTGCTATATCACCTGATATTTTATCATTCACTTTTCTCTAAAATTTATTTTCTAACCATTCTAACAATATTGCATTTGTGACAAGGTCTACATTACTAACCTTCTCTACTATTTTTGTTAGTTGTTTGATTAGTGGCTTGGTCTCATCTAGAGTTGGTAGACTAAATACATCTAAAAAGATATCTTTTATGTCTAGCAATGCCTACTTCTACTTGTGTTCCCTTCTGAGCAATTATTGATGCTTTTTTCTTTCTAGTACTTGTTACAAAATACCCATCTATTCTATGGTCATTGTGTCATAGTCATATTTGGGTAACACAATCTCTTCATCAAGGCTCCCATCTCCATATTGGATCACTTCTTTTTCCTTTAATGAGCTAGGACTAAGTATTGAGATCTATAATTGTGTTGCATTTATGCTCAACTTCTAAAGAGTTTGACTTGAAGGTGTGCTAGATATTGGTAAGGTTACTAGGGCCTGAATAGCAACTTGCTCCTTCACCTTCAATGTTAACTTGGTCTCTTTAGGCTTGTCCTTGTGTTCCACAATGCCTTAACTTGCACCTTCTACTTGTGTTGTTGGTGCAGATAAGATTATCTTACCTATTCCACTCTATGTTTCTATAGTGGCTTGAGTTTCCATTGTGTCCTTCACAACTGTATCAACTTTTTCAATTTATCAACCTTTTGTGATGTATCTTTGGGTACATTATCCAAAGGTTTTACATGAGTGACTTAAGAGATGATATTAGGTGGTTCTTGTGTATTCATCTCTTCCCTTATTGTGTATTGTTGTGTCAGTCACTTGTTTTTGCAATTCACCTACACTCACTAAAATAGGATTATCACATAGTTTTACGTACAGTGCAGACTGATCTAGTATCTTTTTAAGATCTTCCTTTATAAGGGGATTGATGTTTTGAGCTATGAGATCATAAAAATTATTTACTATTATTTTTTTAGTATTCTCACTTTTTACATGTTGAGGGATGACATTTTTCAATTGTGTATGTTGGCTTGATTTTTCACTATGCAGATGTTAAAGGAAAATCTTGTGAAAAATCATTTAAATCTTAAAATTTTGAAAGTTAGGGTTTTATTCCTTGTGTTATTTAAAGTCATTAGATTTCCCTATCTTTAGAATACCCTCAAAATTATTTTCAAAAAAATGTTTTCAATGACATTTTCCCCAAGGGAGGGCTTGCATAAGCATGAAGTCATTATATTTTGTTTAATCCTAGGTGACTGCACTTAGCATACAAATTGATTAATCATTCTATTATAAATTACCTCTGATGATGCAAAGTATTTTTAATTGTTGATCTTGTTTAGACCAACGAGTATCACATACCCGCATTTTCAAGATGCAAGGCCTTTAAGTAAAGCGAGCATGCAACTTGGTGACACATTGCCTTTACATTCCTAAATTCTGGTGAATCATAAATTGTCAGGAACTTTTGTAGGTTTGTCAGTACTTTTGTGCATGTCCTAATTTTCTCGTGATGCCATTGGAGGATTCACCTGCAGAGATATGTCGTTTGTCACCAAGAAGCATCAGCCATTGATTTCATCTCAATCAAGGGCTAGCACTTTCTTGCAAGAAGAATATGATCGATAGATAAATAATGCGTGGAAGAAAAAGTTGGACAAGTGGCACGGTCTAACAAGATGGGCCCGCTATTAAAAGAATAATGGTGAGATGTCCTTCGTGATGTATGTCAGATGAGTTGGAATCGGTGGAGGAACATCATTCACCACTATTAGCCAATATGCTACTCAAAAGGTGATGTTTATGTAACTGTTGATCGATCAGAGATCAAAGGCTAGCTCATGTCTGCACTTTGAAAATGCATAGGAAATAACTAATGTGAGCAAGCAGATTTGTGACATGTGGCACGGTGGGGTTAGGTATTTGCAAAGCAGTATGCCATACTATAAACGATTGATGACATGTATTGCCAGATGTGCCACATTGAGTAGTTTTGACTGTTGGATGGAAATGAGGTCTTATCAACCATAGATCTTTCAAAGATCTACGTTTAGCGCAATCCCACACTATGAAGCTGCAAGTCAAATAAGAAAAGTGAGAATGCACCTTTGTGACACGTGTCATAGTGGGACCAAACCATGAAGAATGCAGAAGTCATGCCATAGGTTCTGCCAAAGGTGCTTAGCTGGAGATATTTATGACCTGGGCTAGAAAGGTGTCAGATTTTTAAACACAATAGTCAAAACATGTGGGTTAAAAGTAGTCATGTCATTGGCCCAAGTTGATAATGCTAGAATAAAGTGAAGAGTTGTTCCTGATCAATGAAAGGTGCTTCCCCACATTTTAAATTTGAGCGATGTTTAAACAAAGCGGAAATGCGCCCTACAGACACGTTTCTATGGTGACATTGAAAATTTTGTTAGATGCTTTGCAGGGTAAGATTAGTATCACCATTGATCTTTCAATGATCGACAACTGGTGCAGGCCCGTAATTTGAAAATGCTTGTTAAATAAGGAAAGCGAGAATGTGCCCGCACAACACATATACTTATTGATACCAACTAATTGCTCACCCAAAAGATGATGTGGGATCTATTGGCATGGAATGTGGTCAGATGGCATGAGCTCATATGGTAGTTTCTTATTGGTTAGTATAGCTGACTGGTTTTTATTATAAAGTGGATTAGTCAGATTGTCGATCTTGTCTTGATCAATGAATGCCGTTCTCTCGCAATTCTAAGATGAAAGGATTTTAAATAATGTGGGGAGGAAAAATTGTGACACGTAGCATTATTTTAAAAGCTGTAATGCTCGTTACTAAGAGTAAATATGATCCAAACCTTATACGTGCGATTTTATTGCATGATAAGAACCCACAATTTCACCATTAATGAACCACTAAAGAATAGAGAGAATATCAGGGAATACAAAATTTTCAGAGCTAGGGCATAGAAATTCTTGGTTAACAATCCAATAGAGTTGCAGAAGTTTTCTCAAAGTGCAGAAGTGCAAATTTTGGTGGGTAAGTACATTGTGGTTTTTTAAGTAAATTTGAAGTATTTGTTGTTGTAGAATTTTCTAGGGTTCATTCAAAATGCCTCCCCAAAAAGAGTTTAATAGGAAAATAGATTATTTGAAATGTTCTATGCATGATGACTTTCTTGAAAAATTTCCCTTATCAGTCCATGAAATAACTAAGTGGAGGGAACTCATCCTGAAACATCCCATAATAGTTGTAGCAGAGAGTTTTTACGACAAAGCTAATTGGGTAAGAGATGCTTAGGTTTCCATGGGAGGTCTAGAGTTATTCAAGAAATGGTTTTCAAAGTGAAAAATGGATACTCCTATGAGTAATGTTTGGGAGTTTGATATTGGTAAACTAGTAGTCCCCGCTATTTTCTTTGATAGTGATTTATTGATCGACCTGGCAAAGAAATATGATCCTATTATGGGATGTGTTAAAAATATTCTGGGATCAATCATTTTAGGGTTTGTCCTGAGCTATTTAGTGAGGTTTTCAACCTTAACCCTAACCACGCTATGCATGAAATCATTGATATGGATGATCTACAAGCCAGATATGATGCACAATGAATTTATCTAAGAACAGGGCCACTACAGGAGCATGTTGCCAAGGTTGGTAATTTGCCTATGATTATAGCTAGTACCCCAGAGCCATTGTTGAGAAGACATTTCAACTTGAGAGCTCAAGCACTGTATTTTTCTCTTTGCAAGATTTTGCAGATAGATGAAGGTGATCAAATTCTAGGTTCTATTGTCCTTATAGTGGCTCAAACCCTTCAATTTGGAATGAGTACCATTCTGGATTTTGCCACTTTTCTATCAAAAGAGATTCACAATTTTTTGGTTGAAATAGCAAGGGGAAAAGTAAACAAACCATTATGTTGGTATTCATTGCTAATGCATGTATGCTTATATAAGGGACACACTTTCTTCTCCAAGGGTATGGAGTTGGAAACAACCAAGGATGAAGAAAGGAATCCAGTGTAGTTATGGAGTGTGGATATGATTTCAGAAGCCACAGATGCTAGCTATGTAAGGTTTGAAAGATTTTTCACATCTAGGCTGAGATTGCTTTTGAGAGGGGCCAGCCCCAAAATTCCAAAAGCATTGTTGGAATTGATTAGACCTAAAGATCATGGATAAGGGCTATTGGTTAGTCATAATTGGGGGGATATAATCCCTTATAATGTTTCAACTATGATAAGGGTATATGGTTTTATGGGAAAGCCACATGTGTTTCCTTTTCATGTGCCTTTCAAGATTGGGATTGCTGAGCTCTTATGGAAGATAGGCACTATAGATGAGAGGGAATTGATTAAGAAGGGCAATTTCTTTCCAATTGTTATTGTAGTGCATGATTTTTTCTTTGTCAGAAAAGGGTGGAAGCCCCTGAATTTGTTTTTGAATAGATATAACATGGAAGAGTCCCATGCTAGATTTAGTGACCCTGAAGGATTCTATGACCTTTTAAAACAAAGGGTAAGTTCTTCCCATATGGTACATCAAGTTTACTATCCAGAAGATATAATCAGAAATATCTTCACATTGTAGGAACAAGAATTGAGAAAGAGAAATGGATAGTTTTTAGTAAGACCCTAGAATTTATTAATGCTTTTGACCCCCAGTATGACACATTGAAAGACAAGAAATACTGGGGAGATAAAATACAAGCATTGATGAATAATTTTTCCATAATAATTCAAACCACGAATGAAAAGAAAGCTATGTATGTTGGAACACATCTAGACAAGGCTGCAAAAGTACAAAGAAGAATAAGCAGTAGAAATGTGGTAGCTCCTGGCCAATATACATTGCAAAAGAGGGTAGGTTATGTTATGATTCAAAATGTGCAACAAGAACCCTCTCATCAGAAGCAAAGGTCAAGAAGCCCATCTATAGCTTGCTCTCCAAAAAGCAAAAAATTAGAGCAGGGGTCTTCTTCTTCTCAAAAGGAACAATACTCCCCAAGCCAATCCCCAATCCATATAGATGATGAAGCATCTCTAAGGGAACAACTTAGACAGATGGGTGGAGAAGGGGATGTGATTGTCACTTCTACAGACTTGGATGTTGGAGAGCCACAAGAACCTCCTATACCTTCTTTGGACCTAACCATTGCTGATTACCAAGGTAAGGAAATTGACCCAATAGTTGCACAGGCTTCTGAAAGATTTATTAATGATGAAAATTTTGTAAGATCTAGGGCTTTTGCTCAATTTTTGTGGAGATTAAATATGGGAAATTTTGAGAAAGCCTATGAGAAAGTCAAAGCTGAGCAACTAGATAAACCTAACTTAGTTATTAAGGGAGAGGTGAAGTCAAAAATTTTGAATGACTTTGCCCAGTTTACTCCTGAAGTTGGGAGGCAAATAGTTAGACAGTCAGGAGTCCTCCTTTTGCAAGAATGGGATATAGAAAATGCAATTGTTTTTGATTTAGTAAGGAAGCAGAAAGATGTTCACCTAACAACTGCTGAAGAAATATTACAAGCTCATAGAGGAGTCAAATTTAGTGATGACCACCAAGCCCTTGTTATATGGTCTATGGAAAAGAGGAAAAATACTAGGCTGCATGAGTTTCCCACTGGAGAGCATACTGGTACATTGATAGTATACAGGGCTAGTGAAGTAAGTAGTAAGATAATAATGGGAATGGCCTTAGAAGTGCTAAAATTGGGTGGTGTTTTATCTGGCCAGAAAGAAGATAAGTTTACCCAACTCAATGCTAGTTTTGAAGAAGTTTTAAAAGCATATGAGGAAAGGAGTGTACAGATACAGTCACTAGAAAACAAAGTGTCTCAAATGGAGAATATAATTGGGAAAAGAAAGGTGGGAGAATCTAGTGCACCTAGAATTGCATACCCTCCACAGTTATTTGATAGAACAGCCCCTATTGTTGAAATACCAGACACCCCTGAAAGGCCCCAATTCTATACTATAAAGGACTTTGAAGAAGAAAAAACCAAATTACATGAGTTGCAGGTAGAATTAAGAAATCAATATGAAGGAAAATTAAAGCAAGGTGTGATGTATGTAAGGGATAGAATACAATGGTTAACCTTCTTTGATCAATTGACAAGAATTTCAACCCTCATGGATGAGTTGAATAGAGATAAGGATGAATTGACTCCCCTTGCATAGAAGTGGAGGGAGCGAAATAATGATATCACAATTATGTGTATATCTGTCATCCAAATGCATTATCATCAAGTAGAGAAAATTTTTGATTTGTTAAATAAATGAGAAGATTTTGATGATAAAAGGGATTCTTTGCAGAAGAGATTAACACTTTGTTTTTCCCAGTATATTGCTGAAAATTTCACTTTATTTCCTTGTGCTTTATAATTTGTTGATACAATAAAGGAAAAGGAAAAGTGGAAAAAGGAGTTGGATGAATTATTTTATGAAAGAATCAAGAACATCATGAGTGAAACTAGCCACTGGTTCTGGGCAAGGACAAATGAAGAGTTAGTAAGGATACAGTTATTTTATAATGCTATGAGAAAAGAGTTTGATGATTTAGAGGAAATTGCAAATTCTTTAGTGATTAGACAAAGAGAAACTCTAAATTTTAATTGGCTAGATGATGTTGCTTATAATAAATGGAAAAATCAATTTGTAGAACAAATGTCAGAAGGTGATGAGGAGGAAGATGCAAAAGTAAAAGTTACCCTCATAGTTAGTAATGAAGACATGGAAAATCCCCAGATTAAAGTAAGTTTCTAGGTAGTTGAAGATGACACGTCACTTTTTAACCTGATGGCCACTTATTCTGAGGATGAACAATAAATGAAGAATCAGATCATATTTTCTTGTCTCAATAGTTGAGAAGTATAACAGAAAGGGACCCACCAAGGAATGTTCGATGTAATAGCTTTTCTATAATCGGCTTTTGTATTTTATGACAGACATTTGTCAGTATCTTTTAGAAGACACATGTCACTTTCTTTTAGCCTGAAGCTTGTTGCATCTCACACTATTTAAGTGAGATTCCAAGGCTAAAGAATGGTCTGAATTCTAATTTTCTAAGTGATATACTTAGTCTATCTTTGGACCAAAATTTTGAAAGCAAGTTTATGATGTATTTTCTCTATCAATTTTCTGAGAATACATGAATATAGAATGAACCGTGTTTCTTTCTAAAGGTCATTATGAGTCTATTGTAAATGATATACCATTTTCAAAGAAAATGAATACAAATTGTGAACTGTCCCCATATCAGTTCTTTTTGAATCTTGTCTCCTTCTAATTACTTGGTTGTCTTGATATTGTGTAAGTAAAGGCTTGTGCAATTGAATGCAATCTAGTTAGGTTGTATATCTGTTTATCACTATTGTTAATTCAATGGATTAAATAAAAGCTTTGAAGAATGTGATAAGGATTCTTTAATAATAGAAAGGGTTTTGAAAGATAAATTCTGATAAGAACTACTGATAGAATTTGTTGAAAGGCAACAAGTTAGATCTAAGAATTTGCTACAAACTCTGAACCCCAATGGATTAGGCACTGATCAAATTGATTCAGCTAAAGGAGAAGTATGTCACAAATGGTTGTCAAAAATGTAGAATTAAATCAATTTTACTTTTGTTTCCTATAAATCTTCAAAGCTGGCTAGCACTTGTCTGCATGGAATGTTTTAGCTTCAGTTAGCCACTATTGTTAAGAACATTTGTAGATCTAGAGAAGAAATTTTGGCCATATTTGTTATATGGGATGTGTTAATCAAGTTATTAAGAATTATGTATGGGTTTGAGGATTTTGAAATGAGAATCAGAATGAAATTAAAAATAATCCCCATATAGTTTTCCTAGTCTTGAATCATCCCTGGGTATACCCACCCTAGTTTTGCAAAGCCAAAAGAGTAGAAAACCACCTTTGGTTTTGTAGAAGTTGGGTCCAAATGTTTTACACATGCAATTGTTAACAAGAATTGGCTGACCTTTAGATTGTATGAGTATTATCATCTTGGTATTAAGCATTTTGTTGCTTAGTAGTTTTAGTCCTTTTAAAAACACCAACAGTGTATTTGGTACACTATGTTCTTCTTGTTGCTCTAACTTAGTTGTTTCCTTGTCATCCTATTCCATTTATCTTCCTCCCTCAACAATATTGTCATTGTTATCATCTTCCTCATCATCTTTCACCTCAGTAAGCTCTTTTTCACCTCTCTTTACTATAACAAGCCCATATATTATCTTCCACATTTGTGTAGACTTCTTAACAACATCTTCAATATTGTTTTGTAGTATGCTAAAGGCTCTATGTTTAGGTACAAACCTAATTACATACTTTTTCATAGCCTTAGAAATTTGTGCCTTACTAACTTCAAGCATGACTTGGGCAAGCAAAGTCTCCCTTATTTTTATCTCCAATTTCAAACAATAGTGCCACTTATACTCAACTCTCTCATATAAACTTTTGGGTATGGAGTTAGCAATTTCTAGTGGGGCTTTCCTAAAATTTGTAATCATGGCATAAATAGCTTTCTCTAATTGATTCTTTTCTCCTTTGCCAAGATTATCAAAATCAACATGTCAAAATATTCACAAATATGCATTAGTCTTTATGTTCTCACATAGATTTTCAAGATCCAATAAAGGATTGTGACTCACCACTTTGAATTGGCTATTGTCAACTTATTCAGTTTTATTCCCATCTGATTAAGCTTGTGTAACATATTTTCTCCTTGCCTTTTTCTACACTCCTCCTTCCTACTCTGCTAGTTTTGCTTTCTCCTTGGCCTTTTGAGTAGTGGCATGTGCACTAGCCCTTGTAGTAGGTATTGTAGGCTTGGCTTGGCTTGGTTTGATAGTTTTCTTAGCCCTTGCCACAAGTTGTGCCTTGGCCTTTCTCTTCTTTTGTTTAGTGGGAGTAGGTGCTTCCTTAGCTTCTTATCCCTCTCTACCTTTAGAAACTTCAATCTCATCTTCTTCATTATCTTCTCTCATTCCTTGAGTAAGTGCAAGTGGTGCTTGTGTTTGATATTCTTCTTCCTCTTCATCCTCTTCTTTGTCCTACTCAACACCTTCACCAAAATTCACTTTAAGATTCTTTACCAATTTATCCTTCTTAATAATAGAGGTTTTCTTCAATTCCATAGTGATTTTGGACTTAGCCATCTCATAATTTCCAAATGCGTCGACATTTTTCTCAATTTCTTTTATCAATAAAGTTTTTATTGCTATAGAGGGTTCATCTACATTATTTCATATCCTAAGGGTCTCAACAATATTACCCTTGGTGTAGCAGCTTGAACAAAAGTATAGTCAGCATCCACTAGGAAGCAGATATCATCATAATACTTTTCTACTAGTGATATTGAATTCTCAATCTTTTCTTCATTGATTTCTTAAAGTCCTCAAAGTAGCTTGTCATTATAGAGTCAAAGTTATCACTTAATTGTTTAATGAACTCACCAATATAAACTGCCACTAACCTATTTGTTTTCCAACCAACTGTGCCAAAAATAGGAAAAGTGTTTTGGACATAAAAGAAAATGCATAACAATATAGAACCAATTTTACATTGTGAACTCTTTTTCTTTCTTACTACTCCTAGGTTCTCCATAAATTTTTGTAATTGTAGCTCTACAAGATCATATGTGTGATCTCTCTTAACAATTTTATGACCCACATCCACTACTACATAGGGCACACTATTTAATCTACTACATTGATAGAATTTTTGTGAAATGACCCTTACTGCAAAGTCTATCAAAGGATTAGTAATGGTATCAAATGTCATTCCTCTTTTGTTCCATATAGCTCCAATATTTTTCTCAATAACCTCTTTTGAGTCACTCCTCAATGTCTTAGGCTGATCTAGGGTTGGATATCTATAACCCTATGGATTATCCTTTTGATTATCTTGATAGGTTCATTATCTAGCCATAGTGAACCATCATGTATCCTACTCAATACTACCCTAATCCATTCCATTTTGAACACATTTGAGAAATCTAAAGCATGATTTAACCCTTTTCTTTCCACAATTTTAAATTCTTCCTTCAATACACCATTATCACACAGTTTGTCATATGCTTGCCTAATGTCCATATCACCAATGCTAACAATTTTATAGTTATAGCATTTCCTAAAATCTTGCACCATTAAAACATTTGGTGGTATCATGGATAATGCACAAGATGGGTCTTGTTTATAGGCAATGTCATGATTGGCTTGGAATATAGGTTACTTAACTTCATTACTAACCAATAAAACATTCAAAACCTCCTTACCCTCTACATTCTTTGAACTAGATGCCATTATACAAAACTAGGGTTTACGAAAATATAAACAATTTAGCTTGACTCTTGATAAATACCTTGCAAGATTAGAAAAAATTTTGTTGAATCACTACACAAATCTTTTGCAATCACTTCTAAAGAATTTCCAGATTGTATCTTTCTCTTCTTACTCTTTCTTGATTTTGAAATGATGTGAAATGAGTTGAAATCTATCAAATACCCTTTTGAAAGCTCCACATCAACCAATTCTTGGCTCACTTGGCATCCATTAACATTTCCTTCACTCAACAACTATTATGAACTTTAGATCAACTAACTAGTCTATTAGATTGACACCCCCTAGAATTTTACTTAGCACATACAAGAAAATTCTTCATGCTTGACAATAACATCAAAAATTTAAAGATTTTTCTTGGATTCCTAATAACATCTTGAATCTTTATTCATGCTAATGTAATATTTTCAATACTAAATCCTTTGGAACTGATGTATGATATAACCCTTAAATATGAGTCGCACATACCTCTTGATTGCTTAGTTTGATGAGATGTGATCACTTGACCCATTGGGTGAAGTGATCCCTTCTCCATTTGATGTACTACAATCATCTATCTTCTTCCATGTCTTTTTCATTTCATTTTTGACATTTTCAACATCTACTTTCCTTTTGCCTTTGTCAAATTCACAACTTGGTGCCTTTGATCTTGTTGAGAAATACCTATTGATGTGACTAGTCTTCAAACAACTAAAACATGTGGTTTGACTCAACCACCTCTTGTAGTCACCTCTGAAGTGTGTCCTAATACAATTCTTAGGAACATGTCCATATTCTTGATAATAATGACAACTATATCTCATATTATAATCCTAGATATAAGTGTTGTCATTGTTCCTCACCTTTGTTTTCTTGTTTGATGACCACATGGGTTTGGATTTGCACTCAAAATCTCTATGTCCATACTTATAAAATTTTTAATATTAATATCCTTCAAATCTTTGTGTGTTCATGGTCTTAGTTCTACATTCATATGCCTGATAACCTTGTTTGTTGCACTTGTGATAGTGAACCATGTTCTTATGCTTGACATTCTATGTTCTAGTCTTGCTCCTATACACATGAGTTGTATGTCCTTTCTTACCATAACTATGACAAGTAGGTTTTGAGTGGTTAACTTTTTTGCTCCTTTCTTTAGCACTTTTGGATGGCTCTCCTTCTTTAGTCCTTATGTATCCCAGTCTAGATGTGTCATTATTGGATATAGGAGATCTTAATAAATTTTTAAAGTATTTGATGGATTTATTAAGCTTATTGAAACTTTCAACAAATTATTTTTCACTTTTTAGATCACTTTTTAATTTCTCATTCTTCAACTCCAATGTTGCTATCTCAATGTCCTTGATGTTTAGCTCATAGTTGGCATTCATCATTTGACACAGTGTAGCCAATAACATGTTGGAAATCTTGGTTATCTTTGATGATTTATCTTCAAGTCTATTTCTCAAAATTATTTTGTCTTCTTTAATCATGGCTTTTTCATCCATAGCTTTCTTCTTCTATTCAATCAATTCACATAGTAGTATGGCTTGTGATTTTTGCTCTAACTTGAGATTTCTAATTTCCTTAGCTTGGGCTCTATTCTTTTCCATTAGATCTACAACTACTGCATCAAATTCATTTAATTCTCTATTAGAAAATAGATTATTCATGTCTATCTCTTTTTATTGTGTGCCATTATCCTCGATAGCAATTTCCTTCCTTCTCTACAAAGATTTCTTCAAATCTTCTCTTGCTTGATTCAGTTGATGTAGAATGAGATGTATTTCAATCTCCAAATTCTCAATAGTCTTTTCCAACTTGTAGACTTCCATTCTAAGATCTTTCCTCAAATCTTTAAAGCTTCTCTTTTAGATAATAAGGCTCTAATATCAATTATTGGAATTACAATACGAAAGGTAAACTTTTGAGAGGGGGCGGGGTGAATCAATAATTTAAACTTTGACCAATCAAACTTTCACCACACATCCATCTCATGCATTCAATGAATAAACTAAAGTAATAGGTAAAGTACATACATATAAATCATGCAAACATATAAGAATTCACACAAATATGACACAAGATATGATTACCCAGAAACCCTCCAATGTGAAGATAAAACTGGGGCAGGGATGACACACAAAAATCTTCACTACTATAGTAATAAAGTGTATCTAATAAAGGTTACTATGTTTTATCATGAGACATGATCTACCCTGTGAGAGGTCTTCCTTGTTGAAGGCTTACAAAGACTATTAGGTCTCAGTATGGTAAAGGATTTCAACACTATATTAGAAGTGTGCCTTGCTAAAGGACTTTAACTCACAATTAAGTAAGCACTCTATTAAAGGATTTCAATATAGCTTATTAGGACTAATCTATTAAGAGATTTTAAATATTCACCTACTATAATGGTTTAGCAATGATTCTATAGTTAGCACTTGATTGCTTGATAATAGATCACTGCTAAACTGATTTATTCTTGATCCTTCTTAATTAGATTTCTCTTTGTTATATGCTTTTCTCTTCCTCTATTCTCCTTTAACTGATTCTACAATGCAATCTCAGATCATAACTCCTTAGTCACCATGAATGGTTTTTTTACACATTCAAACTTCTCTATTAACTTCTTCATTCACCTTCTTTTCATTCTAAAGAGTTTAGGGTTTTTTCTCCTTAAGAAGACATAGGTGACTTAGGGTTAGCTATGAATCAATGGATGTGATTCATCTTCTTTACCTCTTAAGCCTTCCCTTTTTCTAATTGGCTACAAGTATTTGCATTGGAAATCCAACTTAAGATCCATTCTTATCTTCAAAATATCACAATTCATCTTTAAATCGGCTCAAAAATGGTTTACATAGTTGTTTGTGCCTTTACAAACAATAATAACAAAATATCTCACTCGACATCTAATGTCTTTGATGCATGACATATACTATCTTCTATATTGAGACTTAGCATTTGTATCACTCAGCATGCACTACATTCTTGGCTCTTGAATCAGTTGGCATATACTATATACTTGGCACTTGAGTGACTCAACACATGAGAAACTTGACACTCTTTGAAGACTTGGAATGCTCTATAATATACATGTTGTGCTTAGTATGTACTACTTGTTCAGAAAGAACTAAGTAAATGACTTAAGTTTGTGGACACTATTTTTGTCAAAACCAATCTGAGACCAACAAGGTAAAGGAAAGTTTAAAAGTTAAATTACCTATCATTTGTTTCAATTATAATGAGGTTGGTCATATGGTTGCTAGATGTCAAGAGAATAAGAACTATAAAGGTGGTGACAAGTACAAAAGCAACAGTGATAAAGATAGCAAGGACTACAAAGACAAAGGCAAAATGTCTTGCTACATTGTTGAAAAGGAAAAGAAAGATGAATGTAATGAACATGATGATGAAGTGGTGTATGTTGCAATGAAGGATGAATCTGATGAAGATGAGGCAACTGCACTTGTGACTTGTGTGAACAAGAATGACAGATGGATCATTAACAGTGGGTGTTCACATCACATGACCAGAGACAAAAGTAAGTTCATTACCCTGAATTTTTATGATGGAAATAGTTTAAGATTTGATAATGATGCACCATGTTTGATAAAAGGAAAAGTTTCTATCAAACTCATAGATAAGATTGTATTTGACAATGCTTACTATTTTCAAGGACTTAAATATAATCTCTCGAGTGTGTGATAACTAAATAATTTGGGATGTAAGGTTGAGTTTGAAAAGAAGATTGCTAAGATATATGACACAAATTATAAACTAATTGGAAAGGGTTATCAAACTAGTAGTAATCTATTCTATCTTGATATAGAGGATTTTTCTTGTCTAGCTGTAAATTTTGATAATGTTTGGTTGTAGCACAAAAGGTTTTCATGTTAATTTTGATAACCTAGTCAGTATCAGTAACATGAGAAAATATAAACGTTTTCCTAAGTTGAAGAAGCCTAATAATAAAATGTGCAAACAATGCTAGTTAGGCAAAATGAGAATGTCAAGTTTTAAGAATAAAACTCATAACTCTAAAAGTATAGTAGAGATTGTTTATACTGACATGTGTGGACCAATTGAAGTGTAACACTACAACGGAGATAAACACATTATGTTGTTTGTTGATGACTATTCTAGAATGATGGCAGTAGAAATCTCATGCTTTCCAAATGTTTAAGTGGTACTTAGCAAGAGTTGAGAAGGAAACAAGTAAAAGTGTAAAGTGTTTAAGATCTAACAAAGGTGGAGAATTTACATCAAATGAGTTTGAGATGTTATATAATGAGTAAAGAAACAAAAGATAGACATCTACCCCTGGAACCCCTCCACAAAATGGAATAGCTAATAGAAGTAATAGGTCTATAATGGAGTATGCTAGAACATGCATGATGGAGAAAAATTTTGCTTTGAACTACTAGAGAGAGGTTTTAAGTACAATTGTCTATACCTTTAATAATGTACAAGTCAAGAAAGGTACTCATTCAACACCTTTTGTACTATGGTATGGATATTCATAGAATGTAAAATACTTTAAGGTATTTGGAAAAAAATGTTATATTCTTAAAGACTTTAAGAATGGTAAAATAGATGCAAAAAATGAATAAGATATATTCTTAAGATATTGCACAAGAAGTAAAGCTTATAAGTGTTTAAATACTAACAATAACAAAGTTGTGTAGAGTGAAAATGTAAATTTGATGAATATATAGAAGTACATGAGGTTGAACCTATAAAAGAATCAAAAGAATACAAATCATTCATATACTCTTATGAAGGTATACCTACTAAACAATATGCTACAAATCAAGCCACAAACCAACAACAAGTTTTAATGACTACCAAATCACATACTATGAATGCCAAGTTACGTGTAGGAACCAAGCTACATTCAAATGCCAAGTTATAGAATGAAGTTGAAGCACATTTTGATTCTTAGATTAGTGTACATGAAAGATATGTTGAGCTATCTAATAGAAATGTACATAGCAACGCTAAAGTTGAAAGAAAAAATGAAGAAATTATGGTTGAACCATGATTGTCCAAATATGTCAAGAGACATCATCCTACTACACAAATTATTAGAGATAAAGATGTTAGACCAATGAAAGAAATATATTGAGAAATGATACATGTTTTCTGAGAAAAAATGAACCTAAATTTATGAGAGATTCTTTAGAAGATTTGGACTGGAGTAAAGCCATGGAAGAAAAGATCAAAAAAATTGAGAAAAAGAAAACATGGACTCTAGCTGCTAGATCACAAAATAAAAATGTGATTGGCACCAAGTGGGTATTTAGAAATAAGTTAGATGAAAATGGTAAACTCACAAGGAATAAGGCAAGATTAGTTTGCAAAGTATTTTCACAAGAAGAAGGAATTCACTATGGAGAGACATTTGTTTCTATTGCTAGATTGGAAGGAGTAAGAACTTTACTTTCTTATTCTGCATACAAAGGTTTCAATGTTTATCAAATAAATGTTAAATCTGCATTTTTTAATGGCATATTAGAAGAAGAAGTTTACATAGAGTAGCCAAAAGTATTTTTTGATGTTAACAATAAAAAAATGGTATGTGGATTACACAAAGCTCTATATGGATTGAAACAAGCACTACGAGCATGGCTTGAGAGACTTCATAAGTATCTTGTGAAGATTGGATTTGAAAGGATTGATGATAGCAATAATTAGTATCTAGAGTCAATTGATTTGAAGGCATGGCAATAGTGATTTAGGAAAAATAATAACAGAGGTGATTTTCAAACAATGATATCTCCCTCATATAGACTCCTTTTTGTGAGAAATTTATTTTTTTGTTTTGGGGTAGAATGTAATGATCTACACATTAGTGCAAGATGTTTGAGCTCTCTATTCTTGATTTTTTGCAACCCTAAATGCTTAGTAGGGGCTCATATGGACACATAATTAGGTTCCACTTTTTTGAAAGTGAATAATTTTTAGTCTACTTTCCAAATCTATAATTAGATTATAGGCTTGTGTGGAAAGAAATACCACTTTCAAAAATAGGTCCTATTTTGCATTGTATTTCTTCAAAATTGTTGTATTTCTAAGGTACATTGTAAAGTTTCATATTTGAACTCCAAAACGAGGTTGTAAATCTTTTCATTTGGGGAGGCTTTTTTGATTGAGTCAAAAGTGTGTGTGTGTGTGGGGGGCGGGGGGGGGGCGTTTGTGGGGTGTATTGTGTTTTGTCTGTCCTTCATATTGTACTTTTGCATTATGAGTTCTTTTTCAAAGTTACTTCCATAGAATTATTCTACTTGGAAAGAAAACATAAAGGAACCATTGGTTGAAAAAGGTTTACTACATTATGTTACTGGCGCATTAAAGAAACCTCCTACTGATGTTGATGAAGCTTGAAAAGAAGATTGGGAATCCAAGCAAGAAATGGCCCTAGGAACCTTACTCAAGTATATCTTAGATCCTTTCAAATATCATGTTAGGAAACTTACCAATCCAATAGAATTCTAGGCTAAACTTGAAGCATTGTATGGGAACGTGGATGAAGGAATGGCCTACACCATTAAGGAAAAACTTCTCAAGTTGGATCCTAGGAATTTTGACACCATCAAAGATTATCTTATCCATGTAGACATGTATAGGGAACAACTGAAGGATTGTGGTGAACCCATCAAGGATGGAAATATGATCAAACATATAATGACTCATCTTCCACCTAAATATGCTCCTTTTCTTTCCAATTATAATACTCTCAAATTAACAATGGGTAGTGGCTACATTAAACCTTCATTTGAGAAATTTTCAAAAATGCTAGTCTTAGGACATGACAATTTAGTGAGTATGGGAATTCTCCAATCTTCCAAGACCAAAGCCTTGGTATCTAATGAAGGGAATTCAAATGGTAAAAACTCCAACAAGAAGCAAAAGGATTGGATGGCCAAGCCACAAGATAACATGCAATAATCCTCCTCTAAACAAAAAGCTTTCTCACATCAATCTAATTCCACTCAACAATCTTCCTCACAACAAGGCAAGTCTTTTTCCAAAAATAATTAGAAAGGGAACAACTCCAATAAAAGGGAGAAGAAAAATTATGCCTATTTTAGGAAGAATGGTCATGATGAACATGAGTGTAAGGATAAGAAAATTGATGAATTGGTAAACTTAATGAGGAAACACAAAATTGATGTACCAAATGCCTATAAGGATAAGAGATCTTCAAACACTTAAAAGGGTAAGGGACAAGCTCTGGTAGCAAGTACAAATAATGCAAAGGAATGGGTTCTTAATTTAGGAGCTACACATACTATGGGTGCTTCAAGGGAGCAGTTTTCCTCTTTGAAACCATCAAATGTATCTTACATCTATGTGGGAAATGACACTCAAGTGGAAGTTGAAGGGAAAGGGAATGTTGAGTTGGAAAATGGCATCTTTAAGAATGTTCTTCATGTTCCTGACCTTATCACCAACATTCTCTCCATCTACTAAATAACTCACTGTGGATACCTTCCAGATACAATTGTGGTGAAAAAGCTCAAAGATGATTCTATGGTGGTAGTTGGAAAGGCTAATCATGAGACAAGACTTTACTCTTCTCTCATTTTGTGCCTAAGTCCACTTCCCTTTCCTTGATGACTCATTCAAATTCACAAAGTCAACTATGGCATGAGAGATTTGGACATCTCAATTATCACTACCTTCAGCAACTTAGAAGCAAGGATACGATCTTTGTCTACCTCAAGTCAAGTATTCAGAGGGTGTATGTCCATGTTGTGAAGCAAGCAAGAATCTTGAAGGGAAATATGACAAGGGGAAGTCTTGGAAGGCTACTATTGTTCTTGTATTTGTTCTTGTAATGTAGCTGGCCCATTTCTAGTACCATCTTTTGGAAAGGCTTGCTATGTTCTGACCTTTATTGATGACTTTTCATGCTATACTTGGTTCTTTTATCTTTCTCATAAGAGTGAAGTATTTGATAAGTTTATCACCTTCAAAGCTAAAGTTGAGAAAAAATAAAAGAAAGCCATCAAGATTCTATGAAAAGACAATGGTAGGGTATATTCAACTATAGTCTTATAGACTTTTGCACTCATGAGGGTATTGATCTTCAATATTTTGTTGACTACATGCCATAGTAGAATGGTATTTCTAAAAGGAAAAATATAACCCTTAAAGAGATGACCACTTTTATGCTTCAACATAAGTCTCTAGATCAAGTGTTTTGGGCTAAAGTCATTTGTTGTACCAATTACATCCAAAATAGAAATCCCTATAAGACCTTAGATGGAATTACACCTTTTGAGGCTTGGTGTGGCAGAAAACCAAATGTAAAGCACTTTAAAGTTTTTGGTTGTCCAACATGGGCAAGGATACCTCCACAAAGGAGAAAGGAATTGGAACCCCAAAGCAATCCTTGTATATTTTTTGGATATCTTGACCATATTGAGGCATACAAACTCATGGATCTAGAGACACATGAAATATTTTCTGAGAGTAGTGTTCACTTTAAAGGAACTTGTCCAAGTTTGGCTTCTTTAACTCCTTCTTTCTCCTTCATGGAAAGTGATAATAGTGATGATAGTTACTTGAAAGATAATATTCCTTCAACTTTGACTCATAGGATAATACCTTTGTAGGGTCCACAAATAGTTGAGGACATTCCTTCTTCTTCCACTAAACCTTGTTGGGCATAGTAGACCCTTGATTCAACAAGTTCATTGGAGGGGAATCCTTTAGATACTCAAAGGACAAGGTAACAACACAAATCATTTCCAGATGCTTATATTGCCATTGCTTTAGATCCATCGTCATTTAAGGAAGAATTCAGGATTCTAGAATGGGATATAGACACCGAGGAACAATATAACTCTTTGATGAAAAACAACACTTAGGATTTAGTTCCCCCTTTCTAAGGGAAGAAAGTTGGTTTGATGTAAGTGAATCTATCGAACCAAATTTGTAGTAGATGGACGTGTGGATAAGCATAAGGATAGACTAGTTTCCAAAGGTTTCTCACAGGTTCCACATATTGAATATATAGAAACTTTTGCACTAGTCACCAAGATGAACTCCATTTGCTCGACACTAGCTATTGTTGTAGCTCATGGTTGGGTTGCACATCAGATTGATGTAAAGAGTGCCTTTCTAAATGGTGATCTTCACAAGGAGATTTATGTGGAGCAGCCATTGGGATTCATATAGGATTCTACTATGGTTTGTAGATTGAAGAAGATAATCTATGGTCTTAAGTAGGCCCCTTGAGCTTGGTATGCCAAGATGGATGCCTTCTTACTCTCAACTAGATTCACCAGGTGTCATTCTAGTTTGAATGTCTACATTCTTTAGTGGGATGACTCACATTTGATACTCATGATTTATGTAGATTACTTGATCATTATAGGAAGTACTTTATTCATCATTGCCACTGTCAAGACCTCTTTGAAAAATAGATTTGCTATGACAAACTTGGGTTTATTACATTATTTCCTTGGTATTGAGATCACACAGTCTTCAACAAGGATTACACTTTCTCAACCCAAGTATGCTCTTGACTTTGTTTCTTGATTTCACATGAGTGACTACAAGCCTTCTCCTACTCCATTTCTTTTAGGTGTCAAGTTAGAGGACAAGTGTACCACTCCACTTTTTGATGCTTCATTGTACAAATAGTTGGTTGGGAGTCCCATCTACTTGACACATACACACTTTGATTTAACTTTAACAGTTGGAATGGTTTCTCACTCCATGTAAGAGCCACATGAAATTCATTGAAAGGCCACCAAGTGCATCTTACACTACATATAGGGTACACATACACATTGGATACATTATGCAGTAGGTACAAGACATTAGCTGGTTGGATATATAGACTCAAACTATGTAGGGAACCTTGATTCTCACAAGTCTACTTCAGGTTACATGTTTCACCTTGGTTCCAATCCCATTTGTTGGTAGAGTAAGAAGAAAAATAATATTTCTCTTTCTTCAAATGATGTTGAGTATTGAGGAGCTATCAATGCAACTACAAAAGCTCTTTGGTTACATCATATCCTAGAGGAGTTTGGATTTTATCTACCTAAACCTATAGTCATACATTGTGACAATTAGAGTGCTATTGAGATCTCTAACCATCTAGTTTAATATCAATGGAATAAACACATTGAGGATCATATGTACTACATCAAAGAGCTAATACATGAGCAGATCATTGCATTACAATATTGTCCTATAGCAGAGCAGGTCATAGATATCTTCACCAAACCCTTTGTTGAGGTCAAGTATATTCAATTACGAGATCTCTTGGGGGTGCAAGATGTTACAGAAAGGGGAGTCCCTTGAATTTTCTCTTCTTCCTTCTACAAGAGATTTTTTCCTCATCTAAGGTCTTCTTCTCTCTCATCTTTTTTATTGTACTTATCTCTTTTTGGAGGAGGGATTTTCCCATGAGGTTTTCCCTCTTTCTCCATTTATGAGAGATTTCATTTCATCATTGTATGTAGAGCATTGCTTTTGTACATGGGTACCTAACATAGCCTCATAGCTAGGAGCCATCATGCATTTGTGAGCTTAAGTGCATACCCCTAATTTTCACTTAAGGGGGGGTGTTGGTGTAAATAAGTATTGACTATTTACACTTAAGTTTACTTAGGTCAATGCATTATTTTACTATCTATTAGGTTGACACTTAGGATTTTGCATACTTTTATGAGTTTTCATGTTGAAAACACAAAAGTAAGCAACACTAATTTAGCACATGGTGTCTACAACATTATTTTTCATGTTACACCTTTGTAGGCTTATCCTCTCCTCATTGCACTTACTCTTGTGCTTAATGGAGGATAACCCACATCTGGTGGACATGTGCTTGGTTATAAGACTTATCATGTTGCTAACTCCTAGGCATTATAGATGCATCCTAAAGGCCTTTATATACAAGCTCTCCTCATGTAGTTGTACCTTTAATTGAATACTATTTTGTTATTTTGATCATACTCTGGTCTATTTTGTGCTTGTGCTTGAGTTCTTTGATCTTGGATGAATTTTCCCCTAAGGAAAATTCTTTCAGTACTACATAAAATACATAACATTACATTATTTGTAGGGATAGTTGCAAGACTCTCTGTTAATATTAGGGAGAATCATTTGATGACTATAGAGAGAATAATGAGATATTTAAAAGGAACAGAGGAGTATGGTCTATACTATAAGAAAAATGAGGAATTTGAATTAAGAGTCTATATAGATGCCGATTGGACTAGAAACATTGATCACAAGAAGAGCATCAGTGGAGGAGCATTTTTTCTTAGGTAGGAGATTGGTTACATGGACCATCAAGAAATAAAACTACACCTCACAATCTACTGCTAAAATTGAATATGTTGTTGCCATTATAAATTGTACAAACATTGTATGGATCAAATAGTTACTCAAAGGTATGAAGGAAGGGATTATAGAACTAGTGACACTTTATTGTGATAACACAAGTCTATAAATATATCAAAGAATCTTTTGATGAACACAAAGACTAAGCACATTGCAATCAAGTATCATTACTTAAGAAAATTAGTTCAAGATAAAGAGGTGAAAATGGAATATGTTAACACAAAAGATAAAATTGTTGATATCTTCACAAAAGCATTACCTAAGGATGCTTATGAGTATTTAAGAGGTAAACTAGGGGTGATACATCAAAGTTTATCTAAGTAATAAAAGGAGTGCCCTACATCAAACAAGCTGATTTTTCATATGTTACAAATTGATGTAGTGGATCTTACTTTAGGAGTTGCCTAAAGTGTCAATTCACAAGTAAGGTGATAAAGGAAGAAACTGAAGATGTTCATATCTACATATTATGATGACAATTCTTTGGAATTGTTGTTAAAGAAAAAAATAGTTACTAAGAAAGGGAAATACAAGAAAGAGGGAGATAGGTATTGATTAGGATTTATGCAAGATATTGGAGATTTAACAAAGAGAGAGAAATCCTAACATCTATGTAGTAAGAGGGAGATATAAGAAGTAATTTAGAGGGAGTTATAAGGAAGATATTTGTAACCTATTTAGAAGATGAAAGTTGCTAAGAGAGGGAGAGGTTTCAATACAAGGAATTATCTTTCTATATTATGTTGGTCTTACTATTTAAACCTAGTTAATTTGCTTGATCGGTTTGGTTTTCCATCAATACTAAAGAAGGAGATTGTTGAGAATAGGTTGAATAAGATTGTTGAAGAAGTATGATCAATATGTTTCAATAATTGTTTTTTTCATTGATGTCAAATCTACTATTTACTAGTAAGATAACTACTTATATGATTTGAGTACTATCACTTATTTGATTGATGAAGAGGATTTTATCAAAAGTTGTAACAATAGTACCTAGAGGAAATATTGAGTTATGCTTAAGTAAAGAAGTACAAAAACTAGTTAAGACAGTGATAACATGATGCATTGATAATCTAATTAATGTTACAAAGGCTAGTTACACTAAGAAAGTTTAGAAGAACAAGTTAAACAAAGTTTGTCTACCATGCTTGATTGAGTGGATAGTAGGTGCTGATCAAAGGTAGTGTAAGCCAAGCAAAAAATAAGTTGAATCTAAGTAAAAGTCAATTCTAGTATATGCCAAGCAAAATATTGGGTGGCAAGTAAACTTTAGTTTGTGCAAAGTAATTTCAGAGAGGATGCCTATCATTGTAGTTTGTGCTAAGCATTAGAAGCCAGATAATGTTGAGTGGTTACATTAAGATAGTGAATTTGATTGATCTGAGCTAACAAGTTTATTTTCATGGATTGTGTAAACTAGGAGGGAGATAAGATTGATGAGCTAGTGATACATAATTCAAGGTAAACCATTTTTAGGTGAATTCAAGGAGGATTCAAGGAGAAGTTTCTAGAAGAGATATGAAATATGGGGTAGATTCATTGTATCTTACCTAATTTCTCCTAACCCTAAGTTGGACAAAGGAGAATAAGTGGCAAGAGATCTTAATTTCCTATTTATAAGAATGGGTGGTCAAAAGCAAGGGTTGTCATGTGTGAGAACCTAAGGAAGAGAAGGCCTCAAGGGTTTTCCTTCCTCAAGTGACCTAAGAAAAGAGTCTGTATTTGCATGTTAAGCAAGAAGGCTTAAGGATATGAATGCTTAAAGGGTGAACAAGCTATTAGAGCTAAAATGTGTGAAGATGAAGTAGAATGGAGGACTAAAATAGAGATATGTAATATGTAAATGGAGTTCTAAGTTGTTATAAAACCAAGCCTTACTATTACTCTCTAATAATTGTATTAGTCTAGGATAAATCCTTTGGAGGTTGACCTAATAGTCATTTGTAAATCCTTTAACTGAGAGACATTCCAAGCGAATGGTCTAAAGTCTTCTAACAAGAATCACTCCTAAAAGGATGATTGAAATCCTTTAAGAGGGTTGCATTTAACAATATGTAATGTAACCTTTAACAGGGTTGGACTTTCACAGGGCATAACTTTAGTAGAGTGAAAAGGGTAGCATGTTACTAGTGGTTTTTACCAAATTGGGTTTCCACATAAATCATCATGTCAAGTGTGTTGATGAATCTGCTATGTTTCATGTTTACATTTTTTCAAGTTGATTTAATAGTAACCTACAAGATATAAGTGATTGTATAATCTAATGGATGCATGCATGATAAATGTTTTATGTGTTTATTAAGTTGAGAAAATTTTTATTTAGATATTTGAACCTTGGATAAATAATTCACCCCCATCTTAGTTATTCTAAAGTATTATAATAATTTTATGCCACCTAGGAAGGTTCTAGATGGTCAAACTTAATACCTAAGGCTAACAGACCCTAACAATAAATATAGATTTGGCTAAATATATCTTTGAAAAATTAGTTTAGAAATTTTAGTAGCTCAGCTTCTGAAGGCCATAACTCTCAAATTTTTGCTCTGATTTGCTATTATAACCACTTTTTGGAAATGCCAGCTCTTGATCTACAAGCTCAAAACTATGCAAGGGTGCTTCTGTTGAGTTTTCAAAACTCATCTGAACACACCAAGGCCTTTAACAATGAGCCTAAATATTTTCCTACAAATTATTTCATAGAAAATCTACAATAACTTCTTTGATACTTAAGTTGGAGTGATGGGATTTTTATGGTAGGATTATCACTATAAAATGAACATTCATGTAGGATATGAGAACATTTCAACCTTATATGACAAATTTACTAATAATAGAAAGTTCCCATAAATAGTAACCACACTATCTACTAGTCCTTATTAAAATAGAAAAGACAAAACTGAAAATATTTTTGGGTGATGCAAGATTGCTCTTACACCTAAGATAATTTGAGAAGTGACTTTGTCACTTTTTAGGTGTTTAGAGGAAAATAAAGATGGTTAACCTCCTGTATTGCTAGCCATGATGAATCCTTCACTGGCCTCCCTTTCATTTGACTAGCTATTCCTCATAAGTTTTTTTTCCTTATGCTTTTTCCAACATGACTATCTAGTATTCCTCAATCTCCTTTGTAGCTAAACTAGTTACTAGAATACTCCACTGTGCTTCTACACCTTCATCTCCATCACCTCCTTCATAGTACTCTATCAAATCTAAACTATTAAATACTAGTGAAATATTCAATTCTGTAGGCAACTCCACTTCATATGCATTTCCATAATTATGCCTTTTCACTGTCTTGTATGCTCCAAAATTCTTTATCTTCAACTTATTATATGTATCAATTGAAAACACTCCTTTCTCAGATAAACCATGACTTCATCTTCAATCTAAAATTCCTTATACCTCCTTTTCACATCTACCTTAGCTTTATAGTGTGTTTTCATCTTTATGACGTGTTTGCACACCTCCTCATGGATGTTCTTTACATGTTTGGCAAATTTTTTTCTTGAGTGCTTCTTATCTCTCCTTTATCTAACTATCATAATCTAGAATCATTTATGGGACTACTTCCATATACAATCTGGAATGGAGATTTACTAGTACTCCTATTGACAAAATTATTATATGCAAATTCTACTTGTGGTAAAACCATTTCCCATCTTTTTGATTTATCTCACACCAAACATCTCAACAAGTTTCTCAAACTTCTATTCGCCACTTGTGTTTTTCTATTAGTCTATGGATGATGTGATGAATTAAACTTCAAATCTATTTTCAACTTCTTCCATAATGTACACTAGAAATATCCAACAAATTTAGTATCTCGGTCTAAAACTATACTCTTTGGCAAACCATGTAGTCTCACCACTTCTCAAAAACAAATTCTACTACATGAACAACATCACCAGTCTTCTTGCAAGGAATAAAATGTGTCATATTTTAAAACTTTTCAACTGCCACAAAACTAGAATCATGTCCATGCTATGTCCTCAGTAATTAAAGAAAAAAATCCATGCTTACATCATCCCATGACTTCTCTAGTATAAGTAATGGTTGATACAACCTTGTATTTTGCTTCACTCCTTTCATCATCTAACATACTCTATAGCTTTGTACAAACTTCTACAATTCTTCCTATAGCTTTGTCCAATAATAATTCTCAGCAACCAAAGCTATGGTTTTATCCTTGCCAAAATGTTTAGCCAATCCTCCACAATGCTTCTCCTTGGTGAGATTTTCTCTCATTCAACTTATGGAAATTCACAATTGGCTTCCTTTAAACAACATACTATCCTAGATCTTGAAATCCAACCACTTTGTCTTGTAAAGTGTAATAATTTTTGTACAAGCCTTCCATGCTTCACTAAAATTGGGATCATCTGGATACAAAATGCTAAGTTCTTTGAACCCAACTACCTATATTTGCATTTATGCTAGGAAAATTTGTCTTCTACTAAGAGCATCTAAAACACTGTTAGACTTCCTACTCCTATGTTTCAAAACAAATGTATAACTTTGTAAAAACTCAACTTGCTTCAAATATCTTTGGTTCAAATTTTCTTAACTTTTCAAAAATTACAAAGCTTGATGATCACTACACAAAAAAAATTCCTTAGGAAGAATATAGTGTCTCCACTTCTTCAATTCTTGAACTATAGCATAAAATTCTTGATCATAAAAAGAATATTTTCTTTTTGAATCAATCAACTTCTCAATAAAATAAGCAATAGGTCTACCTTCTTGGCTCATAACATCTCCTATTGGAATACCACTAGCATCACTGTCTACTTAAAACACCTTGTTAAAATTAGGAAGTTCTCAAATAAGCTGCTCAGTAACTTTCCATTTCAACAAATTAAAAATCTTATCTTCTCCTACAATTCACTTAAATTCTTTCCTATCCCCTCTCATTGTTGTATTCAAGGGTCAACAAATACTATTAAATCCTCTTATGATTTTTTGTAAAAACTAGCCAGTTGATGAAAAGATATTACCTCTATTGTACCCCTTGCAATAGGTCATTTGAAGGATAGCCTTCACTTTCTCTAGGTCCATTTTCAGACCTTCTTCTAAGACTACAAATTGTAGGTACACCAACTCCTTCTTTACAAAACTAAACTTCTTTAGGTTTATCAACAAATTTTCTTCCCTCAACTTATCAAACATCTTGCCACTATGGATCAAATGCTCCTTCAATTTTTTACTAAAGATCAAAATACCATCTAGGTAAACAATGAAAAACTTACCCAAAAACTCCTTCAATGCCTCATGAATGTGCTTAGAGCATTTGTTATCCCAAGAGGCATGACTAACCAATCGTGCAATCATTCTATGGTCTTGAAAGTAGTCTTCAATTCATCACTTTCTCTGATGTGAATTTGATGGTATCCACTCTTTATATCTATCTTTGTGAAATACTTAGCTCCACTCAAATAATCCATAATATCATCCATCCTTGGCAATGGAAATCTAGACTTGATTGTGATTTTGTTGATAGCATGAGAATTTGTGCACATCCTCGATTCTCCATTCTTCTTTGTTGCTAATACAGCTAGTACAACACACGGGCTTAGACTCTCTTAAATCAACCCCTTTTGCAACAACTCATGAACTTCTTTCTATTATGATTTTATGGTTTTAAGGGGAGTACCCTTCATCAAGTGGTATTAGAGCTAGGTTCTTGAGTTTGTAGATAGATTGCTAATTGTGAGCTAGATTTCACTAGGACTGTGGTTTGGGTTGAGCATGTAGAAAGATCACAAATTGTGAGGCATTTTTCACTAGGGTTTTAGTGAATGTGCAAAAATGCATCCACAAAGAAAGCAAGGCAAAAGAGTTGTAGGTGTTACACCTGAGGGTTTCCTAGCCCTCCAAAGACAAATGCAAGCATTAGAAGAACAAATGCATAGAGGAAAAAATCTTCCCATAAGAGATGAAAGCAAGGATGAGAATAAAGTATAAGAAATTGTCAAACTAGGGATAGTTCTAAACCTAGAGGAAGAGAGGCTTTTTAGTGCCATCTCAAAGATTAAGAAAAGATCTAAGTTTGAGGTTCCCACATTTTCAAGAAATCTTAACCTAGAGGAGCTAATCGATTGGATCAATGAACTAAAGGAGTACTTTGAGTATGAAGATATTGAGGATCCTAATAGGGTCAAGTTTACAAATGAAAAGCTAAAGAGACATGTGAAGATCTCATGGTAGGAGGTTGAGTTGGAGTGAAATAGAAAGGGAAATGACAAAATTAGTAGATGGGAATGGATGGTAGCTAAACTAAAGTGACAATTCATTCTCATTGATTATGAGCTTGATCTATTGAAGAAAATGCAAGGGTTAAAGAAAGAGAAAAAATCTATTCAAGAGTATACTAAAGAGTTCTACCAAGTTTTCATTATAACTGGCCATGTAGAAACTGATGAGGAGAAAGTGGCCTACTATCTTCATGGGTTAAGGCCAAGAATTTTGGACGAGATGAATTTGGTTCAAATGAATAGTATTGAGGAGTCATACCAATTTTCCCTAAAAGTTGAGGAGAAATTGGGCAAGAAGTTTGACAACAAGAATAGTGGAAGAGGTCATGGTGGAAGATCTAGTGGAAGATCTTATGGAGGTTGTAATGATGATAATAAGAATAAGGATGAGCCTAGATGTAGTAGTCAGAACCAAAGGGGAAACAATTTGAATTGTTTCCATGATTAGAACAATAAAGATCAAAGAGGAAGAGGTAGAGGACAAGGATTTAGAAGAGAAGGCTTTTTTGGGAAATGATTTAATTATGAAGAAGAAGGGAAGAGAGCATTTGAATGTACCCAACACAAATGAAATATGGATTGAAGAATAAAAGGAAAAGCTAGAGTTGCACATGTTGATGAAGATGTGAGATCCTCACATTTCGAAGATGCTAAAAGAGGAGAAGTCCTAGTTAACATAAGAGTCTTGCTGAGTGGTGAGAATGAACCTGATTAAAGAAGGAGTTTGTTTCGCATAAGGTGAAAATGTGAAGATAGGTGTTGTGATGTGATAATTAATAGTGGAAGTAGTGACAATCTGGTGTTAGAAATGATGGTCACCAAGTTGAAGCTAAAGAGACAAAAACACCCACACCCACATCCATATCATATTACTTGGGTGTAAGATGACCACAAATTCATGGTCAATGAACACAACTCTATGAAGTTCAAGATTGGAAGTTACTAGGATGAGGTACTATGTTGATATCATACATGTGGGCATATGTCATATGTTGTTGGGTAGGTGATGGCAATTTGATAGGCATGCTATACATGATGGCTATGCAAATACCTATACTCTAACCAAGGATGGAGTGAAACATAAGTTGAAACCCTTAAAGGAAAAAGAAGAAAAGGTATGTAGTACTATTAGAATATGTTTTGTTTATGGAAAAGAGTTTCTCAAAAGTAAGAAGCATGAGAATATTTATTTTGCTATAATTCCAAAAGATAGTAAAGAAAAAGTAGAGAAGGCATAGGTATAGAAGTTGCAAATATGTTGGGAGAATTTTATGATATTGTATCAGATAATGTACTTAATGGATTGCCCCCAATGAGGAAGATCAGTCAACAGATGGATTTCGTTCCAAGAGCTAATTTTTCAAACAAGATAGCACACATAATGACACTAGTAGAAAGTGAAGAGTTGAACAAACAAGTTCACGAGATGTTATTGAAGGGGTTGATTCAAGAGAGTCTAAGTCTTTGTGTTGTACCAGCCATATTAGCATGAAAGAAGAATGATGAATGGAGGATGTGTATAGATTCTTATGCTATCAAAAAGATCACAATCAAGTATAGATTTCTATTTCCAAGGATGGATGATATTATGGACTGTTTGAGTGGAGCTGAATATTTCACAAAGATAGATATAAAGAGTGGACACAACCAAATTCACATCGAAGAAGCTAATGAGTGCAAGTTTAATTTCAAGATGAAAGAAGGAATATATGAATGGTTAGTCATGCCTTTTGGGCTAACCAATACACCAAGCACTTTCATGAGGCTCATGAATGAAGTACTAAAAAAGTTTCTGGGTAAGTTTATTATTGTTTACCTAGATATATTCTGATCTTTAGTAAGACATTGGAGGAGAATTTGATCCATATTCACAAGGTGTTTGATAAGTTGAGGGAGGAAAATTTGTTGATAAACCTAAAGAAGTGTAGTTTCATCAAGAAGGAGTTGGTGTACCTAGGATTTGAAGCCTTAATAGAAGGCTCGAAAGTGGACCCAAAGAATGTGAAGGCTATCTTGGAATTCTTACTCCAAGGAGTGTGACAAAGGTAAGATATTTTCATGGATTGGCTAGTTTACAAAAAGTTCATAAGAGGTTTTAGTAGTATTTCTGGACCCTTGACTATGATAATAAGAGGGGATAGGAAAGAATTTATGTTGACTATAGGAGTAGATAATTTTTTAATCAATTGAAATAGAAGGTTACTGAGCAGCCTATTTTAGCACTTCCTAATTTTAACAAGGTGTTTCAAGAAGACTTTGATGCTAATGGTACTATAATAGAAGCTATTATGATCCAAGAATGTAGACCTATTTCTTATTTTAGTGAAAATTTGAATGATGCAAAAAGAAAATATTTTGTTTATGATAAAAAAATTTATACTATAGTTCAAGCATTGAAGAAGTGGAGATACTATCTTCTTTCTAAGGAATTTGTTTTCTATACTGATCACCAAGCTTTGCAATATTTGAATAGCCAAGGAAAATTAAACTAAGCATTTGAAGTGGGTTCAGTTTTTGTAGAGTTATACATTTGTTTTAAAACATAGGAGTGGGAAGTCTAATAGACTTATAGATGCTCTTAGTACAAGAACCTTTTTCCACATAAATGTACATAGAGGTGGTTGGGTTCAAAGAGCTCAATAATTTTTATCTAGATGATCCTAATTTTGGTGAAGCATGGAGTGCTTTTAAATAACCTATTAAACTTGATAGGACAAAGTGGTTGGATTTCATGATCTAGGATACTGTGTTGTTCAAAGGAAGTTAGTTTTGCATTCCAAGGAGTTTAATGTGAGAAAATCTCATCAAGGAGAAGCATAATAGAGGATTGGCTGGACATTTTGATAGAAATAAGGCCATAGGTTTGGTTGCTAAGAATTATTACTCAGCATAGATGCAACAAGATGTACAAAAATTTGTATAGAGTTGTAGAGTATGTCAAATGATGAAAGGAGTAAAGTAGAATATAGGGTTGTATCAGCCATTACCTATACCAAAGAAGATGTCGGAGGATGTCAACATGGATTTTTTTCTTAGATTACTGAGAAAACAATGTGGACATGATTGTATTGTTGTGGTGGTTGATATGTTTTCAAACATGGCACATTTTATTCCTTGGAAGAAGACTAGTGACATTGTTCATGTGGCATAATTATTTTGCAAAGAAGTGGTGAGACTACATGGTCTAGCAGATAGTATAGTTTCAGATCAAGATACCAAATTTGTTGGGTATTTCTAGGATACATTATGGAAAAATTTGAAGATGGATTTGAAGTTTAATTCATCACATCATAGATAGACTGATGGATAGATAGAAGTTGTGAACCATAGTTTGGGAAACTTGCTAAGATGTTTGTTTGGAGACAAACCAAAGGGATGGGATTTAATTTTACCATAGGCATAATTTATATATAATAATTTTGTGAGCTAGAGTACTGGTAAATCACAATTCTTTATTGTATACAGGAGTAGTCCTAGAAATGCTTCTAAATTATGATAGTTGGATAAAGGAGAGATAAGTAGTGTTGAAGTAGAAGAATTTGCTAAATATTTGAAGAACATCCATGACGAGGTGAGGGAACACATCATAAAGATGAATACATGGTATAAAGCTAAGGAAGATTTGAAAAGGACGTATAATAAATTTCATATTGGAGATGAAATCATGGTTCATTTGAGAAATGAGCATTTTCTAGTGGGAACATATACTAAGTTGAAGATGATGAAGTTTGGACCATGCAAGATAGTGAAAAAGGCATGATTCTGGAAATGTTTATTAAGTGGGATTGCCTATTGAATTGAATATATCACTAGTATTTAATATTTTAGATTTGATAGATTATTATGAAGGAGGTGATGGAGATGAAGTTGTACAAGCATAGTGGATTATTCTACAGATTGTTCAGCTAAAAAGGAGATTGAGGAGATATTGGATAGTTGTATTAGCAAAAGTATAGGGAACACAAATTATGACGAATACCTAGTTAAATGGAAAGGGAGGCTTGTAGCAGATTCATCATGGTTCACAAGGAAGGAGGTTAACCATCTTGGTTTTCCTCTGAATACCTAAGATGTGACAGAGTCACTTCTCAAATTACCCCAAGTGTCTAATGCAGGAGCGTCTTGGGTGTAAGAGAAATCTTGCATCACCCAAAAATAATTTATTTTCGATCTTTTCTATTTTAATAATGACTAGTAGATATGGTGGTTACTATGATGAATCCTACAGATTCATCATGGCTCACAAGGGAGCAGGTTAGTTTTCTTGGTTTTCCTCTAAACAACTAAGATGTGACAAGGTCACTTCCCAAAATACCCCAATTGTCTAATATAGGAGCATCCTGGGTGTAAGAGCAATCTTGCATCACCCAAAAATAATTTCTTTTTAGTCTTTTCTATTTTAATAAGGACTAGTAAATAGGGTGGTTACTATTAATGAGAACTTTCTATTTTTAGTAAGTTTTTCATACAAGCTTGGAATATTCCCATTTTCTATATGAAAGTTCATTTTAAAATTATAAGCCTAGAATAAAATTCTCATTGCTCTAGCTTAAGTATTGGAGAAGCTATTATAGATTTTTTGTGGAAAAAATTGCACAAAAATCTCTAGGCTCACAACTAGAGGCCTTATAGTGCTTGGGTGAGGTCTGAAAACTTGACAGAAGGGCACTAGCATAGTTCCTAAGCCTATAGATCAGGAGCAAGTGTTCTTGAAAAGTGGTTATAATATCTAGTCAAAGCAATAGTTTGAGAGTTATGGCCTTTCAAAATTGTGTTACCCAAAATTCATAAATTAAATGTTTAAAATGTATATGGCCAACTCTATATGTATTGTTAGGGTTTGTTGGCCCTAGGTATTAAGTTTGAGCATCTAGATCCTTCTTAGGTGACATCAAATTACCTATTTAAGAAAGGCCCAAACATTGTCTAGAACAACTCTCGGTGGTAGTTCACAACTTAGTCTTGTAGATTACTGTAATGAAGGTGCCCATGTGAGTTACCATATTTTACTTATGAATTCTATAATTCCACATATACAACACAAATAAGAAGTCCATATTTTGTTCTCACATTTTTTGTTGTTTCTTTGTTTCCATTATGAGTTTATGGTTTTAAGAGGAGCACCCTTTATCAAGTGGCAATCTAAGGCCTTCAATGGTGAGCTTGAAGATTTTTTTGCAAATTTTTCCACTAAAAATCTGCAATAACTTCTCTCATACTTAAGTTGGAGAAATAATATTTTTATGGTAGGCATATTACTTTAAAATGAACCTTCATGTAGAAAATGAGTACATTCCAAGCTTACATTTGAAACTTACTAAAAGTAGCAAATTTCCATAAATAGTAACCACACTATCTATTAGTCCTTATTAAAATAGAAAAGATTGAAACGAAAATATTTTTTGGTGATGCAAGATTTCTCTTACACTCAAGATGCTCCTACATCAAGAATGTGGGTAGCAAAAACACAGGAATATGATGTTGAAGTTAGGCCCACTAAGCTAGTAAGACGTAATACACTATGTAGAGCATTTGCTGAAAATGAAATTACTAAAGAGCTAGAAGAGAAATAATTCATTAGGGTTGTAGGTTTGCAAGACCCTTGTTTTGAGAATATTACTTATCTCCTAACATATGGAGAATGTCCCAAAGGGATGATAGTAAAACAAAGAAGAGACCTGAAGCAAAAAGAAGACAAGTATGTGATTTGGGACAATAAATTATTCAAGAGAGATATACACGATGCTTTTCTTAGGTACATAGATAAGCAACAACAGGAAAGATTGTTGAAAAAATTTCATCATGAAGCGTGCGGTGAGCACTTCTCATCCTCAGTCATGACTTTCAAAATACTGTGACAATGTTATTATTGGTCAGACATGTTCAAGGATGCCTACTACTAGGTGTTGAAATGCAAAAAAATGTAAAATGTTCATGGGTAGACCTCATTTAGCCACACTGCCTCTTAGACCTATGATTATTGTAGGTCCTTTTCGATAATGGGGTCTTGATTTCATTGGACCTATTAGTCCAACATCTAGTGATGGTCACACATATGTTATAATTACAATTGACTACTTCACCAAATGGGTGGAAGAAAAAGAAACCAAGAAAACTACTTTTGAAGTAGTTTATGAATTCATAAAAGAGAATATACTAGTCAGATTTAGTGTACCCATCTAACAAGTAATGCATAATGCAATGTATTTATCTCTTTAGTTGAGATTACTAAATTTTTTTTTGAGTATGGTATAATAGTCAATCACTCATCTGACTACTTTCCACAAGGAAATGGTAAAGTGGAATCTAGAAACAAAACTTGACAAACACTCTTAAAAAATTGGTGTTAGACAATCAAAAAACTTGGCACAAAAAGATTTGTGAGGTGCTTTGGGTAGATGGAGTGACACCAAAGAGGGTAACTAACATCTCTCCTTTTAAACTGGTCTATGGAATAGAAGCCAGTCTTCATTTACCCCTGGAATTGGCTACAAGCATACTAAGGACAATTATTGAATATGATATCAATAAAGATGAACTAGAGAAGAGAATCATGTAACTAAGCAATCTTGAAGAAGAAAGAGAAGAGATTTTAGATCACATTATGCAACATCATGTGCACATAAAGAACTTGTTTGACAAAAAGGCAAGGCAATGGAAGTTCATGGTAGGAGATAGTGTACATCTATGGGATAAGTGAAAGACACAAAAGGGCATGCACAAGAGATCTGATGCTCTATGGAAAGGCCCATTCAATATTCATCATGCCTTTGAAAACAACTTATTCAAATTAGCATATCTGATGGTGAACTACTACCCCTAACATACAATGGTTAGGATTTGAGGCTCTATCAAATTTCAAATTGAAAATAGGTAACCCTTGTATTGTACTATAGTTACATTTAGTTCTCATTTTTTTTTCTTAGTTAGGTTTCCCTAGTTTTTCTTTCTTTAGTTTTGTTGTGTAGCCACCTTTTAATTTTACAAAACCAAAGATCTTGGATTCCTTGCTTGGACATAGATTGCCCAATTCCCTAGATAGAGCTAACTATTTCCCCACTTTTGGTTCTCTAACCAGTTAGTAAAAGTGAGTAATTGTGTTTAAATGAACAAAGAAAAGTTTGTATTTTGTTTGAGTCTAGGTCTAAGTCCTTTTAGGTTAGGTGAGTCTCTGTCAGACTTTCCCTTTTCTCCCTCTCCTCATTCCTAGCTAAGTGGTTTTTCATTTCGTCAAGTGATCTTACAAGTAGGTTAGTGCCCAATATAATGAATATTCATGTTACTCATTCAAAGATCAACTACAAGTTATATTCATTTATAGCTTATCACTATTTGAGAAACTAATGCTGGCAAAGATTTGGAGATCATCTTCTTCTCAGTTAGTCTTCCACCTATGAAGATGATTTCCCACAAAGAGCACAAAATGATGCACACACATAAAAAACATGCAAATAACAAGGCATCCTATAGTGAATCATTGTTTCATGTGCAATTATAACTTCATAAAATAGTTTAGATTCATTGTGCTCCTCAGAATAGTCATTGATAGAAAAGTCAAAACTAACTTCTCCTTGATAGTTTTTCAACCCATGAAGCTGTTGTTTTGAAAGACCAATTTGGAATTAAAAGGAATATTAAATGGTCCTTGAGTAGGTCTTTGAATCTTATTTTGACATTTCTTACTTTAAGGGAGGTGACTTCTTAAAGTCTAACTAAGAAAGGAAATATTAATGGAGAAGTACTAACTGTCTTCTCCTTAGTGATTTGTCAACCCATGGGGATAGTTTCTTAGATTCAAAAGAAAATCAAGTTAATGATTAGATTAGATTTTTAAGTCATGTTTAGAATTTCTTAGAATGATAATAAAGTAAACCTAGCCATTGTAGAAAAGAAATAATAATCAGGATCTAACTTGTCAAACAGTCTCCCATGGAGTACCCTAATGGTAACTTCCCTAAACTTAAAGGAAAATGGGAAAGTAAGTTATGGAGATATATAAAGTTACCTTTCAGCCAAATGAAATAGTGAAAAGACCTCTAGATGCCTATTAAACCCTTGTATTTACTATTCAATAGGTATCCCCTTAAATTCATTCATCTGGTGCAAATTTTGAGGATCAATACATGAATTGAATCTCCCATGTATAGAAACATAAATAGTTAAATTAATTATCGCTCTTTCTTTGGACTATTATTATATTAATGTGCATAGAATTTTGAAAATCTAGTGACTATTTCATTAGCCATTCCTTTCACTTTCTTAGTTCAAATCTTGTTCTCAAAGTCATGGCAACTAGGTTCACAAGTTTTGATAGATTGACTAGAATCAAATCCCAATTGCAAAATTTCATGGACACTTCTCTCCATGTCTATGACATGGAGGATTTTCAAAAGAGGGTAAGGTCTGAGTTGATTCACCCCATAATTGAGAAACTCAAAGGATGTGGGTTGGGTGAAGCTGCTATTTTTCTAGTTTTAGTTTAGGCCCCAAAGCTAAACTATGAGTGCATACATCATTACAACCTGGAGATACAGTTGATTGTGTCATTTGATGACATAGTGCTGATTTCAATTAATAGGAAAACTATGGTCAATTGCCTTCATGTGCTAGAAAGGGAAGAATTATCAAACTTGACCTTTATGGGGAACATTCTTTGAGTTCTTTGAAAAGAAGATGATCTGGAAGAAAGAAATCATGCAGACATGGTTCCAAAAACCATGAAGTGCTAAGAGTAAAGTTCCTAAAACATTTTTTGGGACCAACCTCAAAACATAGATTATTGATATTTTGGTTATTCTACATAGGTTAAAAGGTGAGGTGAAAGCTTTAAATTTTGTTCAATAGTATTTCTCTTTAGTATAAGTCATTTGCTTTGACACTCAATACATTGATTGTGCTCATGAGGTAAGTGAAATTTTGTCTAATGCTCTTCATGTAGCCAAATGTTATAATATATTTTATATTTTCTCTATTCTCACCTATATGTTGGCCTCATTGCAGTTATGGCTAGGCCTTTGAAGAGTAGAAAATTTTCTTGATGATGTGAAATCTTGTGAGTTTTATCCATGCTTATAGTTATAGAATAGTTATGCAAATTATGTGAAAGTAAATGATACATTTACTATGATGATTTGTAGGGAGCTACAAGAATGTCCAAAAAGGAGATTCATTTGTGAACCCACAACCACCATCAACTAGTTTGAGAGTTATTTAATTCAATTCTCATCTTTCTCTTATCTAAATCTTGCATCTTTCAATGGATTCCCCTTAAACCTATCGAGGTATCCCAGCTTCATGCTCATGCTGATTGAGATTGTGTAGCAATCCATTCAAGTGAACATATTGACCAAAATCTTGAAGAAGGTATATGAATTCCCCATGAAGGTGAGGACTTTCAGTTGCAACACTCACTCCAACACCAAGAATATGCTAAAGCTATTTTAGGTGAAGTATAAGCTTGACATGTACAAAGTCCTGAGGCCCATATTTGACTTGAGGATTACTAGGCTGACTAGAAGGATGAGTCTGAGAGCTATAATCAAGCATTCACTAGATTAATAGTTGATTAGGTGAAGATGTATAAAGTTAAAATTGATGTATAAGGGATGGAAGATGATGGAAAGAATATGTATAGAAACACTTACCTAACCAATCTTAGAGGCACTTGAATAACCTTAGAAACTTAGGAAGACACTAGTGAAGAGCTAGATATAAAGGTGGATTGAATCTACAAAAGGACTAGAAAATGGGTCAAATGGACAACAATTTGGAGAAATAGGAGCAATGGCACATCCACTCAAGCTTACCCAAAAGTTGTGACAACTTCCTCTTTCCAAGGTGGTAGATCAAGTGAAACCTTCTCTATTACTCAAGGGATATCACAACCATTGGGTAGAGGTGATGAGCCTCCTAACAAGAGCATTCATCTTGCCAAAACTTGTTAAAAAGAAGAAGATAGAGCAATTGAAATATGGTGTAGTCACAGTGGCTCTCTCACCGCATAGCAATCTGATCCCATCTATGAGTGCTATGCTACTCCTACAAAATAGTTTGCAAGTACAATTGGTGGATATTGGAGATAGTGGAAGTAGCGAAAGTGAGTCTACTAAGTCTGACAAAGCAACAAAGAAGACTACAAAAGCAGAGAAAGGCCCTTAATCTTCAACTATCATTTCAAAAGCTCCAAAGATTCCTTTCTCTTCTACTACAAAGATGATGACCCTGGTCAAAAAATATATTTTTAGTATAGACACACTCAAGATTGCATCCAAAGTGATTAACACATAATCATGGCTAGGAGACACCTTGGATAGAAAAAGGAAGAGAAAAGAAAAGGGAGTTCCTAATAAAGAGACTTTATCTCTGTCTATCTACTTTGGATCAATGTTAAGTAAAGTCATGAAGTAGAAGACACTATCAATTCTTGGACAAGATCCTAACATAGGGTATTTTACTATGGAGATTTCCAAGCCCACTAAAGAAGGGAGAATTGAAGACATGTCAGTAGATTATTTCACCTTGCATTTTATAGATCTTGGAGAAGTAAGACATGATACTAAGGTAGGCCTGTTGAAGTCAAAAACTGATGTGATAAAGGGACAACTTGAAAACCTTAAGCTAGAAAAAGTTAGAATAAGGCATTAGGCAACTAGTCACCTTGTTGGCAAGCATCTTAGGAATGTCACTCACCAATGGTCCTATTGCTACTGACATTCAAGCTCTGATCTCCTAGTTATAAGAAGACAAGCACTTTAGGTATATTTGTAGAGAATGGAGTAGAAAATTCAATTCTAAGTGACTTGTAGTTATAGAATAAATTAGCAATGTAGTACAAAGGCTCAAAACAAAGAAGGATAATATCTCAGCTAACCAAGCTATTCTAGTAGTAGAGAAAGTCAAGAGTGAAGACTAGATTTCTTTACTAAAGATGATTATTCACATGAAGGCTAAGGAAGTTTTGGAGGTAAATATTCTTCTGATGGAGATGACCCTCTATTTGAATGGCTAGAGAGCATGCAATTAAAATCTAAAATGATCATGGTGGTAGAGGATGTGTCGGTCTAATTTTTCAAAGTGCAGAGAAATTTTAAAATTTTAGTGAAAAATCATTTAAGTCATTATATTATGCAGATTAGGGTTTCCTTCCCTGTATTTTTTCAAAAACTTTAAGGTTACCCTAGTCATGCCCTAGTTCATATGTTGTTGAATTCTATTAAATTCTCAAGGTTTTTCATTAACATAGTCATTAAAATTCCCTAAGTGTGTAAAAACCCTAGGTCTCTTTTCAAAATTTCAAAAGGGTTTGTAAAGCACATAAGTTCTTCGCTTTATGGTCTTATGGTGTAGGGTTTCATGTAAGAATGAAATAATCTCTTAATCGCATTTTCATGGTCACATTTCATCATGCAATGTGAAGGCAGAAAGGGGTTCATGTTTTACGTGGATACACTTTTACTTTTCATAGTAGAGGAGCATTTCATTTTGAGGTTCCTTGATCATATGTTTGATCTTTGGGCAAGAAGCATAAAGGCTTTTTATGCTTCGAAAGTGGTCTTATAGCTTTACATTGAATAGTTGAGTGGGTGATCGAAAGGAGCTTGAAAAGGTATTCTCGATCATATGTTAAAGTGTTAAGCATGTGACTATAAAAGGTTTTAAAGGAGATGTGTCATGTCACTTTATGAGATTATGAGTAAACAATTGAGTGAAGGGGTAGAAAAGTATTGAGTTTTCATATAGGCACCTACATTCCAATGAATGACATAAGGGCATAATACCCTAGCATGGTGTAAAGAATGGTTTATAAGGAGGCATAAAGTGTTTTATAGTTCTACGTGAAAAAGGAACTAGTAAGAATGAAAGTGAGGTTCAGTTTTGTTTACATGCCTTCACTTCTTGGACTTGCAGACAACTATAAAGCCATATTATAATAGTGATTGTGCGAACTGGGACCTATTGAGTTGTCAGATGGGCCTTGATGTGAGGGAATCAAATGGTGACATATGATACATATCAGATGGGCCCAACCCACATGGTAGATGACTTAAGTTCTTCATTTTGCATGTGTTTAAAATCAATGGTGATGTTCTTTCCCATTTTCCTAAGATTCAATTTGGGTCATTGATAAGTGATAGATAAAATTTCTCATTACGCCTTTACAATTGTAGGGTAAGCATATGAACAAAGAGCTATTTCATTTCTTTCTCCATGGTTATGAGTTGACTATAAGCATATAAGCATAAAAAAATAGATAAAGGAATGAAGACAAGGCTTTATGCTTCTACAAGAAAGGAGAAATTTAAGAGTGGGATGCCATTTGTAAAAGATTTTTGATGTTTTGAGATTAAGATAACTCATGGAGACATGAAAGAGAAATAAAGAAAAGATAAGAGGCATTATGATGCCAAAAGTAAAGCCTGTAGCGTATGACTAGAGGATGGATATGAAAAGTGTTACAATGTCTCAAGTAATGAAGTGAGTGTAGTAGCATAAAGAAGTATTTTAAGGTTTATAATGATATGTGTGTGTGTGAGTGTAAAGGGTAAAGAGAAGTTCATAGCAAAGGCTTCACACTCATATGAGGAAGGTTTGAAGCATAAGAATGAAGGTACCTATTAAGGAGGCTTGAGATTCTACAATGTAAGGGGCTACATAAGAGAATAAAGGAGACTTTAATACAATGCTTAAGAGACCCTAACACTTCTATGCTTGGGGTATTCTAAAGCCTCAGTAAAGGAATGTAAAGGCCCACCAAGGGTGTTTTCAAGGTTACAAAGATTAAAAGATTTTGACTCAGCATATAAATAGAAGCCCAGAATTTGAAAGAAAGTGGCTAAGGTGTCATGCTTGTTCAGAAAAAAAGGACAAATTAACCATGGCCAAGTAAAATAAAATACTGAAAAGGACATCAAGATCAAATTTCATGATCGATATTCTTTATTGTCAGCCTAGGAGGGTGGTATTAAAAGCTCGTGCATGTAAAATTTATTAAAAGGTTGGTAGATTGTATGATTAAAACATAAATATTTGATTAAACATTCAAAATATTACCATTCTAAAGAATTTATGTTCATAGCCTCAAGATTTCTATGTTACTATGCAAGAGTTTGAAATATAATTTGCAGATAAAATGGCTGACAAGAAAATTGAGGAGGTGCCTGCAGAAGAGGTAGAGGTCAAATACGAGGGTGATGATGTTGTAGAAGTCACACCTAAGGGGAAAAGGAATAAGGTTGTTGTCAAAACTAAGAAAAAGTCTAGGGTTAGTAAACTAAACAAACATGCTGAAGATTGCTTGAAAATTCTTCTAGGCTCATCGAATACCATTTCAACAAATGACCACATCTTCAAAGACCCTCACTTCTTGGTCAGGGATGCAAAATGGCCTAGAATTGATGGTTTTAATATATTCTTATATTTCTACCAAAATAGAACTAAAAATGTGCTAGTTTGTAACCCATGGAACAAGAATATGGAAAAATTGATATTCCTAAAAGTATTTATTGATGTGGACCTGCTAAAAGCACTGATAAATTCCTACAATCTATTCAGCAGGACATTCCAAAGACATAATGGTAGTTTTTTGTGCACACTGGATAGAACTTCTTTCATAGAAGCTTTTGGATTGGAAGGGAAGATGGATGTACCTATTGACATTAATGATTTACAAGGTAAATTTGGGAGAAATAAGACCTATTTTGTGAACAATGTTATGTTTCCCCACATTCCCTACAATGTTAAAAGGGGAGGGCTGATTCCAAAGAAGGTGGGGGATCATTTTCCATTGAGTAGATTCAAGAATTATTTCAAAAATACAGTATATGGGCTACACAAAGTTTTTGGAAGTGATGGTGTAGAGGATTGTGTCTATGGTTCCTTGTTCCTGATGGAATGTGACATACAAGACCCCTTCCACCATAAAGAATATGATTATGTGTCCTTTATCATGGATAGAATTCATAATCAAATTGTCAATGCAAACAAGTGAGAATTGAAAGATTTCATGTTCCACCATTACTCACTACTAATGCACCTTGTCTTGTATTACAACATTGGTTACATCAGTTAGGACTTCATTGATTAGACTTCTGATGAATTTGGTGAGTTACCTATGCCACTCTGGACTCGCATTTGGGATAAGAATTTCCATTATTCAAATGCACTTGTGTTTTTTAATTTTTTTAGTTCTATTATTATGAGGCAATTGAACCATACTTTCTTCAAGGAACCAAATGTTTTAAAAACTTTTCTTAGACTTTCATTCTCAGATGAGAAAACCAAACTAGATCATAACTAGGGGGATATGTTTTTGTTTAAGGAGTGCACATTAATGAGGATATATGCATGCCCACAACCTCTTCACATTTTCCCCAAATATTTATCCCCTAGATTGGCCATTATTGAATTCTTTTGGCAATTCTTATTGATGAACAAACAAATGATCCCTCTTTCTCTACATAAGCTCACATTTTGTTTGTAGAACATTTAAGATAGGGGATTTTGAAATACAAAAAAATGCATTTGAAGAATTGAGTGAGTACCTAGGCTAATAAAAATTTTCTACTAGGCCTTATAGGATGTATGACCCTGAAAACTATATTACAAATGAGGTAAAGGCCATTAGGGGATACATCCTACCTCCAAGCAAGCCAATCCCTGTGGAGGATTTAATTGCCAACATAGTAACAATAGGGGAGGTTGATGAGCTATTAAGGAAGTATGGTGAAATAAGGAAGGTAGAGGAGGCCTTAAGAAGGACCAACCCTAATTTTAAGGGTTTCTATATAGAGATTCCCTACTCTGGCAACCTAAGAAAGAAGGTAGAAAATTTTGATTACATCATGTCTTAGATGCCACGTAAGCCAAAGGGAGAGGAAGCAACTGTAAATAGAAAATCCCCTAAGCTAGATGTATAGTTGGAGGTTGAGTTGGAGGAGAAGCAACCATCAACTTCAACATGGGTGCCAAAGGGAAATAAAAGATAGACTACAATACACATCCCAAGGAGGGTGGTAAGTAGAGCCTCACAATTCATGCCAGGGAATGATGAGTATTTTTTTTGATATTAGGAAAAATTATTTACATCAAAGGGCTACAGAGGTAGGAAAAACCTCTAGTGATCTCCAAATTGTAACTTCAAGATTGGATGATAGGCTCATCCAATCTAAAAAGTTTATGGAAGATGATGATTTCATCAAATCATCATAATTTAAAAGTTTTCTTTATAAGATAAAATAGAATGAGCTCACATTGAGCCTTATCCTAGGAGAAGATCTTGAGAAAAATAAAGAATTAGTGGATAAACTACTTGCCTGTGACTCGGATAGTGAAACAATGACCCCTGCTAAAGCCAAGGAGTTAGTACATGGGAGTTGTATGATTTTAATACCAAATTTGGATATTGAGAGGGCCTTTGTTCTTGATCAGATGACGAGACAAGACAAAGCCATCAGCTATGAGGCCACTGGTTGTGAAAGACTAAAGAGGGGGTTAAGGGTCAATGTAGATACAAAAACCCTAGTAGTGTGGAATATTGCCCCTAATACAAAGAAGCCAAAGATGATGAATATATAGGATATTGCACAAGATAATATGATTGTATGGACACTAGATAATACTACTAGAAAAGAAATTTCTAGCCTGGTCAAACACTTTGCGCTCATGAATGAGGCAAAAGTTGATCAAATTGAGGATAGGTTAGCTGCAATATATAATGAATGTCTAGATGTCCAGAAGTTGTATGAGGAGGAGCTCAAAATGAGCTATGTAAAAAAAGAGAGAATAGAAGACTTGGAAGGGAAAATTCACAGCTTAGAAGAAAAAGTGATCTCCCTAAAAGAACAACTCAAGGCTACAACAAAGGCAGAACATGCACCAAGGCAAGTGGAGGAAGAAAGGCACACTATAGAAGTAGAGGCCCAAATAGAAGAGATACATATAGGGGCAATAGTGCTAGTGCCTATGGTCAATGTGAAAATAGAAGCTCCTCAATCTGATAGTGCAACTAAGAAAAATGATATGATGATTGTAGTAAGCCATAGAATAAGCATTTTGAAGAGAATCTCTCAAGATGCCTATAAAGCATTCATCAATCTACAATCTGTAGAACAAGTATGCAAGGATTCAGTAGGATGGCTTGATCCAATCTTCGAACAATGGGGACCATATATGTAAGTCTTTGACAAATTGATACCATTGTTAGCAAGAAAGCCAGATCTTCCAGATAAATTTATTGTTGTCAAAGAAGGCATGGATAACGTGAAAGATCTATTGCAATTTTTCATAGGGAAACTAGCAACAATACAGAGTAAAATGAAAGTATTAAAAGGTGGTTTGCATTCTTTAATTCTTTCTATCCTTGATTATGATATTAAAGTAAAGAATTTCAATGAATGGGCTAATTCTTTTGACCACATTATAGACTTGCCATAGGTGGCATCCATTTTCCAAGGTGATATTGATGAATGGGTTTTCATCTACAACTAATAGGTGGCAGAAATCTATTAGTGAACTAGCAACAACCAAGACATGCAAGTGGCCCATCAAGAGAGAAATCATTGTCTTAGAAGCAATCACAAAAATAAAAGCTTTACCAATAGGGAGCAATTAGAGAAAAAGACAAAGTTAAAGATTTTATGCTCCAACTATCATCTACAATTTCTTTTTGTTGTTTCTTTTTGAATTAAGGTGCCTAGGATATTTTGAAAATGGTTGTTGTACTTATTGTTGCAAAAAGACACATGTCAACCATAATTCCCCTTTACTTGTTGTAACTCATGTTATATAAATGATTTTTCAAGGCATTGTGATATAGTCAGTCCAATCATGTGTAGTTTTTTTTTGAGTTTACTTCCAATTATGTACTTTTTTGATGGCAAATAGAAATGATAGAATTAGTATATATTTCTAGGTTTCTTATTAAGTTTCTATTGGTTATTGTATTAGTCAACAAAAAGGATAATACAAAAGGCTATTTACACTAGATTTGTGTCACCATTTTTTGTCTCCATTTCATGAGTTTATTAATTTTGATATCATTTGAATAAGGTTCTTTTGATTGAATGCAGTCTAGATGGGTTGTATATTGGTTATATTGTTACTTTTACTTCAATGAATTGTATAAATGCTTTAGTAAATTACTAGAATTCATGAGTTTATGAAAAGGATATCTCATAAGAATGTAAATAGGTGATTACAGTTGATAAATTCAATTACAAGTTAATTGTACAAGATCTCCTACCAATAGTTGACTATTTGATCCCAATGGATAAGGTATTAGTCATATAAATCAGAGATGGTTGAGAGTAAATTCTACTTCTACATGTCAAAAAAATTATAAATTCAAAGTCAATTTATTCCATTTTATTCAAGGTTATAATACTGGACACCACTTGTTTACATTTAGTTTCTAAGTATTAGATAGCTACTATTTCCATAAATACTTGTAAAACTCTAGGAGAATTATGACTAGATCTGCTTATGAGGGATGCATATAACTTGAAAGCATTAAAAAAATTGGTAAATTGTGTGTGTGCCCAAGGATAGAAGATGAGAATAAGAATGAAACTAAGATATTCTTCATACATGAAAAGTTTGCATTAGAATCATCCCTAGGTATACCCACCTTGGTTTTGCAGAGCCTAAAGAGTAGGAAATCATCCTTGGTTTTATTGAAGTTGGGTCCAAATGGTTCACTTATGTAATCGTTAATAGGAATTGACTAACCATTAGGTTATATGGGTGTTATCATTTTGGTATTGAGTATTTTTTTGTTCAATAGTTTCAAACACCAACATGAAGGACTGAAGGAAATAGAAGCTAAAGTGAAAAAGGAACAAGACAAAGACTATGAGCTATTAAGAGGTCTACATACAAATTCCTAGTCCAATGGACAAGGAAGAGGGATCATCAGAGTGGCCATCATGCAAAATAACTTATCCAATTATTTAGATGGATTGATGGAGATATCTTTTGATCATTAGAATAGGGTGTCTGAGCTCGGAAAACTTTGTTGGTGTGTACATGTGGCTATGGAGGAAATACAAGAGTGGTCTAATGTCATCAAGATTTAGCTAGAAAGCATTCCAAGTTGCTCTTGAGATACACTAATGTCCATGCTCATAGGCATGACTAGTTGATTCCAATCATTGTCACTTCCAAGGCCTATAAGAAAAAGTCAGAAAGAGGAAAGAAGGTGAAGTGATTCATACCCCACCCTTTTACATTTTGATGTAATATTTGTAACTAACAAACTAGCTCCTTTCCATTTGTCAATTTTGAGGAGATGAACCAATTTGAGTCTCATTTTGTAACTGTCATCTTAGAATCCTATATGTACTGAATTGAAAGATTAATTAAAGGTTAGCTAGTTTTTGGTGAAAAATACTTGATGTTGTAGAGACAATTTGAGGGTATTTTGTTTCAATCATTTTCTATTCCATTCATTTATATATTGGTTTTTTTTTTCATCTGAATTGAATCAAGCAATGAACAGAGTTTTGTCCCCTTATTTTGAGAAAATGAATTGAAAATAATAATATTATTATTGGAAGTTTGAAAGAAATCCCTTTCCATGCTCTCTTTCAAGTTAAGTCTTTTTCATTCATAGAACTATGATCTTGTTGATATTAGTTTAGCTTTAGATTGTATACATCATTGAATTGTTAAGCTTTACAAGTTCATAAAATTTGTGAATCTATAAACTTGACCAATTTTAAAATTTCGTGCCCAAAATTTTTAACAAGACGCATACAAACATACATAATACTCAATTTTAATTCTTGAAAGAAAGTTAAGGAATCATATCAAATTATTAATAGATTATTATGCTAGAATTTTTCAAATACTTTTACTCATTTTCAAGAAATATTTAAACTAAAATATATTCACACTATTGAAAATGTCTTTCAAATATTATAATCATAATTGGAACCTTACAACAATTCAAAAATTACTTGAAGATGGACTTTTGATCTTTTACAATACATAACTTTTACAAATGTTCATAATAAATCATTTTCAAATCTCCAATAGAAAATGGAAATCTTCCAAGCTTTTCTTCAACACATATTCATTTAGAAAACCTATACAAAACAATCCTTAAAACCGTGAAGAGCTCACCTCCTAACCTAGGTCTTTAAGAGACTAGCCATCGAGCTTGGAGAAGCAAGACCAATTAGATAAAAATCAAGAACAAACATATAAATAAATAGTACATGGTACAACATTTAACACCCTTTTTGAGCTTAAACAATAAGTTACCAAATAAACTAATAGAATGGGTAAAGTTGTGCCTAAAAATCATGAGGAGAAGCCAAATATAGAAAACCAAATCTTCCTTCACAAGGAAAACAAAATAAATACCAACTCTCACAAAATTTCTCCACTTATCACCCCCAAAGTGCATAAAAAGGTACTAGCACATGTAGCCCATACTACATGCTTATCCCTCTTCCTTCTAGGGAAGAGAATTTTCACTTTGGGGATAGCCCCAACTAACCCCTTCATGCAAAGGCCACTCCTTCCCTCCCAAGGGTGAGTCATGGCCTTCCACACCCATAACATCGTACTCTTAAAATCAAAATAAAATTAAGGCAATAGAATTTCATCCACTTCTAACAATATAGCAAGGAAAATGAACAACACACATATGCATCTATAGAAAAATGTATACATCTTTTATTTAGAAAAATAATACAACATATAGTTTTCAAAACATGGCAAAAGCTCCAACCTTTCTCCAAGCTATGGTAAATGAACCAATTTGAGAAGAGCCCTATATCCTTCCTTAATCCAATCTCCAAAACTAAAAATCTCTAAAACTAGAGAGTGGGTGAATCCCAACTCTATTTTAAAATTCTACTCAAGAAGAAAAACACTCCTAGTTTTTCTCCATCATGAAAGAGAACAAACACTTTAACTCAACCTAAGTTTCCCTATTTGGTTAGAATTGTCAACTCATTAAAGATTAGGTGGGAATTTGGGTAAGTCTTCTTCCATTTTCAGAATACCTAAAAAATGGAATTTTAAAAGTGTTAGAAAAGAGATTTCAACTCAAGTAAAGTCAAAATTAAAGTTCTAACATATGGTACTAACATCTAGGTAACTTAGTTTCCCTAAAAGAACATCCTAAGACAAAAATAAAGCCCTCTAAAGTCACCCTAAACTTGAAATCCATAATTTTATATAATTAAACCCTTCATAAGATATTTTTATGCAAGGGGATAAAACTTGAACAATTCTAACTGGTTAGGAATAAGTTTGGGTGTCTTTTGCCAATATCTCAACCTAACTTGCCATTTAAACACATAACAACACAAGTGTCAAGTGACACTATAAAATATATATTTAACATTATGAGTGGTATATGAATTTTCACAAAAAAGAATCTAGTCTAAAGCATCCATTCCCATTACATTCACAAAGTAAAATACTTAACATTAAGGTTATGATCTCTTCATTGGATCTAACCTTGACATTCACAATTAATACAAAGGTATAGTCTTGGTTCTCTATTTTACCATGGTTATTTCCTGCACACTTAAACCACATATTAGTAGTGTAAGATAGATCATTTTCATATATAAATCCTCAATCAATTCTATATTCATAATTCAATCAAAACATAAATCATTTCTCAATTAAATTTCAAATAACACTTTTCCATTTCTAAACCATTGTGCATATATAATACTACTATTATCAAACTAAACATGATATGACCCTTATGCAACATTTCATGATTTTCAAATACACATAATTCATCTAACATTTGTATTCAAACATAACTTCCTACTCATTAATAAAATAACCAACCAAATACATGCGTATAACCAATTATCAAACATCATAAATAAGCTTTAACATCATAAATAATTACCATAAAATAAAGTGACCCATAGTATCAAATAGTTTGAGTAAAAGCCCAAAATAGTCCAACGTATGACAAGGTCTCAAAATATAAAGTATCCAAAATGAAAATAAATTGCTATGATATGTTATGATGGGTTAGGGCAGGGCCTCACATAAAATTAAAATCCTTGCCTGAATTACTATCTATTTAGGCCTAAATTGGTTCACCTTTCTTGTTCTCAGGTTAAGAAAATACCCCATCTTAGAGTTAGAGATAAAATATACTTCATTGAAAATTACAAATGTGCAAAAGGTAGTTGTAGCTAAGAATTCAAAGGAAAGTTAGTCACTTAGTAACAACTTTCCAACTATTGTAATTAGTTGTTGTTCAGAAACATTGGGCATCCAAAAGTGTAAAAGGAAAGAACAATCTATTTACCAATAGCATCTAGATAGAAACTATATGAACCAAGGTAATGTTGAAGATGAGAAGAAAGGAAAGGTTGACAAAATCATAAGTCAAATGAGGAAACAATAAATAAAGGAATCCCTAGAGAATATAAATCAAAGTCCTAAAAATGTTGACACCCAAGTCAATGAATTTGGTAACTCAACCATTTCAAAATAGTTAGGCATGGAGATCACTAGGACCATGATTCTAAGGAAACATTTCATATTAGTTCTAGTCAATAAGCAAGAAGATACAAATCATTATTTTTGATACACTAGGATCACTGAGTTAGAAAAAAATTGAAGTAATGTCTTCATACTTTACAGATCAAGGTTGGGTTCCAAGACCTTGCCAAGAAAGGTCTAGTTTCCAAACCTAACTAAGCTTGGATGTAGATGGTGAGTTTAGAGTTTCAACCGAGTATTGATGGCACATATTGAGTATGAATGGACATAACTGCATATCTTATGATTTTTGAGTTGAAGAGGTTGTCATCAAGCTATCTATTATATGATGCATTAATGGTTTCTTGAAAACTTTTGGTTAAAATATGAAATCAAAAGGTTTATTTTTTACTGTAAATTTTAAAGAAAATAGAGTAGAGCTTTCATGAGCCCGTAACTAATTTAGAGTGATATAGTGTAAAGTTTTAGAGGGTTTTATCAATCAATTATTGAGTGTAATGGAATTTTCATCTACCAACAAAGTAGAGAAGTGTTCTAAAATGTTGATCAAAGGTGTTGAACATAGAACCTTGACATTCAAACTCTATTAGCAATCACAGAGGAACTAGACCCAACAGAGCTCATTCACAAATCCCTTTGAAGGTAATATTGATTCATGACATTAGGTCATTCTATCATTGTTAAATTATAGAATTAGATACTTTTGAGATGAATCAATCATATAAGGTGTCATGTGTGGATGGAAGTTTGAAACCCAAGAATAAGAATTTGGAGACAAAGGGTTTAAGTCACATTTGACATATGTTGAGGGATTTCCAAGTCAAATGGATTAGATTCATCCTAAGTCTTGTGCATAACATCCAATTTTGGCCTGACCAATGTATTTAGATAACAAGAAAAATGATTCATAAGGTTACTGGGTTGTTGATGCTTAGCAAAGCAAAGATAACAAAAACCAAAGGTCACATTGCACTAGAAAAGAAGACTTTTTCCAAGTGGGATGACAACACAATGAAGTTGAATTATGTTACAAATATAGAAATCAAATTTAGAATCTATGTGATTACCCATAAAAATTATAGTTCTTGTGGAGTGAATAACATTTCGTGATAAATTGTAGATTTAGCATACAAAGTGGTCAATAAAAATCTATCATTTGAACTTGCCAAGTTGTAGCTGAACTAGTTAAGAAATAATATGCAGAACATCTGAGTGTCCAAGACAAATCCCTATAAGGTTGTCTCACTTTTGACATGTCTATTCTTTTATGTTTAGAAATTCTTCCCTTCCAAACAGACTATAGTTTGGAAGAAAGATAGACCTATTCTTTATTAGATTAATGAGTATATAGCTGAAATAAGAGGCAGTTTTGAGGGTTTCATGGATGAATACTTTGAGATATTTAAGGAAAGAATGTAGAGTAGATTAAGAATCCCAAAATAGGTAGTTTATGACTATGAAAAAGATAGTTTTTATCTTGTGGACTATGACAAGGTGCATATTCAGGTAGTTAGGGCAAGAATAGCCTAGGTAAAAACAAGAGATATTATTGAGACTCTTGCAAATGAACCAGTGGACCCTAAGCTACCATATTTTGGCACCTATAAAGAGGCTAAGAACAGAATCTCTTTAGAAATTAAGCTACTTCATGATTTTAAGAGAAGAAGAAAACATGTGGAGAAAATTCAAAAAGAGAACGAGAAATCTAGTTCCCCTCTTCTACTAATAGAAGGAAAGGGTGATGATATTGAAGAAGAGGGAGGAAAAGAGAAACATGTAGAAGAAGGAGAGCCTCAAAAGAAAAAAGGGAAGGCTACAATAAAGAGACTGGCCAACTCGTCACTTGATTTCTTCACAAGGAGACCTTCCAAATCAAGGAAGAAAGTCAAATTTCAGGATGAAGAGGAAGATGAAGAAGAGAAAAAAGTAACCTTTAAAAGGTTTACTCCCACTTTTGTGCAAAAACCAAGAAAAATGAAAGATGGTGGAGGTATAGCTGACTTTAAATTTATTAAGTATGAGACAATGAGTAACGGAGAGAAAAAAGGATTAAAGAAGCCTTAGTGGCTAAAGTGGCTAAGTGGAAGTACTCTCCAGAAGAATTGACCAAACAATTTACTAGTATCTTATTGAAGGTTGTTGTACATGAATGGGATAATTTAGTGAATATTTCTAGAGATGTTGGAGAAAAAACCTTAAGAAAGACAATGCCAAATCTTTTTGACAAGGAAGTGGAGGAAGCATTTAAAAAAATCAACAAAATCTAATTCCTAGGTTCAATGCATTCATGATTATGTCAAAAGATATTGAAGTTGTGTTACAATCAAATACAAAGCCATGGAAGAACATCTATGGATTGTATGATGTAAAACTTAATGAGGAGGTTGTACAAATATATGATGTTGGTAATAAGGAAGATGATGATGAGTAAAGTGATGAAGAATATGTAGATGATTATACAATTAGTGAGGATCTACCTAAGGTTTAGAATATCCAAGATTATGATCCTAAGAAGATAACATCGGACATAATGGCCTCCCTCCCAAATTCTCCAAGAAAAACCTTAGTGCCATCTAGCTTAGAGAAGGTTTCTACTAAGTGATAATGAATTGAGGTAAACATAGTTCCATCAATCACCAAATTGACTATTGGATCTATTTTACCAAGTGTAATGATGAGTGTTCTTCCCACCAATTCATCTACTAAGAAGCAAGCCCCACTCTTCATAGCAATGGGGAAAAATGAGTCTCAACAAGGTATTGTGAATATTCCTTCTATTATTATTATTTCTTCTATAGTAAATACTATTTATGTTTCAATAAAAAGTGCAATGATAGATGAGGTAAAACCTCAATCTCACACATATTATTTGAGATAAGGAAAAGTAGTTATTCCTTCTACTATTCCAAAATAAAAGGATAAAGAGGTAGAAGCCTCCAATGATGAGATTGATCTAGAGGAAGACATAGTCATACCAGATTGGGATCTCTCCAATCTAGCTCTTGATCAGATGGACACTCTAGGAGAGCTTTGGAAGAAAAGGGCAAGACAACATAAGTTGAGAGCTAAAAGCAAGAAAAGAAATCAGGTTCTTGAAGATGTTAAGGTTATATTTTTCAATGTACTAAGAATAGATGTTGATGAGAAGTAACCTATATTGAATCAACTTGTTGACATTGTGCACAAGTTTGATGAAAAATTGGGTGGACAAGAATAACTTCTGCATAGGGTAGAAAGGAAACTTGGCAACAAAGTTTTGGAGAAAGTGGAACAAAAGATTGCCATTGATCAAGTGGAATTGTCCACTATTCTTGTAATTTTTGAAAATTTAATTAATAAAGTTGTTTCATTATTTGTAAAGTTAAGTAACACTAAAAATTTTACAAAGTAAATAAAGGAGAGTTCATCAAAAGATGATGCTGATCTAAAGGCAAGTGCACACCACTGTTACTTGACCCTAACACTAACTATACGCATTCTATGAAGATTAGGTATTTGACAGACTTGCAAGCAAAATTATTGAGGAAGAAGCCAGAATAAGGGCTACACTAGCTATAGGTAAAAGTACAAAGCTATGTCACCTTTTAGGCTGATTTATCAGAATGACTAAATTTGAGTATTTCTATCTATGATCTAGATAAAATAATTCTAGCTAAGTTATATATGGTCTCGGACTCTTCTAATTGGAAATGCCCATTAAATGTATGTTTTATACTAGTTTGTATCCAATTACTAAAGAAATAAATTTATTTCATAAAAATGACATTTCAATAATTCTTACTATTTTTTAGGATATTTTTTAATAACATATAAATGGATCAGTGCAAGAAGTTGGGTCTCACTTTTGGCCGACAAGTGGAAGTGTTTTTCTTGTTTTTGAAATATTTTGTCAATTGATGCCAAAATTTGAGCCACTTAGAGATTAAAAATAAAAAACTTTAGAAATAAAAATTGTAGTGTCTAAGATCTTCTTTTTGAATATGTAATTTATTTGTATACCCATATGATAGATTATTTTTTTGGTATGGATCTTTAAAAACCACTTTTTCAAAATGCCTATTTCAAGACCATACCACACTCATGTATGGACACCATAATTTGACACAACTAAACAAATTTTTATGAATCCTTTTAAACAGACTTACCGAACACACCAAAGATTGATGAGAATACTTTTCTTGAATTTTTTAAGGAATATTTATTATTATTATTAATTTTTAATTGGCTATAAAGGTAGATTTTTAAACCTCTCCTATTTGGACAACATAATTTGATCAAAATTTCACTTTTTTTAAAAACAAAAAATAAAATTCAAAAGAATTGAATGTAGATAGATGATTTATAAATTAATTTAAAATATATATATATAATAAAAAATTTATTCAAGTTTTAGTGAACATTGCTATTTTACATTTAGGTATGGCTTTTGATTAAAAAAATATATAAAAATAGTAAATAAAATTGTCACACTATCAAATTTATATTTCTAAAATCAAGACAGTGAGAGCTCTAATCAATTTTTGTTTCATAAAAAAAATTTATCGGGAAGGCCCTCTAAAAATTATGGCAAGGCATGAATTTGTCATTTCAATGCCTTAGCCAAATCTTGAGAAGCCAAGGCATAGGCTTGGTCTCACCGAGCTTGTCATAAACCCAAATCCAAGGTAGGAAAAAAAATCTTGCCTCATGTTGTAAGAAATGGGCACTTTTTATTTGAATTTCAAAAAATGGGTACATGTTTTGAAAAACTAAAGGCATCATGTAAAATCCCCTTTTAAGAAACAAATACCTATTTTTTACTTTTTAAAAATGGGTACCTGATTTTTAAAATATGAGTACCTGGTTTAAAAAAAAATAGGTGCCCATTTTTTTTAATTTAGGGTCAAGTAGCTGAGCCGAAAATGGGCGCCCATTTTTTATAATTGGGTACCCATTTCTAAGAGGTCTCATTCTAGGGATTTGACTTCCATAGACATGCAACCCTACTTTGTGCATTCACCCAAAAAAAAATTTATAGAGTTTAAAGTCAAGAATATTCTTATGTAGATTTTATAGTGTTTTCATTAGATATAGTATATTATAATTTAAAAAATCTATAGGCTCATATTTTAACACTCGAAAATATTTCAATTTTGAGAAAGAAAAAATATTAAATCATATCAAAAAATAAATTAAAAGTTATATGACATTCTAGAGGAGAGATTCATCTTCTACAATGTATAGTTTTTCTTTTGGTTGGAATAGATTTGTTTTGAACAATGTGGTGGGAGATGAAACTATCAATTTCAGGTGAGCTGAAATTTGAATCACTATAAAAGAGAAAATATAGGTCTAAATCTGATTTTTATTTTTCACTATTCTAGGTATATATGTTGTCTATAATATATGTTAGATCAAAGGAAAATGAGTTTATTTCCATATAGTTTTGTGCTAGGGACTAGACCCCTAACATTTAGCATTTTTCAGTATCTAAAAAATTATCTATAAAAATTAGGAAAATATATCAATCCTTATTGCAAATAATTATTAAAAATTATAATCCTAAACTTCATCCATTTCTACACATTTCATTAGTTGACTTCAATTTCAATTTCAAAATACTACTACTAGTTTTATATCATTGAAGGTGAATAGGTATAATTTTGTTAGTCAATTCCTTTACAAAAGGGTGACATAGGTTTGTGCTTTTACCTTAACAAATATTTAGAATGTGATAATTCCCAACATGGATGCAATGAAAAAATATATTATGAATACAAAAACATTAATCCATGACAAAACTCTTCAATTTCTAAACACATAATGGAGTTGTTAGTTGAAGTGCAGATAGCTTTGCATGCTTCCAATGTTTTGCCAAAGAATTGGGACAAAAAAAGTCCATAATTTTGAAGGTATATATAGTGATTTCCTTTCACATTTTGGTATTACCTTTTAAATATGCATTTTTGGCATTTGTTTCAAAATCAAGGGGGGAACAATTATCATCATACTATCACTTGCATATATATATATATTTGAAAGGGCATTGAAAGGGAAATACAAAAAAGGGGGAAATGTAGCTATGTAAAACAAAGCTACAATTTTTTTTTGAAAATTCAAAGATAGAGTCAGTTTTTATTGAGTTACAAACCCAAGCATATTGATAGGGGGGGTTTTGACTTATATTCTGAGAATTCAAAATTTTGGTATAATAAGTGTTTTGTCACTAATACCAAAGGGGGAGATTGTTGACCTAATGGTCAAATTATTTTTTAGTTAGTGATTAAACACTTAATCAGTTTGATTGGTTACACTCCTATCGAGCTTCAAAGAGTTTACAAAGAATCAAGCAATATAAGCTAAGCTTCATAGTGAAAACCAACTAGGATGAAGTGTTGACCAGGTGGTAGTGTCAACCAAGCCCTTTAGCATTTATCGAGTTCTAAATTGTTCATCGAGTTAGTAAATGCTAACCAAGTTGGTGTTGACTCACAAGTGATCAATATGAACAAATAACCTATGTTAACCAAATGCCAGATCTTGTTGAATTGATAGTATTACTAAGTGTCAAAAAAATCACCTAAGTTGTCTTCAGAATCTAAGTTATAGCAGTAAGTTGACTTAGTGAATATTGCTTCAATTTGGTGTTCTAGCCAACTCAAGAAGGTAATTAATCAAATTGGTATATATGTAATACAACTTATCATATCCAAATGTGAATGAGTAAAAAGTAAGATTAAAATGAAAGTGAATTAGAAGACAAAGTCTACAATTAGTATAAGGGAAAGTTGAGTTTCATCCATCACATAAAAGTTATCAACTTACATCAAATAAATCTCATATAATAAACCAAGTTGCAAATTAGAGATCAACTACTGGTTCATCCCAACAAGTGTGTCAGTCCAATCCTCTAACAAGGTGGGCTTAATAGTCATATGCCAAATCTTCTAACTGAGTGCATACTTTATTATACAGCATATATCCTTTCACAAGGTGGACCTAATAGTCCTTACTACTTCTAATAAGGAAGATCACTAGAAGTGATCATTTCTAAGCCTTAACAAGACAACTTTATACTACAGTCATAAATATTGTGAGCATCATCCCCACTTGAGTTATACTTTCTATTTGGAAGTTTAATGGGTTAGCAAATATTGTGTCAAGTGTTATGAATATTTTATTGCTTTCAATTTTTTATGCATGCAATTAGATCAAAATATTTTATGAAGGATTAATTGGTGAATAGAAGTTAAAGTTTTATTGGTGCCTAATTCACCCCCAACCCTCCTCTTCTCAATCATCTAGGCCCACATACATTTCCAACAACACCATGAGGATACACAATACTAAAATCTTAATATTTTTTATTCCCTTGCACAACTAAGATGGCTAAATATGAAACATTAGTAATAGGACTTAAAATGATTATGAAATCAAAAAGCATAGAGTTAAATATTTATGGAGACTCTCAATTGATTATTAATTAAGTTAATGATGAATATCAAACAAAGGATGATAAGTTATTACCATATAAGCATATGGTGGATGAATTCAAAGAATATTTCACAATGATTACATTTGAGCAAATTCCTTGATAGGATAACAAGTTTGTAGATGCCATGGAAATAATTGGTACTTTTCTAAATATGGAAAATACACAAGCTCTATTTGAGTTTTTAGTGGAACCCTTACCTCATCCTTCATAAAATTATCCTGACTTGAGATTTGTATGTTATCTGGTTAGTTATGAATCCTTCATTTTTGGGAAAAAAAATGTATGCTTACCTAAAAGATAATATCTTACTACTTAACCTCTCCCAAAACCAAAAGAGAAACTTCCTTCTCCAAATATCTCATTACATACTAATTGCAAAATCCCTACATCAACAACATTTTGATGCTACTTGCTTATATTGTCTCAAACATGGTGAGTCTCAAACTTATTTACAAGAAGTACATGAGGGTATATGTGGGTAATGCTCGAGTGGCCTTTTTGTGGCTAAGAATTGTATTCATATGGATTATTATTGGCCTTCAATGCAGTATGATTCTTTTCAATATGCTAAAAAATGTAAAAGGTTCTGGATACATGGGTATCTAATTCATGCACTAGCTCAAGAACTCGATCCATTTATAATAATTTGTCCATTTAGTTAGTGGTAACTCAGTCTCATTGGGGAAATTCATCCATCTTTTAATGGCCATAGATTCATCATAAGTGCAACAAAATATTTTACTAGATTGATTAAGGCCATTCCACTCATAACCACCACCACTAAACAAGTCTCCATGTGCATGCTTAACTATATCATTTCCTGATATGGTCTTCCAACATCAATGGTCACAAATCATGGTAAAAAATTCAAAAATAAGGATATCAAATAATTATGTTAGAAGTTTCATATCACTAATCACTCCTCCATTTATTTCCTATGAGAAAATAGTCAAGATGGGGCGTCTAATAAGACCATTGTCAAGATTCTTAAAAGGAGTGTCAATGACACCTATTTTGACTAGCACGTTCAACTCAATCCAACAATGTGGACTTATTGTATGTCCATTCACACACCTAATGGAGCCACATCATATACCCTTGTTTTTTGTAATGAAGTTATAGTTTACCTCGAGTTTTAGTTACCATCTCTTAGTATGACATTAAGAGATCTTATTCTTGATGAAGACTATAAGGTATCACCCCTACAAGAGTTGGAATTGCTAGATGAAAGGAGATAGAAAGCCTTTGAAATTTTGAAAGTGTATCAACAATGGATGTCCCATTGGTTCAATAATTATATGAAACCTAGATAAATTCAAGTAGGTGACCTCATCCTAAGAGAAAATCCAAAGAATCAAGCAGATGGAGAAAAGAAAGGTAAATTTTAGGAAAGTTGGCTAGGTCATTTTGTGATCACTATTGTATTTGGATTTGGGGCATATAAGTTATCAACTTCTGAGTGTGAATTGTTAGATGAGACAATTAACATCATACACCTTAAGAACATTTATATTTAAAAATTTGAGTGCACGTGATGAAAAATAAAAATTGAAAAGAAAAAGTTTCAACAATTATTAGTTTTGATAAAAGCAAGTGGTTAAAACCTGGAAACAAATGTCATTTGTGACATGTTATTTCTTCTATCTATTAGGATTCTTCTAAATTCCCTAGCACATTTTTTATATCCATAATAAAGTCTCCCCACATCCATCATCTTGCTTATAAATATCCATAAAAGATTGGCAATGTATGTGGTCCACCTTGTGTATATCCATTGTAAATTTTCATCATAGCTTTGTCTAGACTAAAATCTTCATCCACATCTCTTCCAAGTCTTTCTTGTCATTTTTCTTGTATATAATCTACAATATTCCATTTCTTTTAGATATCTTAGTCTTCTTTTCATAGCCATCATGTGATTTTCTTTAGGATTTGTAAAAGGTATAAAAACTATCCCAACTTCTAGTGTAATATCTTGTCTACTATGAACAATATATTGTTGTTTTCCAATTATTGATCAAAATTTGACTCACATCAACATAATCATCATTCTTTGAAAGTTTATGTCTAGTAACCATGTCTATTCCAATAGGCCTTGAGACTTCCATACCAAATTTTTTTAGTATCTCCTTGATATACTTTGATTGCATAATGTAGATACATCTCTACATGATACACTTGCATGCTAGCAAAAAATTTGATCTCTCCAAACATAGAAATCTCAAACTCTTACCTCATTTCATCTACAAATGATTTATACAATGAATCTTATCCTCCAACATTGATATCATCCAAAAAGATTTCAGCTAATAGTACCACTTTTTCAAATTAAGTCTTCAATTAAAGACTACCATTATTATAAGTCTTAGAAAACCAATATTCACCAAATAGGTGTACAACCATTCATACCATGTTCTAGGGGCTTGTTTCAATCCATACTAATTTTTTGTGCAGCTTGTTAGTAAATAGATTTGTCCTCTCCAAAAACACCTTTACAATTGACTCTTGAGTACCCAAAAGAAAGACAAACTCTGAAACTAACGATAGAGTCACTTGCAATTGTCTTGTCAAGTGCTCTCTGAATTTTGAAATGAAGGTACAGCTCCCTCCTTTTGATTTACAATAAATGATTTTCTAGTTATGCCTTTAACCTATAAGGCAATAAAGGAATACTAGCATCCATTCATCAACATGAATGGATATTAAAATAAAAGTAGATGAACAATTTTAACTTCCTCTCTCTGAAATTTTAAACTCCAAAATACATTTCCAATACTCAACAAAAGAAAGCTAAACTTTCACATGCAATTAATATCCACAAGAACATGAATCACAGTAGAGTAAACAATAGTATCTACTCTAGAGAGTTTAACATAACATATAAAACTGTAGGAGTTTATATACTTTGCCACAACTTCAGAAAATATATTCAAAGTTTTAAAGCATAGAATACTTAGGCAAAAATAGTTGTGACTTAATATTCTATGGAGAGATGAACCTTTCAGATACAAGATTGAAAAACACTAAAGTGTCTTCCCTTTCCTTCAGAAGTGCAGACTCCTTTAAAATGGGAAGAACCCCTTTAAAATAGAATTTCCTATTTTTAAAGAAATCCCACCCAAGCCATTTCTCACCTACCCTAACTTCCTTTCTTTTAAAATCCATTTTCCAATCCCGTACAACTTTTCCATAAAACCCCCTATTACATTAATAATTAATTCCTTAAAGAATTAATCATTTTTAAAATCTCTTTCCAACTTACCCTACCAATACTAATTACAATAATAATAATTAATTCCTTTAAAAAAGAATTAATTATTTTAAATCGTTCTTTTCCAAATATAATTCTTCTGCTTTCACCCTCATATTATAATTAATTAGTTATAGAATTAATCATATGAGAAATTAGAGTAATGGTTTAATAATTAATGACTTTGCATTCATCTTGAATATATTTAATTCATGAAAGAATTAAATAATATAAATGCAAAATAAATTGTGAGGTTTAAAGGTTTCTAATTTCTCATGTTGTTGAGCTAAGAGGGGAAATATTTAGGGTTTCAAAACCCTAGCTAACACAGCTTACATACCATATCACATTTTTTTTCTGTCAACAAATCCTTGAGGCTGTTTAACATAGACTTCTTCTTCTAGAGTTTTGTTCTGATATACAAACTTTAAATTCATTTGGTACACTTTGAATCCTTTGTAAGAAGCATATGCATGTACATTTCTCACTCCTAATTTTTTGAGAGGGGAAAATGTCTCTCCATAGTAAATAGCTTCTTATTGTACATATCCATTAAAAATTGGTCCTTCTTTGTTTCTTGTGACTTCACTTTCTCATTTAGCTTGTTTCTAAATACTGATTTTGTTCAAAAATTATTCTTGTCCTTTGGCCTAGGTACTAGTGACTAGGTTTTGTTCTTCTCTATCTACTCAATCTCTTCATTCATGGTTGCAATCCAATCTTCATTGTCAAGTACATCACTCATAGATCTAGTATCAAATTCACACAATAGGTATGCATCACTCCTCATTCTTTTCTTAGCTTTAAATAATGTGTTGGGCTCTCCTCCATCAATGTATGTCAAATTTTTTTAACCTTCATGTTCCTTCTTATATTTAACTTCATTCTTCTCTACATATTCATCAATTTTCACATTTTTCACTTTCCACAAATTTATTATTTGAAATCTTATATCCTTTTCTTTTAGTAGAATAACCTAGGAATATACCTTCATCACCTTTTCCATCAATGTTTAGTTGTCTTTTATGTTTCACTATAGAGCATTTTCTCACAAATACTTTGAAATGTTTCACATTAGGTGCATATCCTTACTATAACCCAAACAAAATGATATTTGTACCTTTCTTGACTTTTAATTTGTTCAAGGTATAAACTATAGTACTTAAAATTATCTTTAGTAATTTGGTGCAATATTATCTTAAGTCATAAATATTCTACAACATTCCATGATTGATCCATTACTCCTTTTAAGTTATACCTTTTTATGGAGGGGTTATTGGTGCAGACATCTATCTCTTGATTCCTCTACCATTGTAGAGTGTGTGTAATTGACCACATATGAACCAATTCTAAAATAACATTAGAAGTATAGGTCTTGCTCTTGAAATTAGACTTTTGAATTTTCCCAAATTGACATTGTGATAATTTGTGGTAATTGATCAAGGATTTTATAGGTATTTTTGGGTAGACATGTTGTAACTAATTTTAACCCTAAAGTGGAAAAAAAAAACTTTAATAAAATGGCTTCGAATTAGGGATTTCATAATGTGTGATGTGATATTAGCTTCTTATAGTGGTATTGAGCTGTAATGGATTACATATTGTGGTTTGGTTTAATCACTAGATAATAATAATATTATACTTATTTTTTGGTGGACATAGCCCAAAGATTGGGTGAACCATGTTAAATCTTTGCGTCTTGTGTTCTCTTCCATGAAATTTATTATTTTCTAATACTAGTTATATTTCATGTAATTATTATTTCTTGTCTATGGTTAATCCTAAGAAGCAATGTCATATTGAGGTTATTTTCTTAGTTATCCTTTGTAGAAAAGTCTCATGGTTAAGTGGGAGTGATGAAATACAAGGGTAGGATGAAGGTTGATAATTTCAATGGGTAGAACTTTTAGTTATGGATGATGCTAATGGATGACGATCTTTATTAGAATGATTTGTGATGGCCATTTGAAGTAAAAGCCAAGAAACAAGGAACTTTGAGAGATGAGGGGTGTGAAATTTTGGATAGAAAGGTTCTTGGAAGTATTTGATTATCCATGGAACAATCAGTGACATTTAATATTATAAAAGTGAAGATGACAAAAGAGTTGAGGTAAATCCTATAAAATTATAAAAAAATCCCTCCACTTCAAATGAGGTAGTTCTGATGAAGCTTTTATTTAATATAAAGAGGGTAGAAGATGGATCTCTTGTAGATTAATTAAATGATTTTAATACCATTACTACACAATTATCTTCTATAAATATTAACTTCAATGATCAAATTAGGTCTCTCTTGATTTTGTTTTTTTTGCCTAAAATATGGAACAACTTGTTAATGGTTGTGAGTAATTATGTTTCTAGATCTAATACACTAAAATTCAATGATGTGATTGGTATTATTATAGGTGTGGAAACTCATAGAAAAACATCAAGTGAATCTACATCATGAAGTCAATTGAATGCGCAAAGAAGAGGCACACTGACTGAGAGAGGAAATAATTCTTTATATCATGTGAAATCAATATTAAAATCAAAGTAGAAGAGGCCTCAATCCAAAGGAAAGAGAGAAATTCCATGGAAAAATAGGGCATAAGAAGAAATATTAATGAAGGAGAAAAAAAACATAGAAACAAGGAGGCAAATGTAGTAAGTAACAAATCTGAATGGGATGTTTTTTTTCTTTCTTGAGAAAGTGTTCATGATTCTTGGGTTTTAGATTTTGGGGCTTCATTTCATACTAAACTCCATAGAGTTTATTTTATTGATTATATGCAAGGGGAATTTAGGCTTGTTTATTTGGAGGATAATGAACCCCGTCATATTGTTAGAAAGGGAAAAATTAAGATTAAGTTGCACAATGGGAACCTTTGCTACTACAAGAGGTAAGACATATTCCAAGACTGAGTAAGAATTTAATTTCAATAGGGAAACTAAGTGATGAGGGTTGCATAGATACTTTTAATTGAAAAACTAAGAAGGTTTCAAAAGGTTCCCTTGAAGTAGAAAGAAGTGTAAAAGTAGGCACCTTATATCTTTCTATAGGTAATATTATTCCTTTTAAATTAATTATTCTATAGAAAAATGAATGTGTAGGAATAGTTGTAGTTGAGGAGGGAGAGAACATATTTTCTATAGATTCTAATATAACACTATGGCACGACATACTTGGGAACATGAATGAGAAAGGTATCTAATTAATTCATTCAAAGAAATATTTATGAGGTCTTAAATGTGTCAATATGGTTTTTTGTGAAAGTTGTGTGTATGAAAAACAAAAGAGACTGAGTTTTGTGAAGAGTGGGAAGGGAAAGAAAAATGACAAATTAAAGCTTGTGCATGCAAATGTATGGGGACTAGCTTAGGTATCTTCTCTTAGTGTCTATGATCACTATGTTACATTTTTTTATGACACAACTAGAAAAGTATGAGTTCATTTCCTTCAAATGAAATATGTTGTATTTCAAACTTGTAGGAAATGGAAATGCATGTCTGAAAATGTGACTGGTCTAACCTACTAATTGTAGGAATTATTATAGTTATGAATTTGAAGATTATTTCTCCACTATTCATATTCATAGATGATGCAAGAGTTCCTAGGCTTTCTTGCAATTTTGCATGTTTGGAGGTTTTTTGGCTTAAAGTTGTAGAGTTTGGTAGATACTAGTGTTTGACAGACACTATGGAGCTCAACACGGTCTTGTAACTCATCATGGTATTGAAGCTTGGCATGGCTTAGGAGCTCAACATGCTCTAGGAGTTTGAAAATTCTTTGGAGTTTGATGATACTTAGCTTGGTCTTGGTTCCTATTGGTGTCAAGTTGTCTATGAACCAACTTTTGGCATTTAATTCATGTACATGTATTTAATTTGTGTTGTAGCCAACTTGTTGCTCGACCTATATTTAATGTTTGGGATTTAATTTAATTTTTAATAAATTGAGCTGAATTTTCATATATTTGGGTATAATTTGGGGGTCTTGTAGAGTCTTTAGGCATAATGATCATCCAACATGGACAAGAGGATGAAGGGTAGATGCAAAATTTGAAAATCTAATAGCTATGATTTGAGAACCAAAGGATTACTTTGTGAACCTGAGGGTACAATTGTGGATTCTTTTGGTGTTCTTCTCAAGTTGTGGATCTGGAATAATTGGGATTAAGATTGTAAGTTTGATCTTGTGGGATCTTGTAGAACTGATATTGTAATTGATGTTTGTATTTGGCCCTAACCCGAAATGCCTTACAATCAAGCATATTGCATGTAATTAGTTATTTTTTGAATAAAGAGTTGTGATTTGGTATCAAATCTTTCATTATTATTACATGTTATTGTGTATCCATTGTGTGGTATTAGAGTGAAGGTTATTCCTGAGTGTGTTGACAGATTGTTGAGCCTGAGATAGTTTGCACTAGGATCTTGTGTTGGAGAAGGTAGATCTTATGGAGTTGATTGGTCTTCTAGATTCATGGATCTATTGCTTTTAGTTTAAAAAATTTTGGAAGATGCCTCCAGGAAGACTGGACCCTAGGGCAATTGATGATCTTAGTGATTATGTGGAAGAAAGGATCCTATAAAATATTAGAGCCAATTTAAAGTATGAGATTGCATTGATGAAATTGTGAGTTCTTTAGGAAGTGTACCTAGGCATGTGGGTATTCAAGGTAGTTATCAGGAAGTTGTTGAAGTCTTTGAAGTTACTAGTGTTGACCTAATGGTTGATTTTTCTATAAGTGACTCAATACTTTGTCAGTTGGTTATATTGCCACTGAGCTCTATAGTTGCTACTGAACTTATCATTTAGTATGTAGTTGTAACTAAGTGATTCAATTTTCTTGAGATAAGTAGTCAAAATATAGTATCTACTGAGCCCTTGTGTTATTTTGCATTGTTTACCAAGCTATCCAGTGTTTACCAATATTTAGAGACAAAGTTTAGTACAAACTAAGCATAGCAAAGGCTACTGAGCTAGTCAGTGAAGTGAAGAAGATCATAGTGGTAACTAAGCTCTATAGTGCAAACCAAGTCCAACAATGTCTAGAAAGCTCACAAGGTTTACAAAGTGGATCTAGCATTAAAAGAGTCAAGTAGTGTCAACCGAGTGGTCCAGTTGCTACAAAGTTTTTTAGAGTTTACCAAGTCACATAGTGTTGACTAAGTTCAAGCTACTTGGAAGTGATTAGTATTGACTAAGCTTCAAGTTCAACCTAGTGCTAAATATTATTGAGCATTGACAATGTTTTCAATGTATGAAAATATGACTAAGATTTTCTTTATTACCTAACTTACAGTAGTTGGGAAGAATTTGTGACTTATGATAAAATTGTATTGTAGTCGACTCCAGTAAGTTGTGATTTGGATTGGTCTATATGGAATGCATTATATCATATCCAATAAAGTAGGTGAAGGATATATGATGAGAAGAAGTGAAAATTAAGGAAGGCTACAAACTGTATATGGGACAATAGAGATTTATAATTTATAGTCAAGTGATCATTGGAATACAAGGAATCTCAAGTAGAAAATCAGAGTTGGAGATTAAAGATCAGCTACTAGTTCATCCTAATAGGTTCATTAGTCAAATACATTAATAGGGTATACTTAACACTCTTTTCTAAATATCCTAGCTAAATACATACTTCATTCTATGTCAGTAAATAATTTAATAAGGTAGATCTTGTAGTCCTTATTGCTCCTAATAGGGAAGATCACCAAAAGTGGTTGATTATAAGCCTTAATAGGTTAAATTTATACTACAGTATTAAATTTTTTGAGTATCATCTCCACCCTAGTTTTACTTTCTAATTGGAAGGTTTTTGGGTTACCATATATTGTATAAAACTATTATGAATATTTATTTAATTTCATTTTTTCATGCATACAGTTAGATCAGAATACTATATGAAGGAATAATTGGTAAAGTAACATACAGTTTTGTTGGTTCCTAATTCATCCCTCTCCTCTTAGTAACCATGCCTACCTTACATTTCCAACAATTAGTATCAGATGTCATTTAGTTCTCACATTAGAAATTTAATAGCTTGAGAAAACATCAAAGTTAATGGAGGTATATAGGCTATATAAGGCTATTAACAATGAAAAGTTGGATCATGAATTGGCTATTGGGCAACTAAAGAAAGAAAAGGAGAAACTCTCTCGATCATTGGAAGTAAGGAAATATCTTGAAGTACAAATAAATGGTAACATCTATAGTGAAGAATGAATTAAACATATTTATCCTAAAAGAAATTTAGATAAAGTTGATGAAGTATTCAAACACCTATTAGAAAAGAATTCTAATCATCAAGAACAAATAAGAAAGCTGAAAAGAGAACAAGAAATCCAATTAGTCAGATTATGTGAATTCATGGAAGAAAAGAACAAGAAAATCCAATAACTATCCCTTAAGAAAGAAGATTTCATTGATTAGCTCACTAATGCAAATGGAGATCTTGTGAATCTGGTGCTAGAGAATGAAAGACTACAGAATGATCTCAACATTGAAAAGAAAACCTATGAAAGAATGATGAAATCTCATGAAAGCATGAATCAATTGAATGAGAAAATATAATACACACACAAAGGAAAAGTTGGAATATGATACATAGAAGAAGGTGAATCATCTCAGTAAGGAGCTCAAAAGAATCAAAGACCTACTTCTAATTATTGTGGTAAGTAGATCATACATCAAAAAAGTGTTGGTGTAATGGTAAAACAAAATTCAATGGAAAGTGTTGCAATTGCAATAATCATGGTCATAGAGAAAGTGAATGTAAAGAGAAACCTAAGTTTGAAGGTAAATGTCACAATTGCAAGAAACAAGGACACAAATATTTAGAGTGTGAAACCAAGAAATGGAACCCAAAAGAAAAAATTATGAAAGTAATATTTAGGTGGGATTAAAATTCATGTTGTAGATGTCACTACAATGGTGAATTTGGGCACATTGAAGAAAACTATGTGAAAAATCATATGAGGAAAAGAGATAATATGAAAAGGTGTTTTATTTGTATAGAAATTGGACATCTTACCAAGAACTGTATGAACAAAGGTAGAATTGATGATGCAAAGAAAGCTAAAGATGAAAATATTAGAAAGAAAATGAGACAAAATTGGGTACCAAAATCTCTAAAGAATGAAAACCAAGATCATGAAGTGAATGTCACCCAAGTTAGTGAGTTGGGTAGTCTAATCATTTCAACTTAGTTCCTTATGGAGATCACTAGAACCTTGATTCAAATGAAGCAATCCAAGAAGATGAATGATCCAATCAGCATTTGAGATGGATAGGCATCACTGAGCATGATGAAAAGCAAGAGACCTTACTGAGCAATGTGGAGTTTCATATTATTGCAGACACAAATTGGTAGTTACTATCAAGTGATGGTGACTCTACCAAGTTGTAGATGTCTCCCAAGAATTAAAGAACAAGCCAAGTGGAGCACAACCTATCACTGAGTGAGTATAAAGTATGAAACATTAATGATGATTAAAATGAGGAAATTCATTAAAAGGATAAAATCAAAGGCATTGTTTTACCAAGAATTTAGATAGCTTTTTGTCAAGAGAAAATCAAGATCCCTTGAGAGATTTAAGTGTTTCTTGTTGAAGAATTCCCAAAGTTTTTTGAAACCCTATTGAGCATGGAATCATTAAGTAGAAAATCTAAGAAAGGTTCTAAAATGTATGTTCATGGAGTCAATTGCAAGGCACCAAATTTCAAGTTGAGTCTTGCAATTGTAGAGATGCTCGACCCAGCTAGTGCATAGTCTTAAATTCTACCTAAGGTATTACTCATCCATGAAATCCATTCCTTTTATGAGTATTCTATCCAAGAACTTAAAATCCTAGAGATGAATGAAGCATTTAGGGAATTGTGTGTGGATAGTGCATTGAAACTTGACACATCATCATTTGGAAGCCATGGGCTTGATGCATATCTCTCATATGCCAAGAGAATTTCAAATCAAGTGGATGAGATATATCCTAATTTGTGTACACAATGGGTAGTTACAGTTGGAACAACCTATTTAGATAACAAAGAAAATAATTCATAGAATCACTAGGTTTCCAATGCTAATAAAGAAAGCATAACCAAAACCCTAGGTCAAGTCAAATTGGAAAAGAGAACTCTTACTGAGTGGGATGGAAGAGGTATGAAGATTAGTAGTATAATAGACATGGAGTTGAAGTTTAGTATTCATGTCATTACATGCGAGATTTACTACTCTAGCTAGTTAGACAATGTTTCATGCAAA